>VXBW01000922.1:111889-177449 GCA_013400375.1 Thinocorus orbignyianus
TTTTTTTTTTTGAAACCTTCCACCAACCATTTATTTTGCCATTAAACTACTCAGATCTCTTCTTTGTGTTCCTCCTGCAGGTGAACGGCATTGATCTTCGAGGTGCTACCCACGAGCAGGCTGCAGCTGCGCTAAAAGGAGCAGGGCAGACGGTAACGATCATAGCACAATACCAGCCGGAGGGTAAGCAAAATAATAAACTTAAAGACATATGGTAAAAGATAAGTGCTTCAAAGCCAACCATTCAACAAGATGAGGCTGCTGTAGATAGTGTTTTTCCCAGCTATTGTCAGAAGTCGTCTGGAGTGAAAATTCAAATGGCAATTCTCTCCCAAGGAAGTGGCTGTATTTTTGTCACAGACTTTGCTTTTAGAAATATTTTATGTGACTCTAAGAGCTATCTTTAAATGTGCATATAGTAAGACAGTAATCAACACCTAGTTAATAATTTTATTTTTATTATTGCTTATTTAACAGTCTTTTCTATTCTCCTTGTGGAGACAGATAGTGCAAAATACAAGTTAAGAATAAACAGAAATACCAGAAAGATCTGCAGTTGCTTCAGACGGTCAGATCAGAATAAAACAAAGATAAATGCTTCCTGTCAAATACATAGATGCTCCCTATATGACATTTGGATGATGATGTCCTTGTACCTCCAGGGCAATTAGACCCAAATAACAAGTACTTACAAGAGAAAATGACAGCTTTCTAAATAAAAGCATCAACAGGAAATTCAGCAAAATATTAAGTCATTTAGGGATGTATCTCATTCAGCTTTTGGTGTCTAATTTTTAGCTTTCCAGGGTTTAAGCTAGTTTCTGTGGGAAGAAGCAGGCATTGATTGATTTTAAGTCCAGAGTTAAGCAGCAGAACCTCCTCCTCGTTGTCCATGAGCTATGGCCCAAACGATTATCTGAGGTTCCCGAGGAAATTCATGAAAGAAATAGAAACTAAAGGTGGCTTTCCATCTTTCGTGGTGAATTCAGCAACGACAGGTGTCTGTGAAGACTTGCTGGCATCTTTTTATCAGTTGTCAGTAAACAGTTCTAGCTCAATTCACAACCTGTCAACACAAGCTGCTGATTCTGCCTGATTGTGCCCAGCCTGGGACACATGTAGATCTCAGGTGAAACAATACAGCTCTAATAACAGGGTTTTTTCAGATACACTGGGGAGCTAAATTAGTACTGCTAGAGTTTATCCAGCGTGATACCTTCTTTTGTTTCTCTGGATCCTGACGATAGCATGGAAAGAGAAAAACAGCTGGTATTTTAGTCAGATTTACAATTGTGCTTCAGATCTGGTATCACGCGCCCATTTATTGGTTTATCTGCACCTGAGTCACCAAGCAGGATAAATTAGGCTATACTAAGAAATGGGCAGATGAGAGCAAGTGAATTTGCACGTGCCTATCTTTAGTTAAATAAATGGAACATGTTAATGTAAAAATGTATAAGCGATAATCAGAGTTATCTCAAAGAAAATGTATTGGAAGGCAATTCCATTACAGATCGCCATCCACACTGGATTCTGAGTAAAACCATGTTCCCATTAGTTCCAGCAGTCCTGTTTGCGGTCTGGTGATTTTATACTGTAATTATCACCATGGTGTCTGAGTACTTGTAGCAATCACTGGCATTTCAGAGTTGTTCTGTGCCTTTGTTAATACACAGAAAAACATAGCACTTGACAGGATTTTCCTATTATGTTTGAACTTTCAGTTGAAATGCTTTTCCCCTGTATTTTCCCACCTCTGAAATACGTCAAATTCAGTTTTGGTGAACACGCGATTTAGATGATGTTGATAAAATCCACCAAGTATTTTGTTGCATATTTATTTCATTTTTCCTATAACACTGCTCCATGCATCAAAATCCCTGTTGAGGGCAGACTAGTCCCGACTGCCTGACTTGCTGTCAGTGAAGCACAGCCAGTTTTCTGCTTCACCCAAATCATTTAAAACACACTGAAGAGAATGGAGCTGGTGAAGAACAGGGCCCAGAAGTTAGTCTTTTTATAGGAAATTATTGGATATTTTTAAAGGTAGTGAGAGCATTCAGTAGTTCTCCAGCATGTGTTGCCTTACTACTGAAATATTTCATTCTAATCTGAGATGCTGATTAATGCAAACTGCGTAAAGATGTGAAACAAAGTATTTCTTACAAAATCCCCAACAGAAAAAAAAAAGAAAACAAACAAACAAACAAACAAAACAAAACAGTTTTAAAATATTTGTTTAAATTACCTTCAGAGAGATTTAAGGATTTAGAGGACAAACACATTCTATATCAGCATAAAGATTTATTTTATTCTAAATATCCTGCACAACTCTTTTTGTCCTTTCTGTGTAATGTATACCTCATTTCTTATTTACTGTATCTTGATGCATATATTGGAACACAGTCATAAAATGCAGTCTTAAAACTGTACAGCTGTAATTCCTTCAGGGCTTCCTCAATTTAAGATACTTCAGAAACTAGTGAAGTGCATAAGCAAGGTAGGCTTGTAGCTTGATTTTTCCATTTTCATACTGGAAGGTCTGAGTTATTGCTAAAACTTCAGTTTTTTGGGGAAGATCCAAGAATAGCCACTGCAATATATTAACCAATACTTGTTTTTTTTGTCTTTCCAGCTTATTAAGCGTTTAGATCAAAAACATTCATTGAAACTTTTAGCTATTGATGTTTCAAGTATTAAGTGATGATAAGTACTAGTCAATACCGTAAGCCAGCTAATGATAGCAATTACAATCATTAGTAGAAAAAGATTATGTTCCAATAATTTAGTTTTTATGCAATAGAGAAAAGCTTACAGCACACTTATTTTAGCAATGTCCCCAAAAAGAAGCAATAGACTGTGCTGTGGGAAGAAAATGAGGTGTCTGCTATAGAAACAGCTTTCAAAGTTTAAATTTTCCTTTCTTTCTTTGAAACAGTCAAAAGTTCACCTAAGCTTCATATGAACTCCCCTCACATTTACATATATAGACTTGGCAGCACATCTCAAGAGAATGGCAACCCTTGCAAAAAATCTAGTGCTTGCCATCAACTTGAATATCTTTTCCTCTTGATATTACAGCACTTTGTTTTCTCATCCTGTCTGGAATAAACAAATGCAGAGACTCACTCAGATAAAATCAAATGGCATCACAAAACTTTTTGAGTGCTGTCAGACTTGTGGTTGGTGATGGTGTTATATGAACCACGCTGCCTGTCCCTCTGATGACAGTAGTCTTGGAAATAGGAGTAGATTCTGAAAAAGAGCACAGATCCAGTCAACAAAGGCAGAATGGAAGATACAAGCAGTGATTTCATGAGAAGGAGCTGAACAGAAATGCAAGGGCTAGCATGAAGAATGGGGAACAACTCCTCAGCTCTTCTGCTCTTCAGTCCTTGTTTTCCTCATGTACGCTCACCATCTTTATTTCCCCCTGCCTCTGAGAAACAGAAGAGAAAAAAGAGGTATGAAAGTCCAAACAGAAATGTAAATTCTGTGATGATGAAGTGGAGAAATATCAAAAGATTATTAGGAGCAAGATGAAAACAAATCACAGAGGTTAAAAAATCAGAGCTCAACAGCAGCCATAATTCTGGGCTTTTTGGGTCATTCCTTTTATTTTAAAAAATGAAAATAACCTGTGTACTGTATCATAGGTACACATCTTGTGTAAATGGAGGTGAAGTTGTGTTATGCATCACAATCTCTAACAGTCATTATGGATGTAGTTCAAATGGAGGTTTATGTATGTATTCAAAGTACAGTAGCCATTCTACAGGCTAGAGAGATGACTTTTTGTAGTCATGTGCTGCTCATATCTTCTGCACATGGCTGAAATGAAATTAAAGAGAAATTAAGGACCAAAAGCTACTTAGAACAAAATTACAAGAGGAACTGATCACTTATATTTAGCTTTGCTGTCCAATTTTTTATATTATTTCAAGCATTCTAACTTTCCTCTCAGTTTAGTGACTCTCTTCTGATCTCTTTTAAAACATTGTACATATATGAAGCTAGTGAGTAGGCCCTTTCCTTCTGCAAAATAAAAACCTGAGCCTGGAAAATAATCTTAACGGGCAACAGTGTGTCCTTATTAAACAATTAAATAGATATTAAAATGGAAATACGTGCCACATAAGGAAACACTTTTTACGCTTCTAGGATTTTATGCAGGACATTATTTAGATTTTAATGACAACAATTACAAATTACAGCCCAGTATGTTAAGCAGTTAAGAAAAAAACATTTTGACAGTGAAACTGAAATATATTTTCAAAGGAAGGTGAACATTTGTTGAAATATTGACAATTTTTCCTGAAAGACGTGGCTTGGGAGTGGAGGTAGACTGGAGGACTAGATTCCTAACGAAGCTGCTAAAAAGTATTAGTGCACATTTTAGTCTCAAATGCTCATGTTTCTTCCCCCTGCGGCAGCGTTAAAGGGTAGAAGCCCTAAGATTTTTGGAAAATACCCGGTGCCAGTGGTCTGCGAGCTGCGCGGTGCTGCATTGCAGTGTCTCTGCAGCTACTCCCTCCCCACAGTCCCTGGAAAACTGTTAAACCACTCCAAAGTTTCATGGGCTTTAAATCTTCCGAGCGAGCAAATTATACTCCGCTTTCTTGCATATAGGGCACATATTCATTGATTACAGTTTGATTAGACCTGCTGACAATAAAGAGGTCAAAAAGATGTTAGGGGGAGAGAATTTCTGCTTTATCACCTTCTGAATTAGCTGTTAGCTGCTTACTCGCTGACTCTGTGCTCTGAGCCTGCTGTGCCCTGAGTAGCTGAGGTTTAGTTAGAGAGCGAGCATCAGATGGAGAGGTGCTGTGAGAAGCAGTGACTTTCTTTCTTCGCAGACCGCAGCCAAGGAACTTATTGAAGAGCTCGTAGCAGCTATGGTACCAAATTCACTTTTTAGTTCTTTTGTGGCTGAATCCAGGAGGCTCACTTAGTGCTTTGTAACAGACCCAACTGAAAAGCAGCATCAGCTTTTACAAAAGTGTACTCCTTGTCTTACATATTCATCTGACCTACTGGTGCCAGAGATCTGCCTTTTTTCAAAATACCAGAGTAAAAATCCAAAGATCCCTTTTACAGGTCTCTCCCTGACCAGTCATGGATACTTTTTAGCTCTTCCCCCCATTTCATTCCTTGTTCTTGCCCCAAAATACAAACGCTTGTCTCCTGTTTTGGTACAACAGTCACATATATTTTGGATTCAGATGGTTAACCTTTCCAGATGCTGCGGGAATAAGGTAGATACAAAATATATGGGAAGAATAATTAATACTTTGAAATGTGAATATTCGTGTTAAAGGCCCCTTTTCCCAGCTGTTGAAAATCAGTGTAGCTTAATTACTTGGATAAAGTTACATTAGAGCAGTTGGCTTTCATCTGGAAGCCACCATATCCAATTGCCAAAGAATGCAAGGTATTACGGTTATATTTCATGCATGTGTGTTAAAGACTATAACATAATCTTGGAGTGGCCAAGCTGGGTCTGCCCAAAGGCCCATTTGCTGAGGATCCTGTTTCCAGCAGCCGCCAACAGCTTCGGGAAAGAAGAAAGAATAGGACAAGCACAAAATGATCCTTGCACTCAATACTCAAAATCCTCTTCTTGTCCTTGGCTGGAAAATAGCACTGCTGTCAAGGTTAATAAAAGCAAAAAACAGTTTAGAGGTATGTTTCATAGATTGTCCTGCTGAAGTTCAGTGACTAAAATTCACTGAGAAATTCAATGCATTTTTTTTAAGTTAGGACAATACCAAGGAGATGGATGTCATGATAGTATACTTAAATGTTTTTCTTGCCTTAGAGCCTTTTTTTTTTTTTACTTAATTGCATCAGAGAAGATGCAAATCACACTCCAGATTTTTTATTTCAGATCCTAATTTTCAATAGTTGATAATACACCAAAGTTCTCCTACATAGGTGGCAAAGACTGCAGTCTCATTCAGGTAGCAGTATCAATGCATTACTGTAGATATATATATCAAAATATACTTTTCTCCTTTTTTTACCCCTTGTTTTTACAGTGGCATCTCCAATTCTACTGTTTTTAATTTACTGATCCTCTTTTTTTTTTACCAAGTTACAGAAGAGCAATCTGTTTCCTCAAGCTGATTAAATGTCAGTCCTGTTCCTCCCGTGCTTGTGCATGAAGGCCCCACTGCAGAGAGGTTAGCCAGATGCTATCAAAACTAGTTCTCCTCCTTCTAATAATTTTAACACGTTTTGCTTCAAGGGAAGTGCAGAAGTTCACTGAGCAACAAATTACTTCTTTGTTGCAGAGATTTCTGTAGAAATTAAGATGCTGACCAGTATTATGCAGCTGCAATACACAACTGCATGAAATAAATCATACCAAAGGATATTTGTGTCTTCAAAACTAAAACTCTGGCACTTCAACTAATACTTGTGAGCTTCAGGTTATGTCAGCAGTTAATGTACCTGGTTAGTTGTTGTGATGGGTGTTTGCTGGTTTTCTTTCTTTTGCTCTAGTAAATATGGCTCTGGTACCCTTAGGACAAATGCAGCAGTTGCCAAGATAGCACCCACACTTGTCTGGCCGTGTAAGGTCCTTACCTTAGGTGTAGTTTTGTTCCTCTGGTCACTGCATACTGTTTAGAATATATCACTTTATTTTTACATTGTTGGAGCTAAGTCTTCAACTTCATAATTTCATTGCAAGCTTCATGCTATTTTAACTTCCATTTTTAAAAAAAAAACCACACACAAAAAAAAAAAACAAACCAAACAACTATGTTTAAAATGAAAAAGACTGTTTAAAAAGTCTCCCGAGCCACTTTCAAATTATTTTCTTTTATCATATCATTTCCTTTTTGTTTGCCTGAGCTGTCCTCACCACAGCTTCCATTCTACTGCAGATTAACTCTAGTCCCTGAGTGACTCTACTTGTGTACATGGGCATCGCACAGGAATTTCTAAGGCTCTTCAGATGCCACAGCTAAAGAAGCAGCAGGGATCACAAATGTTATTTTAAAGACAATTTTTCTGTAGGAGACTCCTAAAATACAAAAGGTTATATTTTAATTCCTCTGTTAAATTTAAAGATCACATTCCCAATAGAGTTAAATAGTATAACTTGTCCAATATTGAATATTTCATAAAAAGCAAAATTCAGTTTATTTTTTCTTGTTCTAAAATAGTCAGCACTCACTGTGCATGAAGTAAGTTATGGCTGTGATATATTTTCTTAATGTTTTTGTGCAGATTCATTTGTGTTTAATGTAGTCATCCCAGTCTGCTAGACTCTATTTACTTACAGACTCCTGAACTTCCTCAATTCCCATTTTCATAAATGTTTCAGTTTAAGTACCTATTTTGTAATTCAATCATATTTAGTTGTTGTTTCTGTCAACAGGCTTTGAATTTCCTTACACAGTATATTCTTCCATAAAATTTTCAATGTCAACATAGGAAATCGTGCAGGAAAAACACAGTTTCCTTTTAATACCTTTCTTGGTTCTTCATTTTAAATGTGATAACATGAAGTTATGTCAGGGGTTTTTTTCTGTAATTCTTTCTTTGAGCTTCAGTTATAGTGAAAGTCCTATTTCATTTTTTGTTGTTCATATGCAGCCTTCTCTGCTTAATCATATATATATATATACACAGAAGAAAGTGTATCTGTTAAACCCTCATGCTGGAGATTATTAATGGCTTTTCTTTGGCAATTTAAAACTTAAAGTTTAGCAATTTCCTCTTTTTACTCTTTTGTTAAGGTAATCATTAATAAGTCTCACCAGGAATGTAAATAAAGAATTGATTTTCTTTTTGCAACAGCTGTTACATTTCCAGCTGCTAAATTAACTATTAAGCATGGGCTACAAAGTCTTCCCACTTTCCTTGCCTATTTTAGAGTTGACCAAACTAAAATCTCTTTCACTTGTGGTTTTGCCCGTACATGACAGCATTTTCAGGAAACAAGACCTTCTGGCAATGGAAAAGATACGTATGGATTTGTGTACTGGCCTTTTAGTAGTTTCTTGGCAGTAATAGGATTAACAATTTTGTAGCTCCAGTAATACCATAGGAATAGTTTCTCTTTTTCATTAAGACCTTGGGTTTATGTCTCTGACAATAGAGGACCATTCACAACCATGTGTTTGAGTCTCACCATAGTGGGAGGAACAGGGAGCTGCAGTTGGGAGGGTGCTGGGGAGGCAGCAGAGGGGAGCTCAGGGATAATTTCAGAACCAAACTGAGGGAAAATGTTGAAATTATTTTGGAACCCATTTCAGTGTTTCTTTCTTCTCACGCTCTTTTTTTTTCAATTTCTAATTGTGCTTTTCATCTGGAAAAAAAAAAAAAGTGCATTACATGCTAAAGACATGTTGTGTTAATTTTCTTTTTTACTTTTTAAGCAACAAATTCTACAGGCATTTTGCTATGTTTTGTTTCATAGTGATATCATTTCATACATTGTATGACTTCAGAACCTCATATTTAGTTCATCCATTCACTTTGGAAGTTGTTCCCTTTTCTTTCTTGACTAATTTTGCACTTTGCAAAGATAGTTTGTTTTCTTTGTTGTGCTGTCTTTTAGTTACCTTCAGTGTGAGATTTTTTTTCCTTCTTTACTTAAACTTAGTGTAAGTCTGTCCTATTTAATTGCTTCTGCTTTTCCTAGTCTTCATGACAACTTTTACAACTTCAAGTTTAGAGGCGTTTATCATGACATGAAACTGGTCCTGGGTGACAGAGATCCTAAAGGCACTGAAGATTCTTTATTTAGTTTTGTTTTATCCAAACAATTTACCATGTTTGAGCAACCTGGTCTAGTGGGAGGTGTCCCTGCCCGTGGCAGGGAGGTTGGAACTTGATGATCTTTAAGGTCCCTTCCAACTCTAACCATTCTATGATTCTATGATTTTAATGGAGTTCAGAATCTCCCTGGAGACCTGGCCATCAGGTGAATTACTTCATGTAGAAACTTGAATGAAAATACAAAATGATCCATAAACTGGGCGATATATTTCACAAGGTAGACAATATTACCCATCCTCATATGCTTAAATTAATTCTGATCTGCGGGCTTCTGTACAATCCCTGCATGTCCCCAGGGAATATAAGCACTAAGAAGTTAAGCTTGCTCTGCAGTAACTTATGTAAAAATGCTGAGCAAGCAAAATATTTTTAGCTCGATATAAAAAGTATACTCTCCTGGGGTTTCTCAAAAACTGCTCTTGAATCTATTAAAAAGAAAGAGAAAAAAGAAGAAAAAAAAAATTGATTCTGTCCTCTAAGTTCAGGGTGCGTTTGCTCCGGTGCTTAGTTTAAAAACGGCAAATTGAAGAGAGAATTTCTGGTGCCATTTTCTCGGCTTGCAAAACACCAGAAAGGGCAAAGGAGCAACTACAGAAGAGAATCGAGATCCATGATATGAGAGGATGACGGTTTCCCAAAGGATCTAGGGATTATGTGACATAAAGTGATGGTAGCATTGCTAAATATCACAGAAGATGATGGCTTAGCATGCATTTTCTTGGCCCAGCGCTGCAGCTGCCGTCAGCACAAAACACACAGTAAGGTTAATGTGAGTGTCAGGAACAGTCTTCCATAATCCTTATTTTTAAAGTCTATAGTTCTTGAGACATGCAGGGATTTTCTTTTAATTATAATACAGAGCTAGGAAAATAAAAAAGATAAAGCTTTTTTTTTCTTTTT
This sequence comes from Thinocorus orbignyianus, assembly GCA_013400375.1. Classification (NCBI taxonomy): domain Eukaryota; kingdom Metazoa; phylum Chordata; class Aves; order Ciconiiformes; family Thinocoridae; genus Thinocorus; species Thinocorus orbignyianus. The sequence goes on from VXBW01000922.1 coordinate 121,586, forward strand.
TTTTTTTTAATTAAAGGGGGTCATTGGCTAAGCTGGTTGCCCAAAGGTTCTCAGTAGAGAGATGGAAGCCTCTCTGAGCTTGTTCAGCCCTTTTGGATGAGATGAGCCTCTTCTCTCCAGCTATAGTGGGAACCTTGGTGGGTAACTTAGACTGGATGGACAAAGCCATGGCCGGATGAATTAACCTCTTCTGGTGTCCCTGGGAAATAACTACTAGTAAGGTACTACAGAGGCAGATGATATTGCTTTTCCCAGCTCACTAGGTGAACCACTAATGAAGATAAAAGTAGATTCTCTGGGGCCTACACCTTTGGTTGAGTCACTAGACAACACTTTCTCTTAGAAACAGGTCTTGAGGCAAGCCAGTCCAATCACTATTTAGATGCAGGGAGAAAAAAATGAGAAAAATCACAAAGTGGTAGAAAAATAACAAAATTTAGAGTTTCAAGACAAGATAGGAAATTTAATATGTAATGATTTACTTGTAACTTGAATTTTAGGTAAGTTGGTTGGTTGTTTTGAGTTTGTTACCTATGGGTGAGAATGACAGCAGACAGTGAGAAGTGAAAAATAAAGTGTGCGCTATTTAAACAGAGAGGGACAAAGAGGCAAAGGCAGGATCTACCCACAGCTGTTCCTGAGCACTGCACTTGTGTGCACAGGTTTTTAAAGGCTTCCACTTACAATAGTAAACAGTTACCCAGCTCTGTGCGACTTCCTAAATCTAATCTCTACTTGCTGATTTGGGTGGGGCACTTAATGGATAAGTCACCATGTCATTATTAAGGAAGACAGAAATACTATTGAGCAGACTTGTATGCGTGCTCATGCATACGCACACTGGAATTTGGGATCTCCAGGGCCGGGTTTTAAGAGCTGCATGGGGTGCCTGCAATAGATTTCTTCACAGCTGCCATGTGCCACACGTTCTTAGATTGTGTGTGTGAAGGATAAGGAAGAAGCTATAGAATATCAGATCACACACTAAGCTGTGCCTAAGATAAAACTATTTTACAGTAAGCCAATTCAATACCTCTGAAAATCTTTACTACTGAGCTACTTCTACAATAAATTCCCCTTTCTCCATGATCTTGATCTACGTCATTCTTTCTTACAGTACTTTTCTTTTTCATGGCTGTTAACCTGGCGGTTGATAAAAGAAAGAATTCTTCAGATTTAGACTTCATTTTCAATCTTAACTACAGGCTCATTGAAAATACTTAATTAACTGTAGAATCATTGAAAGAATGTCATATGTCAGCTTCAAAAATACCCCTCTTCTTAATATTAATTTTGTGTAAGAAAACCTATTGCAAGTTAGATGAATGCACTGAAGATATATAGTATCCTTGATTTTAGCCACTTCCCACCGTATAGGTTACCATATAATGGCTACATTAGAGACTTAAGAGAAAGTTGAAGTAAATGTAATATTCTTAAAAAATTTAATATTAACCATAGTTCAGTGTGAAGAAGCCTTTACAGATGTAACATCATTTATCTATGAAGTAAAAATGTCCGCATATTTTAGCCTGAGAATCCATCTTCTTTTAGAAGCTCTAGTATCTGTTGAGCATAAGTATTTTTTTCCCCAGATTTCAGGGCTGAAGACAGTTTCAAAGATATTATAGTTAATATTTTCTAAGACAGATGCTCAAATTTAAACTCCAAAATAGAAACACCCTGGTCTGCTGCGCTGCCAAACTATGTGAACGATCACTTCTCTTAAAATTCAGTTTAATCATATTTTGTTGCTTAAACATGGACTTAGAAGTCTGGTATTAGTCACCTGTTCTGGAGAGTTTGTTTTTAGACATTTTTTGACATTTTTTTGTGATGATAGTGACATGTAACACATTTCCATGTACATATATATATAGCACTGTAATAGTGACGTGTGTCCGAAGCCCATCCTCATGCTTTTTTGGTGCCATGCCTGGGTCTGCCTTCATTCTTGTGCCAAGTGTGGACAGCACATGTGGGAGCATGCAGAGTAGATGACTGAGAGCACCAAGAACTGGTATTTTTAGTCCGCTTTTGCACCAAAAATTATGTGAAAATAGGTCTGCAAAGTAGTCCTCAGTGGGGATTTTGCTGGCTATGTCCTAACGCACAAAGGCAGGCATGAGGCAATGGGGACTGAGTATGAAAGGGGGACAGGGGAGAGAGATGAAAGAACCTGATACTCTGGCTTTTCCATTATTTCATTTGTTAAGTGAGTGTTGAAAGTTTGTTGTAGCAGCCAGGAGCTTCAGTGGTGTCTGTAAGGTTTTTGTGTGTGTGTGTGTGTCCATACTTTACAATATTGTTCTATTGTCTTACACATGTGTATGTATGTGTTTGTGCAAAGTTTTGTGCAGAGATCCACCTCACCTAAACCATTTGGGCAGCCTCTGATATGAATTATCAGTGTTAGGTCTGAATGAGGCTGGTCTGCCTACATGGCTTGGAGGGCAACACACAGATAGTCTAGTTTGTGCCCCACGAGTAATGTAGCTGCATTACTATTTCCTCCAATTATATGCCCTGCATCTCTGCTAGACACTCTGACAACTGCATCTATCTTAGAAATTTGTCCTCTTTATAAGGGAAGATAACCCAGCATAAGGTAAGTATCCTCTTTATGATGGGTTGCTACTAAATCTTCCCAGGTCTTTGCAAGCCTATCTCAGTCTTTACTACCAGAAAAGAGTCCATATTCTCACCATTCTTGGGTTGGATTCAGCAAAAATGTAAAATTATGCAGTTTGTGGTAACAAAAATTCATAATCAAAGTGTAATGAGCAGATGAAGGTGTTGGGAAAGAGAACACTGAAGTTCTGACAGTCTCCTTGGCTTTGCATAGCTCTCATGATTATTTTGTTAGCTAACACAGATGCCCTTAAGGAACAGAAAAAGTGTATTATGGATTAGCCAGTAATCATGTTTTGAAAGTATAGAAAACAATATAAGTGCTAATTATCATACAGAAACTGTAAGTTTCAATGTTATGAGTCAACCTGCACTGGAATAAAGAATTCATAAATTAATGTCATTATTCACAAACTTTATACATTTAGCATTGTCGCATTATAACCCAAATAGAGGAGATTTATTTGCAGCATGATGAAAATTACTGCTGCAAAGAAAAATGCTGAGTATCTTGAGCACAACTGCCTTATTCTGTCTTGTTTGTGCATTCCCCATAAATATTTTATTTCAATTAGAAGAGATAAAATTGCAGGAATTATAAGTGACTACATGAATTGTGTTTAAAGTACTGGGAATGAAGCAAAGTGATTTCACCAACTCTGGGCTGAAAGAACTGCAGTCCGGCATGTGGATAGACCTGGATGGAGCCAGGGCTGCCCCTCCAAGCTGTTTTCAAAACCATTACAAGTGTTGTTGGCTGTTTTCTGTTTAAATCCTTTCATAATGGAAATTCATGCAGTTTTACTATATGGACTTTTTCACAAATCTGGCTAGTTTCCATGGAAAATTTCAACTGCCAAACAAAACATCTCACTTTAAAATCAAAGGAATTCAGAAACTGTCCAAATTATTTCCATTTGAAAGTGGGCTTTGGTTTCTTATGATTTATGCAGTTTGGGTACCTCATCTCCACACTTTCTGCTCCTGGGATTGTGGACACTTCTCCCAGCATATCCCATGGACAGGAGCTCATAAGATGCCTCATTTCTTGGACTTGAGAGTAGAGTAGAAGTGTAGGGGTGCGATGGAACTATTTTCCAAATAAGAATATTTTAGGTTGAGGGCCTAAAATATAGATATTTTAGGAGGAATAAGGTGACAAATCATTTCTGGTAAACTCACTTTTCTGAAAAAGGGATACAGATTAATGCCACCATGAAACAAATCAAGTTTATGCTATTTAAGTGGCATTTCATTTCCTGACATGCTCCTGTCTGAGATTTTTCTGTGATGTTTCAAAATAAACATCTAAAGTGGTAGGTTTGACTATAAGGTAAAAAAAAAAAAAAGTGTCATTTATAGATGAAATAAACTCTTGATATATTTATTTGTATGTTTACATACTCCCTTCCATGTAAACCAGAGGAAATAAAAGTCATGGCTTTGTTGATGTTACTAAGGCCTTCTCAGGGCGAAAACTGCTGGTAGCACCTTTCTGCCCTGAGAGTCATATAACATTCACCGCACTGAGATGTTACACTAGAAGCCCAGATTCAGATTGCTTAAAGCCATTGTGCCTGCCAGTGTGCCTACCAATACGCCAGATATTATTACTATGTTTAATATTATCTCCTTGAAGGCTCCAGGACACCCAAAAAGTAAAGACCAGGCACAGGGACACTTTAGGCTGTCAAATCTGGGTCCAATAACAGTAACTGAATGGTTGATACTTTTCTTCTGTGTGAATAAAGTTCCAGATGTGATACTGTGCTGTCTGTTAAGATGGATTTTACGGTAAGAAACTGGTAAAAAGTATCTACTAGAAAAAAGTCAATATTTACTATTGGTGCAGTCGTTCTGGCTCTTACAATACAGTTTTAAATTTTGTGAAGAAATTATAGAATATCCCATTGTCATGTAAGGAGATTCCCTGCAACAGTCTATCAGGAATCCCTTGTCTTCCACTGAGGAGAGATTTTGCCTTGGAAATCTCTCAATATAATTCTGGCTTAGCCAATAGTATCTGAAAAATAGCACAACGTGCTTCTCAGCTCCTCTTACCACATCCAAGGGAGAGCTTATAGTCTTTTTTAGCATTTCTGTATCTGGAAAACAACAAGGTGAGCTGAGCAGTTGATACTGAGACCTTAACAGCAACCATTGAGTCGCAAGTGGTTCATATAGTTGTCCTTGTACCTTTTTTCTTTTTTTTTTAAGATTAATTCTAATGCAAGTGAAAACAATGCTGATTGCTGTTTACAATTATACTGCAATCTCTCCTAAGTCTCTTTAAAATTGTTTTGAAGTTTGAAAACTCAATCATATTTAAATTGCTTGCATCAGTAGAGTAAATAAAATGGCAATTACTGAGCAATCTGCTTTCTAACACAGTAAGTGATGTATGGCTGCAGTAGGCAATGTACTAAAACTCTGTCTGTGAAATTAAAAATATAATAGCTGTAAAACCAAACATGAGCTCAAAGAAAGTTTAAAAACTTCCAAATAATTAATGGCTAGCACTGAAAAAGTGGTGAATAGTGTTAAAAAAAAAAAAAAAAAAAAAAGTTAGGTAAATTTATTCAGAAAGAAAATAGGATTTGGATTGTTTAATAGTCTAGACTTCAAACTCTGCTTAGGAGAGAATGCAGCATTCAATTTTCTATTCCTATTTCCAGAGGAAATAATCGCATAACCATTTTTAAAGTTAGCCCTCGCTAAACACTAACACAAATAACAAATTTTACTCTGGGCCATGTAAATGAGGCAGGGTGGAAACATGGCAAGAGCAGGCAGGAGACTGGGGCTGCAGAAAGAAAGGGTTTACAAATAACCTCTCTGCTTGTTCCTCCTGTGCCAGAACCCTGAAGAGCACACAGGAAGCTGCCTCCAGCTTCTCAGGAGGGATCAGTGTCCCTCGCCTGCTTGGTAGGAGGGGTGACCCTGGCTCTCTGAGGCTCTCCCTTTCCTCTCCATCCCAGCTTCGCTCTTCCTTTCTCTCCCTCTCCTTTTCATTGCAGAAATGGCCCAGTCTTTCATTCCTGGGGCAGAAAAGATCCCTTTTTCCTGTATATCAAAGGAGTCTTGAACTGACTTAGTGTATAAGACACTGGTCCCCAGTCATTCAATGTGATTATCAGAAAGAAGAGTTCTGTGAGGGGTTTTTTACAAGCCCAAAGAGGTGCTTTCTCATATTTTCCTTGTTTCCCCACAGATTTTCACTCTCAGTTCATGGTCTGTTGTGGCAATGCCAGCAGAAGAGGGCTTCTTGACCTCGCGGTTAAAGCATAAGATTGACAACCAGGCATCGTGGGTTCTTCTTAACTCTACCACATACATTTGCATTGCTTATCAAGGTTTTGGGGATTTTTATTTTGTTTTGCCTTTTTCCTCTAGGTTCTTCTACTGTTGTGATATTGCAGACCACTTTGGTCCTTTATATGGTGTTGTTTGTAAAATGAGGTGTGACATAGGAAGGCGTAATGGAGCATGATAATAAGAATGTTGTGAAATTTCATGAGAGCCCTGTCCAGCACTTTCCATTCACCAAAGCATCCCTGCTGGGTTCACTGGGTCTTGAAGCCAGGGGGAGTTTTAGTGAGTAATGTGCAAAAACAGGCTCTTTGGCTATGGCTTAACCCTGAGATACCTTTTGTGACTTCAGTGGAAGCTGTGCATGTCCAATAATTGTCATATTGGTCCATTTCCATTTGTAAAGTGCTTTGAGGTCTGCTGGAGAGCCAGGATATTATTCAAGCTTTAGTATGCACTACCATGAGTGAGCTGATTTTGTGTTTGGGCATAAGTAATGGTTGTGAGCACCATGGTTAGCATTGTATTTTTGGGACAGGACTCCTGCATTAATTATAAGAATAATTCTTTATTTTAATGCTTTTGATTCTGTTCATGCTTCTGGTTAATTGTGTGCAATTTTCAAAAATCCCTCTGTGTCTTCAGGAAGATATAGGACCCCTAAGTCTTTTTATTTGATGTGGCTTGGGGTCTTAATTCCATTAGCTTACAGGGTAGTATAGTCCATATGTTTTCCAGGCAAAACTGAGCAAAGTCTGAAAACACAACTAATAGTTCTATAGTGAGTTGAGTTTTAATGCCTAAAGCTGGACTTTCACTTCATTTGTATATCAAGACTGCAATCTATTATTCAAAGTGGCATAACTTACTTTATAAACATTTTTTAAAAAATCCTTAAGTAAACATACTTATAAAACAGTTTCATTAATAGGTCTCTTAAATTATTCAATACTTGAAGTCAGATTCTTTGAGTGCCTTCTTCAATAGAAGTTGCCATATAATATTTTCATTCAAAGAACTTCACGAAGAATTTTCTTCTTTAGAAAATGGAAGGAATGTTTTCAATAGACCTGATGCCAAAGGCATGCTGCCTCCTTTTTCATAGTGACCATCATATTTCACTGTTGAGGCAACTGTTTTCATATTTCTAATTCTTAAGCGCCCTTGATTTTCTTTTCACTATAACGAGATCTGTAAACTTCCTAGAGTTGTAAATCTTGCTTGGGGCTAAATATATATCCCTGTAATGTATTTTACCTTAAATTATTGATGTGTATGTTCAATTGTAACTCTTAATGCAGTTTTTTGTCTGGGAATTATTATACAATGCTATTCAAGAGCTCCTCAATTGCATTTTTGTGTAAGAAATTTAGATATTAAATAGTGAGATAAATTTCTAGAGTATTCTTTGTATTCTTACTGACTGGGGAGATCTGCTTCTTCATGTCTGTGATAAAGGTTGCTGGGGGTTGTATAGCTCTCATTTATGGTAATTTTATTGAATTTAGCATCTAGTGTTTGTACAGCTGTGGTCCCTGGAATGACCATTTAAAGAGAGCACTAAAGCTTTGTAAAGACAGACGAGGATCCAAGGGAAGCAGTGAGAGAAAATTGACCAACATGGCAGGGTGGGAGCCCAACTACCACTAGGTTTTCCTGCAAGTAGCGTAATTGAAGGGTATAGATTTGAAGAACAATGAAAATAGTGCACAGAAGTTCCTAGATTGTTCCTTCTAAGCATTAGGGGATCCCTGAAAGTATGAGGAACATGTCAGACAGATTGATATCAGAAACCCAATGTCATGGGCCAGGCAGAAGTAAGGGGGTCCTCCAGGTACTGCATGAAGTATCCAGAGGACTGTCCAGAACCCTAATTGGGGTTATTATTGATGTGGGAGTAGGGATCTGGTGCTCCAGGGAGGTGGGCCAGAGGGGAGCTCAGGCTGACCACCCGCACACCAGAGGGATGAGATTGCTTTTGTCCAGGCCATAGGTGGCAGAAGGTTTCAAGGCCACAAGAATGTCATACAGTGACAAATGTGACAAAAAGTGATGTGGTGAAAATGTGGAGATAAAATATCACCAAGTTAACTTCTCCCAGTCAATGACAGTCCTTCACAGTGCCCATGGGCAGATGAGAAGGGTTATGTGACTAAATGTGAGACGTGGGCCCACATGCACGTGACTCTTTCCCAGTTCTCATCTCCGGTCTCTTTCTCTGCTTTTTACTGGATTTTTCCTACAAACTCTCTCTGATGCAATTTCTTTTTATGCTATGAAAACACTGGATCTTTCAAATCAAAATTGTAAAGGTTTTCATTGCAGCATATAAATATTTTACAGTCGTGGCTCATATTTGAATTTCATAATAACAGTGAAGAGAACAAATTTAAAATGAGTCAACAAATGTGAACGTGAGTTACGTTAGCCTGACATAACCCCACTCTAGTGTCACTGCTGGCATTAACTCCATCCTTGCATCTCATCGTTGTAGAGAGCTGAGATCACTTTTTCAAGCTGCAGTTTGGAGATATACCCTGAGACTGCAAGGATCTCTTGATGGTGCGGTTGTGATTCATTGGTTGTCATGCATTTGTCTACAGGAAGGGTCTTTAAAATATGTATATAAAATGCCAATAAATAAATAAACAATATTAATACATAATATGCATTTACTGTGTAGGCTTTTAATAAGTGATATTAAATCTAGCTTTTCCTATTAACTACTCTAAAATTATTTTTAGCATGTTAAATGCATTCTCTGAATTTTTAATGCACAATAATCAATATAAAGTTCAAAACTGCTATTTTTACTTACTGTATTAAACCTACAGAATTAGCAATCAACAGGAGCCAGATAAGAAAATACAAAATTGTGACTTCCCATATCTCAAATTATTTATACAAAAGCTGTGTAGAAAATTTGTCTGTTATTTGTACTGTATTTCAATTAATTTGTCCAAATAATTAAAATGCCATTTCTAACAAAGGATGTAAATGAAAAGTAAATGAAAAATTATGATTTGTTCATGAATACAAGAACAAGAAAAAGACAACTTTAGAGATAAAATAATTTCATTTAGGTTTTGTTTCCTAATAATGAAGCAAATTATTTTATTCTGAGACCTCCTGTTTCACCAGCAGGCTCATTTTCCTTGACAATCTTCCTGGGTTTACTGTTCCACAGCGCAAAGATTTCCAGCTTGAGCGTGTTTCAGATGATAGCCTTTTATGTTTTTCCTTTCAAATTTTAGTCTGACTAGCCGAGACATCTAACTGAGATGAAACTCAGAAGAGGTGGACAGAAATTTCCAGTGACTCCGGAGAAATTGATTTAGAAGCTTAGCGAAAGGAAAACCTTTTCTACAGGTTGTTTTGACAACTGAAAAGTGCTGCTGAAAAGATAGAATTATATCTGACATGCTGGAAGATTGTGTAACTTCATCCATAATGACGGGCATATGTGTCAACCAAAGTATGGATTTCCTTAATATTATTCAGATTTCTGAATAAGTTTCTCTCAACCAGTCAGACTCAATTGTTGTGATTTGATTACTGTATCACCTTGGTTAGTGTGAAAAGGCTACCCCGCTGGATGTTCCATCTCGCTTTATGCTGCAGAAATATGCTAAGTAGGAAGTATAAACAGAAGGATTTCGTGTTGTCTTGTGCTCAAGTGTGACCAATCTATCACAGCCCATATAGAAGGATTGTGATTATAGCCAGCCTTTGCAAAACCATCCATAGCTTGTGTCTCTGAAAGGTGTCATGAATCTGACAGACATCACATTAAGCTTTGGAGAGGAACTTAGAGGGATTTGTTAGCTAACTTTAAAAATATTTTTTTTCTCTCATTGCCACAAGGAATTTCTAAGACAGTGAATGGAATCTGCAATCATGGCCTTCTTTCCTCTTGCAGAACTTCCAATAACTCTGTGTGCGCGTACACATGACTGCATAATGTGTGTGAATTTTTAACCCAACATACATAATCAAAGAAAAAGCAATTTTTTTGAAATCAGCATTAATTACGACAAAGTAGAGACAGAGCAAGACAACATTTATGTCATTTTGTCAATTAATATAACTAGCATTAAATGAGGATCTTTCTAACTGTTTTTAGCCCTCCAGAAAAGAGTATTTTTTGAGTCTAATTAATCTGTCTCCTAGGGAACATGGTATAAATGGAGTGGCTTTTGTCAGCTGCAGATCTGTGCTTAATTATGTCAACGGCTGTTTCAAAACCCTTACCAAAGGCTATATTTAAGCAAAACTTTGACCCATAAATGGCCAGAGGGGAGGGATTTCCTAGACAGGATCAACCATGAATTTGAATCTTAAATTAAAGCACTCAGGCTGTGAAGCTTCATGCCAACAGGCTCCCAGCTCTTTGCAAGATCAAGCTCTACATGACCGTGGGCTCCAATGCTTGGTGGCCATAACACCTTGATTGCCTCAATGCAATTTCTTGTTGAGTTGTAGTAAGACACAATTGTAAGTTTGAGAGTAAGGCCTGTAGTAACAATTCAGGTCCTTATAGGCACTAAGCATTAAAAATGCATTTGCTTTGCGGCAGTTTTTAGAATATCTAGGTAAATTTTAAACATTTTTTGGCATTGACACTGTATAAATGTAATTTGGTATGACTATAGTCCCAACCACATCTCCACTAATAAAATACTTAGGGCTATATTAAATCTTGAACTAGTATCATAGTTCCTGGTACGGTTTTTGGCTTGGACAGAGGGATACTTTTGCAAAGAAATGTTGGCCATGGTGTAGGCATCAGCTCAAGCCACATGGCATTGCCATTCAGCATTTGAAGCACAGCCAAACTATTTTAGCCTTACAGACACGCGTCAGCTGGTGTAAAATCAGAAGATAGTTCCTGGCCTGGAATCTAGGCTATATGTAGCCACAGAACCCTCTCCTATAGACATTGCACAACTCATCTTTAGTTGAATTTGCATGATTTGCTCTGGTTATAATCTTTTCCTAATAACAGAATAATAGCATTTTTTATTATTCCAGTTCTGAACTTGAGATTTAAATCAATATTTACTTCATGGGGAATAAAATAAAAAAAGAAGAAAAAAAAAAAAAAACCAAAAACAAAAAGAAGAAGAACAAAAAACCACCTCCTGGACAAAAAGCTGCCTTCTCTGATTATTTTTCTCACATCCATTTCCTTTGGTCTCTGTTTTCTTTATGTCCCCCTCTGTCATTAATTTGCTTTTGTTATTTTCGAGTTTCTGTTCAATTGCTGACCTATCATTCTTTTAAAACAATTCCGTCTTAGAGTGCTTCACATTTAAGAAACAATCACAAAATCATGACCTAAAAAATAACTTTACCCTAAAGAACACTTTGATCTTTTTCAAACCATGGTGCTTTACAAATTCCAATTAATTTTCCCTGTGTGATTCATAGAATCATAGAATGGTTAGAGTTGGAAGGGACCTTAGAGATCATCAAGTTCCAACCCCCCCTGCCATGGGCAGGGACACCTCTTTCCTTTTAGCCAAAGTAAGCAAAGAGTACAGAATAATTGTTTTACTTATTGACCAGAAGCTGACTAATACACTGTCTGTTTCTCATGCTTTTACCAACATTTGCTAATGTTTGGGTTGTGGATGTTACAGCAGATGTTTACTTGCTTGTAAGTGAATATTTCTAGCAGCTTTGGTTTCATAATTTTATGAAACAATTTAAATGTCAAAGCACACTTCAATTGACATTCTATATATAAACTCAATTTTTTTTTTCTGTCAGTATTAACTTGCAGATTACTTTGAAAAGGAATTTGTTACTGCTTATCAAGATGAGATCAATATCACACGTTATAAGAACTTTGCTTCTAGATGCCATGTGGCTGGTATTGCCTTTATTTCCGTTCTCTTCTCCCTCCAGTTTTCATTTCCTTCTCTTTTATATTCTGTCCTGATTTTATACTGATTTGTAAAAGGATGGGTTTATAGTATGTCTTTAGTATAGTGCTTACTGTATTGGGTTAAGCCCATCTTTTGTTATCTAAGTCTGGAGGATTCTGCCTTAGAAATAAATCATCGGAGTTCTTTAATGGACCTTTTATAAATGCTACAGTTTTTCTCTGCTCATCCTTGAGATAAAGCTTCTGTTAATTCAGTATTTTTAAAACAGGCTTCATTCTCCTCTGTTTAATTGAGAGTGGAATCCAAAGAAAATGGCAGAAATGCTAAGAATTTGACAGCTCTAGTCTGAAAGATCTTTGGTGCAGTTCTGAGCACAGCCCAGATAAGAGATACATCAGAGAACTGCAGTGGCCTTCACAAGTCTTGCTCAGGTACCCCAGGTATTCAAATCTTTGGTTCTACAGTAAATTCAATTGCTTGTTCTGTGGCCTGTACTACTGCATCTTGTTTGTTTTCATTCTGTTCAGATTCCATTTTACAATTCCTATTGTTACTTCTAAAATACTATCTTTATTCCTCTTGTGTTGGTACTCATTTTTACTCATTTTAGTGATTTAAGCCTATTGGTGACTACCTGACCAAAACTTTTATTGAAGGTGCTTCAGCCATGCATAATTTTACTTCTCGATTTCACAACCTCTGTTCTATACTATAGTCTAATTAAGAAATGGTTTCTCTCTAGTGATCCGATACAATTTTCTGTGTCAATTAACAATCTTGTGTTATGCTTTCAAATATCTTCCTTGATGCATTGCCTCTGTTTATTATCTCTATCCTTATGTCTAACTAGTTCAAATTCTCCATTACTCTTAATTTATTTGTTTTCCCTACAGTCCTGTAAGAGGGTTCTGTTTTGCCTTTTTATTATTACTTCTAACGAGAAAGTAGAAACTGGTTGATAACTTTTCAGTGGAGTAGGTTTTATTAGAAAATGTCAATTGCACAGAATCGGCTCTTTGAAAACTCAATATGGCAACTGGAAATTAGGAAAATTGCTTTTACATGTGGGAGTCAGTGTTTACGGCTCCCAATTCTCTTATTCCCGTATTATCTCTCTACTCAGAGTAATCACTTCCTCCAAACAATCCAATTCAAGTAGAATCAGCAGTTTCAGTGTCAAGCCTGACAGTGGAAAAAAGAAAAGGTGTTCTTCTTTTTTCTTCTCTTTTTTTTTTATGGTAGTTTTGGTAGTTTAGTTTCACTTCCAGTTTGAGAGAATTTTGCCTCCAAAATTCATTTCAAATTCAATTTTTTTTCTTAAGATACTGGATACTCCCTTCAGATACTGGAAGGCTGCTCTAAGGTCTCCCCAGAGCCTCCTCTTCTCTAGGCTGAACAGCTCCAGCTCTCTTAGCCTGTTTTCATGGGAGAGGTGCTCCATCCCTCTGATCATCTTCATGGCCCTCTGCTGTATCCATTCCAACATGCCCTGTCTACTGATTATTCTGTTAAGGTGTATCCCAATAAACCGCATTTGTTTCCAAAGGGCTTCCTGATGCCATGCAAACTTGGATGTCTCCTGAACACACCAACCTGGGAGCCAGTCATTAAAAACAGTGCTGCTCTGGAAGACCAGCTAAACTTCTCGTTCCAGCACTTACCTGTTTGTGCCCAAGCACTGTGGCCCCGGTGCGTGACTGTCTTTTCTCTGTGACATAAGGAGTGACATTAGTTTTGTTTCTGAATGTACCAACTCAAAGGCCTGTTGAAAGCTGATATAGTTCAAGCCAAATATGAATGTAACAGACTGCAGCTGATTCTCAGCACCTCCTCCATAAGCTTGCTCATTTTTTAATATATTACCTCTCCAGTAACGACCAAGTGCTTTCCCTGCGCACCACTAGAGCTCTTTAATGGCAAGGTTTAAATGCTGCATTGCCTGCTGAACCAAACTTGGGCTGAGCGCTGCATAGACAAATGATGCCACCTCACAGCAAACCGATCTCCGTGAAAAGACATAATTGTCTTCAGCCCTCCTCCTGAATTTTTCTGGTCTTAAATTTGTAGCAGAGGCTCAGCTGGAGCCCCACTGATTGGCATCTGTCACGCATGTTGACACAACATGTCTTACAAGTGTTATTAGTCATTGTTTTTCCAGCATGGACTTTCTTCTGCTGTGGGCTACAAGTCTGGTTTCAACAGATAAACTCTTTGCTGCTTATTTTTTGCCTTTTACAAATGAGATAATGAGAAGAAGAAGGTAGACAATGAATCAGGATTCAAATCAGGTCTCACAGCAGATTTTAATGACTGCACTCCCTGCTTCTTCTCAACCCCATTCAGGTCACTCTCTTTTCTGTGCCTGTTGCTCCAGAGCACAGCAGTGCAGCATCTCATTTGCCAGCCCCAACTGATGCTTATTTCAGTCTTCTGAGGAGGCTCTTGCAAGTGTGAGAATTATTTCAGGGAGGGGATATAAGGTTTGATTATCTTTCTGAGAGGAGTCAGGTTTTTCTTATCACCAACCAAGACTTCATTTCTGCTCAACTATCTAAATCCTCTGAATATTCTGTTTTTTTTCAAAACTCACGGACTTCTCTTTTCTGTGGATTAACACTGGGTGGGTTGTACTCTCCCAGCAAGATGCAATGTCATAACTAAATCAATTTTTGCAGCAGTAACTGCACAATGAAAGCTTTGATATTTTCAGCTGTGATGTGGCTGTGGGACAGAGGGAGCAGAGGTGCCTGCCCTCCTACCACTCCCCTGGCCTTCAGCCTCCCCGGGAGTGTGGTACCACTCCTTCTCCCTGCAACAGGGTCAATTTGCCCCTTTACTCACCTGATAATGAGGTTTTCAAGTGTTGCCAGCCCCTAAGAAGCCAGCACATCATTTCCATCCCAAAATGTGGTAAATCACATCCCTCATAAACTGACTCTTTTGGGGAAATAAGCCATTCTCAGGGGGGTTGTGCTGGCTGCCTGCATAGATGTTTTGTTAGGCTGTTATCTTTGGATGTGTTTATCAGGAAAGAACAAAGAAATTGGTATGAGCAGGGAGGGAGTTTTTGTTCTACAACGCAGAGATTTTATCAACTGCAAAATTCTTTTCTTTTTTTTTTTTCTTAACCAATTCTGAACATTGACATCCTTATTCTGCTTTTTAAAATCTGCCTGTTATTTATGCAATCAGTCTGCAGTTCATCTAACTGAACTATAAGAGTGCTCGGCTCGTATCAGCCGAGGGAGGTTACCCAACCCCACAGGGAGCCGTTAGCTAGTCCCAGTCCAAAAGACAGCTCACCTACTGCAAACAGAGGATGCTCCACAGCAGCAAGGTGTGGCGACAGGATGGTGGTACCTGCTACTTTGGCAGCCCAAGCAGTTCTCAAGGCAGAGGAGCCCTAAGACGGGGATATTGCACTGACTCACCTGTCTCTGTGACATCGCAGAGAAAGAGGCAAGTGCTTTTGGTGGGCTGGAGGTGGGCCTCTTAACTCTACTGTCAAAATGATAATAAAGCTTTAACTAAGTCAGGAGAAGCCATTGATTGATATTGGTTGATATTATAGCCTTCTAGCTCTGGTAGAAGTAGAAAGTAGGGAATTACAAGGGAGAGAGTTTGATGGCTTGAATATAACTGCCTTTTGGTCGCAGTTGTAGCTGACATTTCAAACAGGCAAAATCACCCTGCATTTAGTTCTGCCGTCCACACAGAGTAAAAAGGCACAGCGACAGTGTGCTGAAGAACACTTGGTTGCAACACAGGAGTTTAATATTGTTTATGTGCAAAGAAAATACATAACTACCTATGAAATGTCCAAACAGTATGATGTTATGGCTAATGCATATAGTTTATAATATAGATGTCTTCTGTCAAGAAGGGTGAAATGAAAAATAATATAAACAGCAAACAAAATGTGAAAGAAACATCTTATGAAGGTTGCAGAAGGTCATGGCTAGCAGATGTTATGTCATGCATTTTCTATGCATCTGTGCATGTTTTTTATTTAGCTGTACAGAAGAAAGACTCTTCTAGACAGGAAAGGACTCCAGGGTGCTGATCCCATGTACCAGTCAAGGCAAGGAGTCAAAAAATTGGTGACAAGTGTGGGAGAAGTTTTTTTGGGGAATGGTTGTGTAATTCTCTTTGCTGTTTTTAAAATACAGGAAGCATTTGACAAAGCAGGGAGCATGAGAAGATCTCCTTAACACAAGTAGTGTTCATCTTGTGTGTGAGTTTTTTCCCAGGAGTGGGACATGGATCCATCTCTCCTCACTTCTGCTGCAGCTGTGTATGGGATTTGTAGGTTTGTAGTCCTTGTCTTCAGTGTGGGGCAGACATAAAAGAGAGCAGTGCAGGGGCCTGTGATATGTGTAAGATCAGACTGTGTTTTCATGCTTGTTCAGTAGTGTTTTGTTTGGTTTTCAGTTCATGTGCAAAGGCCACTGGGTCTGGTAGCAGTTTTTCTGCTAGAAAGCTCTTTTTGGTTCTCTGCTGACACATTTATTGTTTCTGGAACTTGCATGACACCCTTCCCTTGAAAGCGAAATACTCCTTTTTGGATGCCTGTGGGGTGAGTATGGGTGTGTAAGCTAAGATATTAGGGTGTGAGATACAAAGGGAATAAGGTTCTAAAATTTGGAAGACATTGTAGAGGATTGCATATTTGTGTTTAGTCAGAGTCCAGAAGATAAGAACGTTGAAAGAGAAGCTTTAAGACTGGACAAATGTGGTCATTTTCTTGATAGTTATTCTGTTTCAGTAAAGAAGAAATGATAATGATCTAGCAGTCATTTTTCTGTACATTAGCACCATTTCCATTTATTTTAGAAACTGAAGAGTCAAATGAACTCTTTGCCAAGCTTCATGAAGGTGTTTTTAAGTCTTTTAATGAAAGTTCCCATTAGACTTAATAATTTATTAATTTGCTAATTTTACTAAATGCCCACAAGACGTATCTCTTCAAGACCTAATTTTAGCAACCACATATTATTTTTACCTTGGCTCATAGATTATGAAAATTATTTTGATGCCACTTTGCTGTCCATGTGAATTCAGAAAATTATCTGAGTAACAAAGACAACAGGTGATACTCTGATCAGAGTCTCAAAAAATGCCTTGATTTTCTTCTGTATATTCTTTCTTGGTATGCCCAATGAACTGAAGGAATTAAAATTAAGCAATACATGGGATTAGAAATAGACTTGCATAATTCCATCAGTAATTTGAAGTAAATGTCCTGACATAAAATAAATAGACTCAGAAATTATTTTCTTGCCATATTGCATTTTACAATAGGAAATATTTTCCATGAAGGCTTTCAGCAGAGCATGAACTGTTCTTTGTCTATAAATTTGCTTTCTGTGCTGTGTTTTCCTAATTTATTTTTATTTTGTTTGTGGCTTGACTATGACTTGATTAACTTGATTAACATGTGCTTGACATCTTTGTCTTCAGTTGTTTTTTCTCATTGTTTCTGTGCCCTCTCTCAAGCCTGACTGGAAACAAAGCTGTACAATAAGAGGAAAATGTGTAGCCAAAATCCATATTTAGATAAGCAAGCAAATATTTTTTTGTCATAGACAGGTTGTTTATATTCGGCCTCTCATCTGTTCTAAATGCTAGTATTGGTTGTGTATACTCTTGAAATTTTGGGTGACAGCTCAGGAGTTTAAGAGGTAATTTCATATTCTATGAAATATTTGGGACCTTAAACAATCCTTGGTAGGAAGTGTAAGAAGAAAAGTAACATGCCTAAATCTATTAAAATAATTCATATTGTACTTTTAGCATCTTATGTATCATGGTAAAAACAAACAGCATCACAACTTCATAAGTAGCAGCAGCATTACTAGGAAAAGTTAACTGCACTAATGGCCCTAAAAAAAGTTCTCAGGTTTGTGGTTGTATCAAGTGGGCAAATTTCCAAAGACAGAGATAAAAGCAAAGGAGATATTATCCCCTTATTTATCCTTTGTGTTTCAGTATGTGCACATACAGTTCCCCCTCAACATCTCAACATCTCCACTACTAACAGAAGAGGAACCTGTCAAGAAAAAACACTTCTCTTAGGAGAGGAAATGGAGATTCATCATAACTAGAGAAAAGGCAGCTGAAATTTCATAACAAATATTTCAGAATCCCATTTTTTCAGGGATGTAATGCATAGTTATGACAGAAGATTGTGAATCTCAGATATCAATTGGTGAGTGCTTTTGTTCCTTTTCAGAACATAGTTACTACAGTTCAGCAGGGCATGTTTCGGAAAAAGGTGCTATTTTGATAAATATTTGAAAGTAGTGGTGGGAAAAAATCAAATAACTAGTCGTTGCATGATTAAAAACATTCTCAAATTATGCAACTCGTCTACAGCAGCAATACAGCATGTTGCCTTTGTAGAGAGTGAAGAGCTAAATGCAGATAAAATAATTTGAAGAAAAACAGATGGAGATTGATTCTGGAAGTGTGACAGAATAAATTTAACAATATGAAAGAGAAAAATAAATCTGAAAAATGAAATTAAAGTTGGTTAAAACCCAAAATTATGTATTATTTAAAAAAAAAGGAAAAAAAGCCTAACAACCTAGAAAAGCTTCTAGAGATTGTAATGGCAATTTGTTTATAAAGAGGAAGGAATATTGCATTGAACTGTGTTTTCCTATAATATTCAATAAAGAGAAGGAACAGTAGAACCCAATGTTCATCTTCCATGTGTGAAAAGACAGAAGGAAATTAACATCCAAGCAGAATCAATAAGAAATAAGAGAGTAATAAAAGGTTATTCAACTCCAAAACTAAACAAAATTTATCCTTACAAATCTAAGGAAAGAGACCAATTAGGTATATTTTTTTAATCGTTAAGAAAGCTCTCGGAATGATGAAGAGATTTCTCAGTGCCCCAACTAAAATCTTGGACACCAAATTTTGAGAAACATGCAAATCTTTAGCTTGCAATCACCTGAATAATAAGTAAGAAAAGGAAAGATAAAAAGTCAGTGGTACAAAGGGGGAATTAACTTCATAACTAAAATGCTAATTAGAGACTATATTCTGTTTAATTGAAAAGTCTTATCCACAAAATGGAGATTTTGATGAATAGAACAATTTTATGTAAGTAGTAGCAGTATGACTGGATGGTGACATTGGGAATATGATAATCTCTGGATCAAGTACAAAATCAACACATTATATATACATGCAGAGTAAAGGATGAAGTACCTGGACATAAGAGAGAGAAGAAAGTAAATAGTGAGGGGATTTTAGTTTATACAGTATTCATCTCAACAAGCAAAACATTCGATGCATTAGTGAAAAACTTAAAAACAAATATAGGGATGCATTCAGATATGGTACAGGAAGAGAAAACAACTGACGGATAGTTCGAAACAGGAAAGATGACATTTGAAAGGAGAGCAATATGGAATGAGTGGCAGTCAATCCAACAAACACTGTGAAAGAAAAGTGGCTTAATCATTTTCCCTGGACATTTATTTGATTTATTTTCAAATGTGGCAGAGTGAAGGAGGGGGAATCCTAATTTAGCACCTCAGCTACACGCAAAACAGCAATAGAAATTGTCACCTCACGCGGGACCTGTATTCCCCTTTAGTGAGTACCAGCATGATGTGTAGGAGATGATATCTGTTGACAATACTTGCTTTCAAGCGGATAATAGTTTACTAAGTTAATTATTTCTGATAACCAATTAGGAATCTAACAACTGTTTTTGCCAGCAGCTCATTTAGAAAATATGACCATTTATCTTCTTTTTCTGCTCACTTTTCAGCCTGGTCAAAGGACTTTATGAAGGAAGAATGTTGGGTACTGAATGTGGAAGGGCCTTGGGGCTTTCCTTAGGGAATATTGTGATGATAGCACAGACCTGAGAGCAGTAAAGGAAATCAACACTTTTCTTTCCAGGCTGACTTAAAGGCAGTAGACAAAAACTGTTATAAATATGCTGTAGTTTATCTTCAGTGTGAAAATGGGAAGTTTTAGTTTCCTTAATCCATGGTTTTCTGACGCATCTAGTTCAATCAAGAAAATGTCCATGACAGGAGAGACTAAAGATCTCTCTAGACTGATATCCCATCTTTGGCAGTGATCAACTACATGTAGAGGAGTGCAAAGGCAGAGCAACTTCTGTAGTTTGAAGCAACATTTTACTGAGCAGGTCTAATTGACCTAATTGAGTTAGATGTGGTTGCATTCTGCTGATTCCACCATACCCATTATTGGGATGTCTTATTAATCCTCCTTAAGTCTCCCGTTGAAAAAAAAAAAACCCTCTTGTTGTAAAAAGAACAAAATAGAAGATAAATGTATTAGGTGAGCAAAGAGTGCAGGCTGTCCAGCTGACTAGAGGTCCTGTTTCCTTCTGTTCCCCACAGCTACCTGTATCCAGCCATCATTTTATTCTCCTCCTGTAAGCTCAGGATTGTTTTTCTTTTCAGTGGTCATACGACACATAACCCTATCCAGTCATCTTTCATAACATAACATCATGTATCTCGTAATACTGATACACACTTAAAATAATGCAAATATTGCATTAAATTGTCTGCGCCTGACTGATTCAGCTCATAGCATTGTATTTTACCAGTTAATTATCCCACCTTATTCACTTCTGTCACTCTCTAGGGTAGATATTCTGTAAATAGCCAAATTATTTCTGGGATTCACTTGTAGCATAGCAGCTGTGCCTCCACCTTCTCACCACGCCAAATTTTGATGGAATAGGAGCTATATGTTCTGAAACTGAAAGTAATGGAGTGACTGTACTTAAAATTCCTTTATTTTAATGATTTTCTTTGTTACTGAGGTAACTGGAGCGAGCTCACTGAAGCAGGCAGGAATATTTCTGCAGCGTTGAACAGCTCAGGGGCTGTCTCAGTCCCCCACCCAGTGTTTCATCTGGCAGGTGCCTGCAGCTTCTCCTTGTGCCATCTGTGTGCTCAGGCTGCTCAAAACTAAAGTGAATATATTCTGCTTCTCTCTTTTCCTCAGAGGAGGATGCACTTCAAGGGGAAAACATGCATTCACAATGGCAACATGATGGTGAAGAAAGTTGAAGTTTCTCATTCTTTGCTCTCCTCAGCCACTACTATCCTTTTCTTCCCCCACATACACCACAGTTCATTACCCTGTCCGATTACTGATTCATCAAACCGATGAAAAGATCACAAGGTGTTTTGTTGTGTTTTTTCTTTTTTAAAAAAAGTGGGAGTGGATGGGGGAGGTTTTATGTAACCCAAAAGATTCCACAAAATTAGGTTAGTGCAAAAACAGTTGAGTCAGCATCACTGAAGGAGCAATAGCATGTGAGAGGATGGAGAAGGAAAAGGCAGAAAACTCCTGTGCTGCTGTAAGGAAATTTGGAGGTAGAATTGTAGTCTGCAGCATTGCTGGGGGATTGAGCTGTGAGAGCCAGGAGGGTTATGCTGTCTCTCTAAAGCCTTGAAACAGGAAGTGGAAAAGCTCAGGATTTTAAAAATAGAAAAGTCATCCCATGTAGCTCATTGTCCGGCCACTAAAATTTAGTCTTGAATGTTTTATTTGCTGTGTATTTCTGCTCTGAGGATAGCAATGTCCCAGACACAGGGTTTCCATGTAGTTCCCCTCAGAAATTTTACTGTATGAAAGATCCCATAAAACAATATACCCTGTTTCCTTCATATTATTTATTCAAATTGTATTCTCTATTGTTGTTCATTTTCAAATTGGGCTGCAATTATGGTTATTATGACCATTGGATTTCACATAGGAAAACAGTTTACACTATTTGGCATCCATAATTTTTCTGTAAAAAGGCAATGAAACCTTCCAATTCACTCTTGTTGCTCACATTGCCTATCTCCAATGTCATAACTTCTTTATGCCCCAGATTTCTCACCTGTCCTGCCAGAGCAGAGCTGGAAATTCAATATTGCTCTTCAATACATTGTTCACTGGAATTGGTGGTGAGTTTAAAACACTGTACTGAGCAAGTGAGTTCTATGCACCTTGTATTTGATTCTTTACATTTGTATCCTTGTGCTCATAACAGTAGCAGGAGTGTAGTAAAGATCCTGTGGTGCATCCTGAGGAAGGGAGCATGAGTTGTTCAGCAGTGATTTCTCAGCTGGTTACACATCAGTGACTTGATCCAGGATGGAGGTGTGGTGAGGTGCTTGCAAGGTGTGCAAGATATCCGTTGCAAGAATTCTTTCCAATATGTGATATGTGAAATACTTTGTGGTGTTTAAATTGATCTAAAAAAAAAGAAAAAGAAAAAAAATAGTAGAAACCTTTCATTATGACAGAGTCCTTTGATATAAAACATGACATGATTCAAAATATATTGACATTAACACTATGAATCCCACTGGTTTCAATAAACATCTTGGACTATAGCTGTTCAGTCCTTCAGGGGCCACAAGCAGGAGTGTAGTAATGGGCCAGCTGCAGGGTTGCCTTGTATTGGAGATATTGTGGGTTTGGGGACTGAGTGAGCAGGCGTATGGTGTCACCAAAACATCCTCACAATAATTGGGAATCACCAAATTCAGCCTTAAGAAAATCATTTAGAGAGCTTTGGTTTAGCTGTACAGTAGAACAAGAAAACCAGACAAGAATACAGCTGCTGGTGGTGTGGAGGCACCTCTCTTCTCTAACAGGCTGCATAAAAAAAAGTGGCATAAACTAGGAGGCAATAGAATTCTTGGAGAAAAACCCACGCAATAAGTGTGAAAAAAGGCCACTTAGAAAATGAAACTTGCATGACCCAGACATGTCTTCATCTGCACCTACTGGTCATGGCGACAGCAGACTATTTCTGACAGAGTAACACAGAATTGTCAAATTTAGGCCAGAACAAGAAATATGTTCCCTGACTGGGGATCATTTTTTGAAAATGCCCAGCCTCCGGCATTCACAAATCAATGCTGAAGAGAGTTAAATGTCATCATAAATTATATCTTGCATCAACAATTTTTCCCCTACACTATATCCCATATGTAGATGTTGTTTCCCTCCATATGGGTATGAAAAACCTGCCTCAGCTGCAGTGAGCAGAGCGCTTAACTGAAACATCAGCTGAAGCGGGAGACTCCAGCTGGTTGAAGCTCCACTTATATGCTCCAGCAGCTCATGGGACAGCAAAATTTGTGCATGACCATGGAAGCAAACAGGAATTAAAGAAAACAAATGCACTGGCTTTTATTCACTGGGAGCCAGACAAAAATCCAGGTCTGCAAGCCAGCCTTTGGATGGGAGGAGATGGAGGGATTCATTGGCCAACAGTTGAGTCAGATGGCAGAAAGCACCGAACTTGCTCTTTCAGTAATGTATTTCTGAAGGTCAACAAAGTTTCTTCTTCCACCTTTGGCTAAAATTTTTCTTTTCAAATCAGTTATCCATGTATATTTGCTCTGAGGTCACTGCTGCCAAGGTGAACCTTGTCTTCAGAGAAACAGTAACTGTGTGCCCGGGAGAAGTGAAGATGGCAGTCAAGAAGTGTATGGAAAGCTGGGAGATACCCCCTCAGGATTTCCTGGGGTGTTGGGAAACTGTCTCTTTTCATGTGAAAAAAATAGCATAATATTAGATTTGTCTAATTTCCTCCAGTTTGTAGAGATGTTACAGCACTAACATACCATTCTTAACAGTAAGCTTTATTGGAAGTTAAACAGAATTGGACTAGTTATTCAGTATTGTATATAAATTTATTGATAAACTAGTTATCCTTTTTAGATGTAGCAGCAAAATAGAAATATTTATTCATTCCATAATATTTCCACAATAAATTAAGTTGCATTATAACCTATCAATTAATGGGCTTTAACTGGCAGTCTTACTGTACCATATAAAAATTGTGAAAATGTGCTCAGCAATGAGTAACCCAGTACATTTCTGCATGAAAAAAATAATTTATAAGCATAATTACACTTATTTTTTAAAGAAGGATAACCTTTCTTGAGCTATGGTGAAAGAAAGATGCCTGTACAGGAGAAACTGAATGGAAACCAGATTACAGATTACTGTGATCTAAATGATTTAACCATTCCCCTTTTTTCTTTTCCTTTCCTCAGTCATACTCTGATTCTCTTGCCTGAGAAAGGTTATTCATTAGATAAACACTAGTTTTTCATTCTGAAAGGATTTTCACTGTGTTTCTTCGCTGTTGCATTTTTTTTCCTTGTGAGTTAATGTTTAATATAAAAAAAAAAGAATATTTTGAAAGGAAAATATTCAAAGTGTAGTCATTTCTGGGTGCTATTACATGAATGTCTTGGTTTGGTCCTGATTATAGTTTTAAATGAACAATAAGACTAGAATTTTTTTCTTTTTAATGATTTTGCTCTCAAAATTATCTAGCTCTACTTAGCAGAATATGCTGGGACTGTATAATAGGTGCTCAGATCACAGAAATTTAAGAGATCAGCTATATAATAAACTGTCTAAAATAAAATATTAAAGTATTAAAGGCAAGTGCTTTTTTAAAAAAGAAATCAAGTTCTAGATGTAACAGAACCACAATATTTCCAGCAATGACAGTTCTATAGAAATACTACACATTGTCATTAGCATTAATAGTTTGTATGTAGTAATTCTTGTAAGAGATTGATGAAGTTACCTTGTTGGATTTAAAATTTATTTCATCAAGGCCATATGCTTTATTTAGGAAACTGAACTTTAAATAAAACATTGGGGAAAATCTCATAGAAGTATAAATTATTGCCCTTATATTCCTTGGGTTAAGTTAACTTCAGTATAAAAATTGATGAACAGAATTTTACAGTGAGTCTTCATGAACTTGTATTCTCTATGAAATATTCTGTTTATAAAGGCATATTTCTGACAATATTTACAAAATGTTTGAAAATAAATTTTTCCAAGGCAAAAGCAGAAGGTCTTGTTATTTACTTCACTGAGTACATCAGACCTTAAATCTGGTCTTGTTTTCTTCAGTCAGCTAAATGTGTCCTCAGCAGCAGTGGAAAAAATACAGCTTCATTTGCTCAAATATTATTTCCGTCGACCTCAAATTATTATTGACCTCAAATTTTTGTTGGTAAAGCTGAGCTAGCTGGAGTTCCTGCTCTGGTAAATTCTTTTGTAAGGGGAAGAGGGTGATTCACACCTTGGAAATTCAGGCAGATTCCAGACCAGCTACAGGCAGTTTACAGCAAACCTGTTTTGACTTTTTCATGTTTTCAACCAGTGCCCGTACTCGGGAAGGCACCTTTTCAGAGACATCCAGGCTCAGGCTCTGTCTCTCTCAAGGGACACCAATCACACTAGCCTGATCAAGAGAATTGCACTTCAAAATTCAAGCTTAAGCTGTCTGTTTTGAAGACAATGCAGTCAAATAAATTGATTCATTCCATTATCTGTCTTTTCCATAAATATACAATAACTGCTTTTGGGAAGCATTAGTATTCTGCTGCTCTGAGAGGTGGGACACCCACAAGCCCTGTATGGAGTGATATATTTGCACACTGTTGGCTCATGAGCCATTTCTAAAAAAAGGCAAAATGAGAATGCAATTAAAAGTAGATTTTTTATTTTTTTTTCCCCCATTTTAACTGGTTCATTTAATAATCCTTGTTGGAGAGGCAGGGAGGCAGACAGTTGGATTTGCTGCTGGAGACACCATGATATAGGGCAGCTTTCTCAAATTATATCATAATGAAAGTTATGACCATTTTCAGTGAATCCTCTCAAAAACTTATGGAGTAATATGAACATTTTATTGTTTCAATTAATATAAGACAGTAAGTATTGTGAAAACTTGGCTACAGGTGCATCACAACCTGCTGCCTCCATTTTTTAACCAGCCCTATAAATTCTGCTTGTAATTCTCTTGCATAGGTGAATAGAGGAAAACAGAAGTAAGGCAAATGTTTTAAAAAATAAGAGTTTGGTCCTTCTCAACTCATGAAAGTTTCTCGTAAATCATTCATTACTGCTGTAGGCCTAAGAGGAAGGAGAGCAGTGTAGACTTTTTGTTGTCTTTTCCTTTGAAATGTAATGAATAAACCACAGTCAAAAACATTATTATAATCTCAGTTTCAGCAACCGGAAAAAAAGCTTTTGCTGATGTTTATCACATTTCAGTGTTTCTGTGAAGCTTAAAATTCATAAATATTAAAATGGAATCATATCACTTAAACGTGTTCGTTTCTCAAAAAATATAGCTGCTGGTTATCACTCAAATAATTCATTAAGGTTCAAAAATAGCTGCATTGCAAAGAGGGGTGGAATTTATTCAGTAAGATGTGAAATACAAAAACATCATCTTGGAAGATTGCAGCCCCTTGATTCTTGCAGAGGGTATTCAGTGCCTTTTTCCTTTGCAAACTTGTGCTTTGGGAGACCTTTGTACCCATTGACGCTTTGCAAAATTTGCTTTAGAAAAGAGACACCCTAGTTAGAAAACATAGCTCACGCCCACTTTATCTAGTTAAAAACAGCAGCTGGACTGGATGCTGTTCTTGCTTTGAATAGTGCTTTTCACCTTGAGCCATCTCATCCATACCTGCAAGTCTTCACCTTGCAATGCACTTCCTCGCTGTTCCTCAAGACCATATTTAGGATAGGATAGGATAGGATAGGATAGGATAGGATAGGATAGGATAGGATAGGATAGGATAGGATAGGATAGGATAGGATAGGATAGGATAGGATATTTTCAGTTGAAAGGGACCTACAAGGATCATCTAGTTCAACTGCCTTACCAATTCAGGGCTGACCAAAAGTTAAAGCTTGTTATTAAGGGCATTGTCCAATGCCTGTTAAACACTGTCAGGCTTGGAGCACTGACCAACTCTCTAGGAAGCCTGTTCCAGCGTTTGACCACCCTCTCAGTAGAGAAATGCTTCCTAATGTCCAGTATAAGCCTCCCCTGGGCAGCTTTGAACCATTCCCACCATTGCCCAGAGAAGCTGTGGATACCCTATCCCTGGAGGTGTTCAAGGCCAGGCTGGATGAGGCTTTGAGCAACCTGCTTTAGTGGGAGGTGTCTCTGCCTATGGCAGCAGGGTTGGAACTCAATGATGTTGAAAGTCCCTTCCAATTCTAACCATTCTATGATTCTGTCACTGGATTCCAGGTAGAAGGGCTCAGCACTTCCCTCTTCACAACTCCTCCTCAGGGAGCTGTAGGGATCAATGAGATCACCCCTCAGCCTCCTTGTCTTCAAACTAGACAAGCCCGAATTTCGCAGCCATTACTCATACGGCATACCTTCCAGCCCCGTTGTTGTCCTACTCTGGATGCATTTAGGGACCAGCACAAGGATGTAGCAGTGCATCGTCATCCCAACGCTCCGGGGACCTGCTTTTAAATCTTTATTTTGTCAACAAATTCCTGTGTTGCCCTGATATTGCTAAAGAGGGATGGTAAGCTTGGCTGAGAAAGTGCTTTAGGATGAAGTTTATATCTCGGCATACTACGCCTCTAGTTATCTTCCCTCCTACCTTCCTTGCTAATGTACCCATCCATCCCCTGCCTCGCTGTAAACCGTTGTGCTATATACATCCCACCGGGACTCGCTAAAGCTCTGGGGTTGTCCCAGCCTCATGAGTCAACACACAGCGCGTCTTCCCGAAGAAATGCCTGTCAGGACGCCGAGGAGGGTCTTTATGTAACACTTGTCATTAGAGAAGCGATCTAAAATATGCTTTCTCAAGAAAAGCCTGGTACATTGTGTCTGCAGTGTGTTCAGCGGGTTTCTTAATCTGTGTGTTCCCTTCTTGCAGGAGTGCACCACTTTGTGTTGTGTAGTCCTGTGCCCATATATATCCCCTGGCTGTGGTTTCTCTGCATTTCGGAACAATTTGTGAAGACAATGAGCAAGAGTGGTTTGAAGTATTCCTGGTGGGATTCTTAAAGATTTCTTCATTGCTCACCCTTGGTCTCACTCATCTTAGTAGGATTAGGTTAACTGTGAGTGGTTTTGGAAGTTCAATTAGAGGCACCACACTAGTTTGTACTTTTAGAAAGAGAAGTCCTATAGGAATGCGAGCAGTTCTTTGTTGTATTCAAATAATGCATTTTCTCTTCAATATCATTTTATCATATTCCTAAGAACAGTTATAAACAAGCCTTTTTACCCACTACAATAATGTGTTTGTGCTTCACATCTCATTTTATAAAATATTGCCAATGCCATATGCATAAATGTTTACTGTGCTGATATTAGACTACTCTCAGTTAAATGGTACAATCAGTAAGCAAATCTTGAAAGCAGGAGCTCTAAGTTCTTCCTGGCTCTGCTAGATTTACAATAGGACCTTCAGTTAGGTCCTGCTCCTACTCCTATAGGTAAAAATGACAGCTTTCGTGTCCGTGTGCTGGAAAATACAAGGGCATTAAGGCCTCTATCTCATAGATGTAGCAGATGGGACAATAATATTCATTCGCCTGGGAATTGCTACTATCAGATATTACATTCTCTAGTTCTATGATTTGAACAACAAGCTCAAGTCCATTTTTAAGTGATGGTTATGATCCACTGAGAGTGCAACATCTTTCAGTAGATGTCAAATATCGTAATATCTGACCATGCTATGACCCCTAGCAAGGAAATACATTTGTAGATAACAAAAGAAAGCTATGAATTATGCTTGGTTTTCTTAAAGTTTTGCTAGTGCAGCTTAGCTATGAAATAGCTTATTGTTTAAAACATCCTTAGATTTAATGCTAAAGATTTTAGCCGTGTTCTACATAAAATGAAAACCATATAGCAACAGATTCTGGAAAGCAGTAGGTGAAATTACTTACCTCTCCACCTCCAGTAGAGGAGGCAACAGTCAGGGGTAATCCATCAATTGTGAATCTGTTAACAATTGAGATGATCGTCCAATAACACAATGAGGATTTCTGTCTATTGGTAAGAGTTTTCCCTGAGCAGGAGTTCCTTCTAGTATGCTTTATATCAGATTACCTATTTGTGAATTTTTATGTGTAAATAAATATACTTGGAGAGTAAATGAGAAGTGGGAAAACAGAATATGGTGATGTTTACGCTCTGAAGAAAAAAATAAATTACCATATTCAGGGCTACTAGAATTTATTGTAGCACCTTTACAGTAATAAATAATATAATATACCATCAGTATTCCTATATTTCATTAACTTGTAATACACCTGCCAGAAAGGGTGAATTGCAGATAGGAAGGAGAGTTATTATTATTTGATGTGAAAGGCAGTTGTTTTTAAAAGGGAAAACATGGAAGAATTTCTTTTGTTCACTCTTCTATCTTCCTTTTCTTTGCACAGTGAGGAAGTAGCAAATGAAAGCAGAAATTAGGCTGGCTTATCAGATATTGGGGACTTTGTTTTCTGGTTTTCTGTTCAAGTGAAGTTTACCCAGAGGTGTTTTTTATGCTATAAATAGTAGGCTCTGAATTAAATCTGTGCACTGTTCCTATGGAACAACAGGCAAGTTTGAAAGGACATAAAGAGCATCAAGAAGAAGGTGAGTGAGTCAGGAAGGAGCTTTACTAGTGAATTTTGAACGAGGGGCAATAAGTCTTTCTGGGAATGAGTGTCTTGATGTATTAGTACCAAAAAGTTCTGGGAAATGGGCAAAGTGAGCAATAATAGGTTTTTTTCCCTGTTTGATGCTGACCATAGCAACTCTTTCAGTTTTCACTAGCATTGAATTCCAATGAAATATATTGCTGGTTTCTACTTCTGCTTGTAGCAAACAGGAAAGTGTGGCTCAATATTTCAATGGTGGATTTTGTTCAATCATTTTCACTGTTGCCCAGTGGAATTTCTTAGTGATGCTGGGAAGAGTTTTCCATAGTCACTTTCTTCTTCTTTTTTTTTTTTTTTTTCCTTCCATCACAGGACCAATAGTGGAGATATAGTGCTGGTTTGGGATATTTTCTCCTGATGCCCATAACTCCACACAAGCGCACTTACAGATGCGTAAGAGTCTGCAAATGACAGTTATTCCTCCTTAGCAGAAGGACTGTATGCTCTCTCCAGTTCCATTTCCCCTCCTGCACCAAGAGAAATACTATTAAGTTCAGCCAAATCCAACTACTTTACAACCAATATGGCTAAGTTCCCAGTGAATGCTGTTAAGGTTCTGTATTTTCAGGACCTACCTGTATCCCAAGGAGATAATATGAGCCAAGTCTAGGAAAAAAAAAAATAGTTTTAGACATTCTAGTTTTAACCAACTCCTTTTGAGAGGTGCAAAGTAGTTGTAATGCAGATTAACTACTTGTTTTGAGTATGCTTCAGACTTCTGAAGATAAAATGTCAGAGCACAGAGGCTCAGAATCAAGGACAAATGGTGATGGGTTTGGTAAACCCATGCCCTTATGTCTGGGTCTACTTTCCACACTGCTAATGTGACTTGCAAATTATTAGCAATTTCAAATTGGGTTTTTCCAATGCTGTGAGTTTGTCTTCAGAGACTGACACATGGTAGTCAGTTAACACAAATCAATCCATATAGCATGTAATTTAAGTTAATGAGTTTGGATTTTAAATTGCTTATATCTTCCCTGTATTTTATGGAAGATGTGTAGTTTTTCCTGTAGATACTGCGTGACATTAACAGTGATGGTACAACAAGTGTACAACCCTACAGTGGAAAAATTTAGGCCACACCTTTCAGTATAATTTCCTGCTGTATTTGTGCCTCTTTTTACAGGAGTAAGTTAGGATAAGTTGTTTACTGAAGTAAAAACACCAGCCAAGAGCCAAAAATTCATAATATTGTTTAAAAAAAACCAAGAACATTCACACTTCAGTTGTTGGGTGATGTTGGTACCTGTCCACACTGTGTGTGTGTCTGAAGGAAGACTGGGGGCTGCTGGTAGACTTAGTGGGTATCTGAAAGTGGAGGAGAAAGTGGGAGATTCTGCAGTGAGAGACCCCGCATGTATCTGCAGAGAGAGTAGAGATCTGTACACTGAGGACAGAGCATAGCAGTGAAAGATAGTCCATGGAGAGATAAAAATGCAGCTCCCATTTATGAACAAGCCAGGAAGCTCATTGTGATGAGGCTAAAAATGTACAAAGATTTTATTAGAATAGACATTTCCATGTAGTCAGAGAATACGGTGCTGAAGCTTAAAGAACAGCTCAAATACTGCGAAACTCAGGGGAGATTTGGGAGAGACAGCAACTGCGTTCCCTTTGGGATGTGTTAAAGCAACTACATGAAGGACTACCTCTGATTCAGCATAGTCCTTCCTGTGTTCAAATTATTTAATACGAAACTAAGCTGCTGCTTTGATGTAGTTGTTTGTGAATCACTGATAATATAAAAGCTTTATATTCATAAATGTTGAGCATCTGAGAGTGTCTGACGTCTGGGTTAGGTGATTTCAGAATTTTTGGATAATACAGGAGTTTTAATTTTTAATGTATAGCCAGGTTCCATTACTGACCCTTTAATATCTAGGTTAAACAATAGGAAATCATCTACATGGAGACTTAGTCATCATTACATAACTCAGAAATATGACTTTTTTTAAAAAGGTTCTCTGTTCTGTTACACTACATAACAAGTAACTAAATTTTTCCACACCAGCTTTTGTTCAGTTATGTTTATTACTAACTGGATTTCTCTCATAACTTTGGAAGTATATTAAGAATTTGACAGACTAGATGAAATATTTTTGATAATAATGACAATTGGGAAGCACTACTGTTCTAGGGTGGAATCCAGGTTAAGGCATATGCTTTGGGGTAAGTAAATACGGAATGTTCTTTTGTGCCTTAAATACCCTACTGGGTCAGAGGGAATGCTGTACTTTCCAGCCTGCTCTGGTTAGGTATGCATTTGGCAATTGAAAACACAAGGACTCAACAGGATGGGTGAAACACTTTATCTGTTCAGGGCCCTCTTAAATTGTCTTGCTGAAGGAGGTGTAGATGACCACAGGGGACCTTCTGGCCAACTAGGGAAGCATTTAATGAGTTAAGGTGTTTGTATGGCTGAGCAGT
Organism: Thinocorus orbignyianus; assembly: GCA_013400375.1. Taxonomy (NCBI): domain Eukaryota; kingdom Metazoa; phylum Chordata; class Aves; order Ciconiiformes; family Thinocoridae; genus Thinocorus; species Thinocorus orbignyianus. The sequence goes on from VXBW01000922.1 coordinate 153,376, forward strand.
CTCAAAAAGTAAAATGGCATCATAGCTGACTTGAGATTTATGTCAGTTTAGGATTTATGCGAATTTTCATGTTTAAATCTTGATTTAGATGGATCCTTCCCATGGATAGCGATTGTCTATTATTAATCTTTCACAGTGTATTTTAACAGATGATGGTGGAAAGGGTCTTTGCCTCATTCTAAATTTAAATATCAGTCTCTAGTCTGTTACTCAGCTTATTATTTAAATTTAATAGGATATTTGCCTACTGCATAGAAGACAATTGAATAATTCACAAAAACCAGCCTGCCCTCATATTACTAATAAGTAGAGAATGGGCACAACTTGTACTGTGTTAAATTATTTCTGTACTATCTTCTCAAGTATATGAATGAAATTTATACCTGCACTCACAACGGAGGAACTTCAAGCCTCTCTGAATTGCCAAAGCTGTATGAGCAATGTTAGTGAAAGTGAAATTTGGGTCTTGTGATTTCAGTTCTGTTTATTTAGACCACAGCTTTCAGGGAAATGAAGGGCTTGAGGAAAATCGCTTGATAACTGGCAGCTCCCAGAGGATGCATTATATCTTTCCCACATACTTCTGTCTGATATAACTTGACAGCATCAACACTGCTGACGGGTGTAAAAAGAGGATTCCGATGTGCATCCCCAGAACAGGAATTGTCACTGATTCGGGCTTTGAAAAAGGAAACCTGCAGGAACTGTCCTTTCCCCACAGATTTCTGTTTGTGACAATGCTAGGTCTCCATTTAACTTTTTCACCAACTTACGGAGAAAATGAGAACATTTAAAGTGTATAAAGGTGATTATTGTATCACTATAGGCTGATTCTGGTGACACATTTGCAGTTTAACATGCTGAGAACATATTTTCCCTCTATAAAAACTTGCTTATAGAGAGGGGAGTTATTTGTTCATTATCTGCACGTTAGGTCTGGGAATACTCCCATGAATCATATTTTTTTCTTTTACCCATGATGAATTTAAATAACTTAATGTTGTTTCTTCATACCTCTCAAAGGTATTTGACTAGATTGTCTAAAATCATTAGTTGCAAAATTAAAAGCACGGAGAATTAGCAACAGTACAGATGACTTCTGGTGCTGTTTGTTGTGTCATTATGCCCTGTAAATCTTTATTTTAATGTATTAACATCTGGTTTTATATTCTCCAAAGATCAGTCTTGGGTATTTCTTTTTACTTACAGTGACAGTGGCAATAAAATTTCCAATCCTCTTAAGATGTACAATGAATAGAGAAAGTTAGAGAAATAGAGTCTGAATTACAATGCCTCTCAAGAGAAATAAAAAGAAAAGGTTGGTTTTGGTGATAAATGAATGGACATTTTGTTAACAAATTTTTCCTGAAATTCCTTTTAAATTATTCAAGCTGGCTCTTCTATTGAAATATCATAAAATATTTGTTAACTAATCGACTGCTTTTGAAGTGTACAGAGCACAGCAAGCCATCAGAAAATATTCCCCAAATCATTAAAGAATGATTTTCCCTTATTACACCCTCATATGTTTCTTCTGTTTAGCCATAAATGCGTGGCTATAAATCAGAGAATCACAGAAAAGGTCATGCTGGAAGGGACATCATCTGGTCCAACTTGGTGGCTAAAGCAGGGCCTTAGTTCACGGCTCTCCTCTGGACTCTCTCCCATTTCTAAATGTCTCTTTTGGTCTGTAGCAGGGTTAAATCTGGACACGGTATTCCAGGTGTGACCTATAAAGTGCAGAGTAGAGGTGATATAATTGCATCCCAATCAATTGCATCCTAATTCAGCAGAAGCAGGTCTTTCAGAAAACTAATGGTAGAAGCTGTTTTCTTACTACCATTTGTTGGATTGCACGTTTTTCCTTTGATTTTGAAGCAGATATATGACAAGAACTGCTATATTTATGTGTGTGGCTGAGTTTCATTGGTTTTCTTTTCAGTATAATTGATAAAGCTGCTCAGATTCACTCATCCTGTTGATTATCACTGGCTTCCACGAGCATTCCTTGACCAAGAGTTTTATGTTTTCACTTACATTTCAGATGCTGATGTAGGGGGGGTTTAAGAAAGGATTTATTGGTTGATACAAGTGTTTTGGCTTCTATGCATTTGTCCAATACTTACATTTCAATGTTTCAGAGAAAGGTAAAAATAATTTGCATTTCTGCACAACTCTTCAGCCAGGGGTTTTAAGGCATTTTACAAAACCCCAGCAAGCAGTTTCTCATCCACGCACATCAGATAGGCAACAACTTGTGTCACAAATGAGAAAGCTGAAGTAGTGGGAGAGTATGATTTGGAATGAAAAGAGGAATAGTTCTAGCATTTAATCCAATTTATCTGATCTCCCTAGATACACAGTGCACTGAAGGACAACACAAAGCTGTACTGTCTTCCTTACAACCTTCTCTATACTTTCCTCATGTAGCCTGTTCTCCTGTTGATTCTGGGTCCACCCTGCAGTTCAGGACTCAACACCAACCTGGAAGGAAGCCTTCATGGGCAGAGCAGTTAGACTGGGAGTCAAGGAGGGAACATCAACGTTTACTAGCCCTTCACAACTTTCCAACCTCTTTTTTGTGTCCTCCTGCTTTCTCTCCCACCTCCTTCACTTTCTTCCAAATTCCCTGCTGCCTGACTGTCTCTAACCCATGAGACAGCCCTGAGCTGGGCAAGGTGGAGTTTGCAGACCATCCCATGACATGGTGAGACCACATGAGGCAATGCAAGATGCTAAAAGGAGCCATATTCACCCATAAAAGTTATAGGGTCATGAAGTCCTAAATACTCTCTTTATAGCCCAGGTGTTCACACTGGATGCAAGGTGTTGCAAACTCTTAAGCATCTGGAAGTACAGTAAAAAATCATGGCTATTTCAAGCCATTTCTTGGCTTCCTCACAGGTAGGTTGCAGAACATTTCCAAGATTTGTATATTGCATATTAGATCTTGAGTTGTTTTGTATTTTGTTTTATGGGTGTTTTAAATTAACACATTAAAACAATAAAAATGGCATTTTAAAAAATAAAAATGCCTCTCATGATAAAGTCTTAATTTTTCAAAGACACACACTAAAAGCACTGGTATCAGGGCCAGTGTCAGGATGTGTAGTGATATACCTAGCAATATCTTATCTCAGTAGACTGAGGTCTTCAAAAATATTTTATTCTAAATTTGAATGCTGAAATCCTGTGAAATTTGGGGTTTAAATACCCTGTCAAGAAAATGCTAGTGTATGCATCACAGTTAGCTAGTACAATGATGCAAAATGCAAAACTACTCTTCTCTTTTATAGAATATGTAAAAATACCTGAAAGTTCTTTGCAGTAGTGTCATAATTAAAGACAACTGCTCTGCTGCGCAGTCTCCTTTTCATGTGGATTATCATTGTGCTACTTTAATTTGTGGACTCCAAGGAGGGATAAAAATTAGGTGCTGTTAATTAAATATAATAGACAGAAAACTAACCACCATGAAAATAGATATTAAGAGCTCTTCACGGCAAAATTTTCTTTCGCAAAGATTGTTCTTTGGCCAGATATGGAGTAGTTTCATCTTTTCAGCTTGTGACCATGGATGTATACATGGTGCTTGAAGCTTTGTGCCTTAATTGATCTTTTTACACTGAGACTGATACTCTTGGAAAAAACTTTAAATTGTTTATCTGAATTGATTAATACAATAACCCCGGATGGACTCAGGTAATTTTCTCCACATAAAAGATGATATTGTATATTACGTCTATAGCTGCATTATCACAAATTTCTACTGGCAAACAATTTATTGGGGAAAAAAAATGTGGGTTGCTTCTCTTCATTAAATGTTTGCAGTCAGGTGACAGTGTTTATGATTTTTTCCATACTTGATACAGTTCGGTGAACAGATTTTTGTGATCGCTGTGTAGCTCTGTATTGTTTGCCAGCTAATGACAGGAGGTGTTCAGGCAATCATATGAAATTAACTGTTGGATTTTTATGGCAGGTCATCCGCATATCCTAGTATTGTTTCTTTTTCCTCACTGAGCTCATTAAGTAGCTATCTTAATCTTTGTTTAGCTTGCATCCATCTTCAGAGGCAGCTGAGGGCTTCTCGGAAGGATTGCAAGATTTGGTTCTTGCTGCCCCACAGAGAAGGGGATGGGACTGGGGAAGATCCAAGCTGCTCCAGCTGTGGGATGGGAAAAGACTGGTGATAAAAATGGGACCAGGATAAAAAGCCAGCGAGTAAGCCCCTGCATTTGCTCTTCTAATAAGGGAGGTAAATAGTGTCTGTGTCTGTAGAAGGAGGACCACAAGTACTGCTCATAGCTTTAATTCCTGTGCTTCAGATCTTGACCATTCTCTGTCTCAGGACCAAGTAGGATGAGATCCATAGCTGTGGAGACTGAGCTGTGATGAAGGATGGGCATATAAAGATGAAAAAACCTGGCATTGTAGCAAAGGTGACCCTCAAAAGCAGGGACAATGAGAACTCATCTCTCCATCAAAATCAGGAACACAGTACTAGGGACAAGAAATGTGCGTGTTGGTACAGACCCCTTGCTCTGGGATCCACTAACATTTTCCTGAAGCTTCAGTGAGGGCTGCATAAATGAAGATCAGCAGAAACACCATGTGGAAACATATTTGTCATGGGAGCAGATGGGAAGCAGGCTCATCATGACTTATTGTGCATAAATATATTGTTAGTTTCCTACTGTTGTTACAAGCAAATGAATGATGTAACCCTTCTCCCTTTCAACTATGTTGTCCTCGTTTTCTGCACAGACATAGTATTTGTGAAAGTCCTATTTCCTACGAGTATTCGAGGAAAGTAGTAACTCATATGGGAATTTGGAGAGGTTCAGGGTCTACCCGGAGCACAAAGGGTGCTGTGCTTGTGGCACCGCACAACCCCACAGGTTGTGGCTTGATGTTGCTGGGATGCATTTGTCAGGCTCTGAGCACTGGACCAAACTCCCTGCTGCAAGATGATGTAAAATGCTGATGCCCTGAAAACCTAGGCTGCTGATTAAGTCGTATTCAGAAAATTTGACCAGTTTTGTGTTGGTATGGCCCCCTCTCTGCCTGAGTCCTAGCTTAATGCCAGATCAAATATCATCTGTCATCCCACTGCAGGCGTAAAGCCAGCAACAACCCGTAAGAGCAGCAGAAAGTCTGTTGCACAAGCACTAGTTGTTTGGTTGGAGAGGTAGGTGTTTACCTTCTCTTGCTTCATAATCAAATTCACTTGGTGTTAGAGTAGACATTATGGGATTGTGACTTTTCTGGCTTTTTTTTTTTCCTTCTTGGATTTAGTTTTTATGACACAGACAATGTATGCTTGATGCCCCTATCAGGTATATCAGATCATTGAAGTAAATTTATAGGGGGGCTACACATGCACTCACACTAAATATTACTCAAAATACCAGAGATAAAAAACATCCTCTGAGCTCATTTTATCAGGTGCAGTGACATCAATTTAGTAGCATGGAGTTGGTTCACAGAACTCAAATATTTAGATACCAAATAACTTCTTGGGCATATTTGATCACGTATTTCTTTTTTTTCCTTGCCTCTCAAGTTTTATTGGGATGTCTGAGCCACAGCAGGTCCAAACAGCAGGGGTTAACTGAAGGAATACATATCTGATCATAATCTTTTGGTGGCAGCTCCCCAGCTGAAAAGTTAAGCTGGAAAAACTGCAGCTGCAAGAAATCTGCAAGCAGTAAACACAAGAAGAGAGCAAAGATGCCAAGAAGAGCAGTCCATTTTCTAATGAAAGCGTGCTGTTTGTGAAAAGGATTTTCTACTCTTTGACCAGCTCTGCTTCTCACCTGGTTTTTATCTAGATGTTTCTTTTTTAGTCTGTCTTTGACTTATACGAAAGGAGTGGAATTTTGCCTAAAAGACACATTTGTTTTTCTAATTCCCAACATGAAACCAGGTTTGCACTTGACTTTCCACTGTGCTTTTATGCATTTAATTGCACTATGAAATTCAATACTTTGAGTTTGTTTGAAATCATAAAATAACTCTCATCAATGAGTCTTTTTGCTTTGCTTCAGTCACAGCATGTGTATGATTTAAAAGTTGCACCACCCACGTTGTCCAAAATTTTGCTATGCACAGATGCTCAGTAAATTGCATACCTCCATCTGTGGCAGTATAATTAGCTGGAAGAAAGTTTGAATTTGGATTGAATGTATTGTATTCTGATTCAGTTTGAAACTGTTTTCATCCCTCTGAATTCTGGGGGTGGGGGTTCTGCCACTGAATATAGTCGGCTCTTAAATTGAAAATATTTCTCAGTTTAAGCTGAGAAAGAAATTGATCCCATTCTAAGTAGCAAGAACTGCAGTGCCCAGACCTCTTAGGCATCCAGTAATTCTTCAAAAACTTCATACATTCATATGCATGTGTAATGGATGTGTTGTTTTTTCACATGGAATAAGCATTTGAAAGCGATGCAAGTACAGTAAATATCTGATAAATGTATTTCTAAAAAGTAAATGGGTACTGTTTGCCATAATAGCCATAATCCTTAAATTTCCATTTTTTATCTGAACATTTCAAAGGCTTCTAGCAACCACTGAGTAATGAAATTTTACAAGAAGCCTGCAAAATTGTTATTTTAGCAAGGCAGGGGATAAAAGGACTGTGATTTGCCCAAACTCAGCAAAAGTAATAGAAGGAAAATTCAGGCATCCTGTTCCACAACATTATTTTAGCCCCTCAAATAACACTCATAAGAGAAAACATAGTAAATATCATTTTTGGGGAAAAAAAAAGAAATCTTCACAAGAAACTCTTATTGTAGTTGCTTATTAGGTTAGGTGTAGTGTGCTGTAATAAAGTAGTGTTCTTCTGAACATAGTAATCTAGACATTTTTACTTATCTTTTTTCTTGTTCTTATTCCCTGAACAAATAGATATGTATTTTCAAAAATGCTGTAAATTTGTGCCCCTGCTGGAACCACACTGAAGGCATAATCAAAACTCATATTTGATTGCTGCAAAAATACACTTTGCTTTCAGAGCAACCTGCAAATTCTAATATCTACCTGATCCCCATAAAAGCAGCAGGCACTGCATTTATCATCCAGGAAAACATTCAAGGCAGACTGTGCTCTTTATAATGTTACTCACATTTGAGACTGGCTTTGCCCGGTGCTAAGTGCACAGTCAATCTTCCTCCAACAGAACAGAGGGGTAAAAAATCAGCTCAGTTGACAAAAGGTGTAGCTCATTGTGTGGAAGAGTGCAGTAGCAGCCAACTGTGGTACGGGTTTACAAGACTTCTGGCAAGAAAAACGAGAATAACAGCTCATGTTAGCTGTCACAGTTCTTCAAAACTGAGGTAACTAGGCATAGAAAAACTTAGAGATCTGAAATATCAGCCTCTGCATCTGGTCTTAAAACTAATGCCTTCAGGATGTAATATCCTCTGAGCTGAGGACAATATTTAGAACATGATTTTGAAACCAGGCGATATCCTCTCCAATAACTGTAATATCTGCTTCAAGTTCTTCTGAACTTCAGGCAGTCTGTTAGTGGTCAGTGGGGTTCACTGTGTGAAGTTCCAACCAGTCTCTGTGCAGCATTTCCCAGCTTTCCTGGGGTAAAGTGCCTTGAGCAAGCTTCATGAAGGCACCTCTCTCTCATTGTACTCAAATACAGGTCCCACAGCCAACCTGATAATTTTCTTTGCAGAGCAATCAACTGTCATCTTCCTTGTAACCAAATCCTTATCTTTCTTTCAGTTCTTGCATAAATCCTCTCTCTCCCTGGGTTTCTCAGAAGCAAAAAAAAACTTTCTTGGGGGGGCGGGGGGAGTATTACCTTTTTGGGCAAAATATCTCATATTTCTGTCTCCAGTTTCCCTAATTATTTCACATTTTCTGCCTCTCCTCAGTTTTTGCTATCTACTCTATACACATAGAATAAGCTCATAGTTCTCATTGATTAAGGCATTTTCAGAAGCTAAACGTAAAGTCTAGAAATGGAATTTCCAGCAACTGGTTACTGCAGAACAAGTACTGCATGTACCAAATGTGCAGTACCTCGGTGGGTTTCTGGTGCTGTACTGGACCCTCAACTATCTTGTATAACAGCATCATATCTGATACCTGCTGTTCAGTACATGAGGGACGTGTCCCATTCCACATCTAGTCATATTCTAACGGCTGATTCAGTTATTTTTAAACTTCGAAAATAATTCTGTTCAGAGACATTTTAGTATTAGTCGATAAATCCATTTCAGTTGAAACATTGCTTTTGTAGAATCACAGAATAATTTACATTGGAAAAGACCTCTGAAAATCATCTCATCTTCTTCCTACTCAAAGCCCGTACCTTCAAAATGAGATGAGGTTGCTCAGGGCCTTATCCAGATGGTTTGAGGGATCTCCAAGAGCAGGGGCTATACAACCTGGTCCATTTTTTGACTACACTAACTGCATTTTTTCCTTATACATAACTAGAATTTTCCTTGCTACACCTTGTGTCCCTAGCCTCCTGTCCTATCACTGAGTAGCTCCAATAAGAGTTTGTCTTTGACTTCTATGCACCCACTGATTACATAGCTGAAGAAAGCAATTAAATCTCTTTTCCAGGTCAAAGTAACCCAGCTCCTTCAACCTCTCCTTGTATATCACATTCGCCTGCCCTCCTGTTTGTTTATGTCTTCCTGCATTGGACAGTATTCCAGATTCCTCATAAAACCTCATAGCAGGGATTAATCCTTTTCCTTAACCCACCTGCTGTTCTCTTAATAGTGCATCCCAATATGTAGAGTCTTTTTGTCACTGGAAGGTTTCAAGTTTGAGCCCTAACAGCACCGCTTAATTGTCTTTTGTGCTTTCCATTACCAGAAGTTGAGAATGATGGTAGTCTGTTTTATTAGACTGATGAAATACAGGCAATGGCAATGAGATTGTTAGGGTTTTTCGAGAATAATGTAGATTGCTGTTTTTCAGGTGTTTCAAGTATGATTTTGCAGTGAGGTTAACAATCAGCTTGTAAAACAGAGTGGAAATTTCCCATTTCAAACATTTAGATGCTTGGCAAGGTATCCAGAGCTTTTCTCTTGATATACAGCATTACTGAGTTGCAAGCAACGTTCTGATGCTTGTTTGCTAGGAACTGGGCAAGTGTGCTTTTTGATATGAATATCCCACCTGGTATTTTCAAAGCTATACCATTAAACCTAAATCAGTATTCTAGCTTGATGTCACAAATTCTGTCTTTTTAATTACCCATCTGTATTGTAAAACATCAACTCATTATTCTACCATGTTAACACATCAAATGTTCTGGTTACTGCTGAATACTAGCATCTGTTTTGACTTATATAACATTTCTTAACAAAATCCTTCTGGACCAAACTATACCGTATTTGTGTTAAATACATAAAATCATGTTTTTCAGAAAGATTGGTAAAAAAAGTTAAATCCAGCAATTTCTCATCACTTTTTCAATTTTGAAAATCTGCATCTTTCTTTCATAGTTGTTCAGGCTCCAAACATTATATTTCATTAAATTCCCAAACAAATGATGTTATAGTCTTCAGTGATGGCTGGATGACTTAATCTGACAACATCTGAACTTCAGTTTTGGAGAAGACTTCCTCAGCATTTTGAAGCTATTTGTAGTTAGTCACACTAAAACAAAATGGCTTCCCACATTACCTCATGTTAGATGCTCCTGTAGGTTTAAAAACAGCCATAAACCAGAAGAGACTTCATCATCCCCATTGTGTGAAACAAATAAGTAGAACGTAATTACATACGGGTTGAGGTGCATTTACATTTACGTTTAGATAACGGAGGTCCTGTCCTACCAAGTGTTGGGTGGACAAATCTCCCCTACAGAAGTTCATAGAATCATAGAATGGTTAGAGTTGGAAGGGACCATAAATATTACCGAGTTCTTACCCCTTACAGGATATCTCCTGTTAGAGCAGGTTGCTCAAAGCCACATCCAGCCTGGCCTTGAATACTCCCAGGGACAGGGCATCCACAACTTCTCTGGGCAACCTGTTCCAGTGCCTCACCACTCTCACAGTATCTAACCTAAATCTTCCCTCTTTCAATTTAAAAACATAACCCCTCATCCTATCACTCCACTTCCTGACAAAGAGTCCCTCTGCAGCCCTCCTGTAACAGCTGATCCAAAGGTACTGAGAAGCTTGCATGCATACGTTCAATCTAGCTGTAAGCTCTGCTACCGACTACTCGCCTGAGTTTCATATATTGTTCCTGTGATTTTTGAGGTGAGCTTGCTGAGCCTGCACTAAAGCATGTGCTACCTCTGTTAGTGGTGCGTGAACAAGTTGCACGAGGCTGTGTGGGTGGCACACACATCTCTGGTTGCCCTGTAGACAGATCCTGCAGGAGTGTTGGCAGAGATGTGGAGTTCAGGGCATCCTTTGTGAAGCTTGTCTCCTTAGAAGAAGTGATAGTTGGACTGGACAGGTTTGGACTGAGGGCTTCATTTCATTTCGTTTCATTTCATTCATTATGTTCTTCTCTTTTCCCTTTTCCTATCACAAGCAGGAAATCAGAGAAGATAAATTGTGACAGGTCAGTGCAGGTTTGTGTGCTCTGACTATGAATTGCTGCAAATGAGAAAGTACTATGCAGTCAGAGCAAAATACTCCTACACCTTCTCTGCTGCTCTTCCCGTGTCAGGGTGATGGGCAGAAGGAAGGATGACATCCTTCATGCTACAGGAACAAATGACAGAAGTGCAAAAAATCTAGCAGCCTTGTTTGGAAAAATAGATTAATTAATTGCCGAATCAAAGTCTTAATGCTGTGCTGATGGGGGGCATCTGGGGCTACTGTAACAGGTAATGAAATTACGTATGTGTATGAATGACTACTTGTATCTCAAACTGGCTGAACTCGAGGCAGACTCTTTCTGACTGCAAAGCAGTGCAGGATGGCATTCATTGTAAGGGGCTGAGCTGCTCTACTGAGGTGCTGAGCACCCTTTCTGAGCACAAGAAGGATGTCAAAGTTGCCCAGCCTTTTGCAGGATTTTGCCTTGAAGCTCTGTACCTCTAACAGATTGACAAGCAAAATAGTAGAAAAAGTGAGTGGGGAGTTTCCATGGTGATCACAACATTTGGTAATGTGCAGATAGTACTGCTCAATAATGCAACCATGAACCAGAATACAAAGATGGCATTTATTGTGACCAGAAGCCCAAATTCCTAGAAGCCTTGCCTCATTGACTGTCAATATATTGATAGTTGATGTGATTTGATGTCTGTCTTTGATATGACTTCACACTCAAAACAGGTTTTTTTTGTTTTGTTGTCCCCTGATGAATTGAAAAAGAAAACTGAAATCTGAAAACTGTGTGCAGATGGTGACCAAGCAGATACCTGTCAGCAGGTGGCTTCCTCTCTGCTGCATGGCTACAGGTACTGGATTCCTTTTTTGCAGCTTTGGAAAGACAAAGTATGGAGAAATGGGTTCTATGGCTCAGCCAGCTTGCCACAGAAAGTCACAGAGAACCAAAGCAAGAAGTCTTCCATTTGTCTTCTTTTTACTTCTGTCCTCTAGATTTGCCTGGCTAGATTCAGAAGCAGAGAACTAAGAAAAGGCAGACTCCCCACTCTTCAACAAAACAGACTTAAGTTTTTTTGACGGTTACTATAGAGAGGCTGATCAGCCACCTTTAAAATAATTGTCTCCTAAATATGTAACTAGTGCAACTCCTAAATCTGTAGCTAAAATTTTGTTAGACATCAGACTTCAACTAACTCTGAAAATAAGATTTCGTTTGTTTGATCTCAAGATCTCAAATTAGCTGCCATTCTGTTTATAATGACTAATTTAAAGTTTCCTGTTGATTCTGCTCACAAATCTCACAGAGACTCTAGTAATAAGCAGAGAGACTCACAGTTACAGTCTGAAACAATGGAATGACTAATCAGAGCATCAGTTTAAGACAACGTAACGTTGCATAGAAAACTGGGGAAAAGGAAGATTTTGCAAACTCATAGAATCTTATTTTGGATAACAGCTATAATATAGTATTATAGCATTAAATTGATGTCTATGCAGTTATCAACAGACAGATTCTCGTAGCCTAGCCTCACTTAAGGCTTGGTCATATTTTTTTGGTAGAGACATCAGTGACTGTCTTCTAGGACACAGATAAATGTTGTCAAGTGCACTTGTGGGAGAAAGTGTTGTATTTTCCACCACTTGACATGACCATCAAGCCCAGCTAAATGGGACTGACACAGAATTAGATTGACAGTGTGGACTGTTGCCATCCTTTTTATTTTTTTGGCCCCATTCATTCCAAGTACAGAGATTGTAATTACAGACTGACTCTTTGAAAGGCACTGAATCATCACTATCTATTCCACTTCTAAACCTTATTTTTGTATCACTAGCAAGCCCTTTTGAAAGATCCCTGCTACTGGTTCTGGGCTCTTAGTCTCAGTGAGTTTGGGGTTTGTTTGTTTACTGCAATTAGGCGGTGATTATGAGTTATGAATAAAGTCTAGGGGGGAAAAAAAAAAGCATAGAAATATTTATTTCTGGTAAATGAGAAAGTGCACATTGTTCTTTATGTTAACGTATGATTCAGTCAAGAAGGCAGAAGTTTCTGATTCAAGATCTGAATCAGACCATAGATTTCTGTGCATCTGTTATGTTTCTTTACCAGCCTTAACAAGTTTACAGATGACAAGAAAATCTAGCTGTAATGGTTCAGCAAACTAAAATTGTTTGTCAACTCAGTTACATAAAAAAAAAAAAGACATTGCCTCTACCATTAAGAAAATGAGGAAATAGTAAAAACTTTAATGAGGATATAATTTATTGAATTACTTCTTTTTTTTTAATACATTCTTTTGGTTAAAATGTAGTTAGCCCTTGTTCTGAGTGAGATATAGGATAAACAGACATACTTGTGCCTGCTATGAGGAAGAGTAATTTTAGGGGATGATTTGAGATTAAAGGCATTTGAATGTTATGTGAAATTGGGCAGTTTGTCTCAGTTGGGTGTCACGGGAGAGGTAATTGTAGAAAAGTGCTGTATGCTTCTTTGTAAGAAAGGGAAATGAAGCAATACTAAGTCCTAAAGAAAGAATACAAAGAGCAATGCAATATAGAAAGAAGGGAATAATCTGAGTACTAAGTCATGATGTGGCAAAGGAGATAGAGAGGAGGGAAAGGGAGAAGAGAAAAGGTGCAGGGGGGATGCAGCACTTCTCCAGGCAGACTTCAGAGATGCAGGTCCTGAACCTTTCTGTGTGTCTTTACTGGACACACAAATCCCATGTGTGTCCTGGCCCTTCCCACCCCTGCAAGTAACCTGAACCTTTTGCTTAAAAACTCCTTCCTACAAACTCGTAGGAAGCTGTTGTGGGCAGAGTGTTTGACTTCACTCATAAGAGAGAAGTAGTGAAATATTTATTAAGGTGAAACAGAGATTTAACAAAATTAGTAGTAAATGCAACAGCATTTGATGCCAAGGTACACTTGTGTATTTACTGCATAGAGGACAGGGTCAGACGAGCTGTCAGAGGGACCCTCCTGTTGAGTCACAAGGTTCAGAAAGGACCCCCTTGATTTCTAAACTCCTTCTCAGAGAGGACTCTAGGTGAGGCTGGATCCAATCTGAGTCCCAGACCTGGTCAACAGTTTATGTCTAAAGGATTATATATGTGCAATCAATCCTTTATATCACTTATCTAAGATTTCAAAGTTTAGCATGCTATTAGTCACTTACCAAGAATCTCTTGGGGCAAGGAATCTCTCAGCCTCAAGGAGTAGGACCTTAAACAAGCATCCTCACAAAAGGGGAGATCCTGGTGTGCAGCCCACTGCCATACTGGAGGGCTCAAAGGGCTCCTGGGCTGTCCATTATTTATACAGTAAGATAATTGACCTACAGTCATAATAAGATATCTAGGTCTCCACTCCAGACAGTGTTAGAACTGTGTTGTCAACCATCTTCTAAGGTCCAGGTACAATTTATCACAACAGGCACTGATGGCCATGCCCTGAGCTGGTCCTGTATCACCAGCGGTGGCTGCAATCCGCTGCTAGAATCACTGCAATTGATTTCTACCTTCCTGGTTCTGTTCATTAGTAATTATAGTTTTCCTCTTTTCTTTCTCTCCACTGAGTTTACCTAGAGCCTGGTACCTTTCAACCAAACCCTTAGGTGAATCAGAGTTATAGAACATTCAATCTTTGTGGGGAAATATGAAGATGAAAGAGAAACTGCAGACAATGGGAGTCCTCCCCGCTACTTTAAGATGTGCCAATGTATGGCACTGCAAGGCAGTCTTTATTGTTCACCTACATTCATATTTTGTCATTTCATGAAATTAATCCTTTCACGATTGCTAATTGCTGTGTTTCTCATTAATTTTCTTTCCTGGAAGAAAACCAGCCTTCAGAAATGTTTTCAAATTCACAAAATTGCTATTAATTGCATAAACAGGATTGCCTTTTCCGTAGAAACTCTCCCAATTATATAAACCATACTAGTTAGTAGTTACTAGATCCTTCTGGGAAATAAGTTTTCATCTGTGTACTGTTGAGATCAAAAAACTAGAAAGCAAAGCTAATGAGAAGCCACTAATAATTGCAGCTGAAGATAAAAATATTGAATAATCATAATAAAGAGGAGTAAATTAAAACAGATCAGGATTTTTAAGGATTTAAAATGAGATTATCCTAATTAACTGAAATTGAGTCTTTTGGGGAAACTGTACTGCTTTCAATATGACTACTTCCAGAAGTTTCTCTGATACACAAAGTAATACCAAGAGCAGCCGGAAGAAAGGAACTCAGATGATAATATTAATCTCCGCTAATTTTAGCAGTATAAAATAAAGGTAACTTAGTTATTTAATTTTATTTTGTGGACAACAGACAGATAAGCAACTACATAGTGCGTTTCTACTGATTCTGAAATGCATCCAAGGCTTATTTGACAAATTGCCCCAACGATGCCAGAACAACTAGTTTCGGGCTGAGTGATGCCATTATGGAAACAGCCCAAGGAGCAAATCTAACAGAAAATGAAAGTTCTTTAGAGAAAGAAAAGAAAGAGGAAAAATAGGAATTGTTTGGTTGATTTCTGTGGATGATCTCTTAGAGCCAGCCTCCTAGAGTAGGGGAGCAGTACTGCTCTACCTTGGGGTGCAGGAATGTGCCAGGATGAAGGACAAAGACACACTGGCTGCACTGACCACCCCAAAGGAATGGAGTAGCAGCAAGCTCCACCTCAAAAGCTGCACAGGATCATTATCACAGCACTGTGGACAGGCAAACAATTCTCCCTCTTAGAAGCTTTAGTAGATGCCTAGGTGCAGTAGGACTACCAGAAGCTGTTACTTCAGAGCTGGTTCACATCTGGCTGGCTCACAGAGCTTCAGAGCGAGTAGGGATCTGTCATAGAATCACAGAATCGTCTCTGTTGGAAGAGACCTTTAAGATCATGAGTCCAACCAGCAACCTAACACTGACAAAACTACCACTAAACCATGTCCCTCAGCATCATGTCTACCCATCTTTTAAATACCTCCAGGAATGACTTTTCCATCACTTCCCTGGGCAGTCTGTTCCAATGCTTGATAAACCTTTCTGTGAAAAAAAAGTTTCCCAATATCCAATCTGAACCTCCCCCAGCACAACTTGAGGCCATTTCCTCTTGTCCTATTGCTTACTACGTGGAAGAAGACACTTACCCTCCACCTAACAACCTCCTTTCAGGTAGTTGTAGAGCGATAAGGTCTCCCCTCAGCCTCCTTTTCTCCAGGCTGAACAACCTCAGGTCCCTCAGCCGCTCTTCCTGTCTCCAAAACAGAAAACAGCTCAGTGGTCAGAGAGGCTGGTGAGATATGGCTGAAATGATTTGTATCTCTCTGCTTCCAAAGATCGTGATTTCTGCATGTACACTCTAGGAAGTTCTTAGGATTCACCTAATTTTTCTCCCTGCTTTCTCCTTGGCTTTAATCAAAATAGGTCCCAATGCTGTCTTTGTCTTTCCTCTTCACAGTGACTTTCCAAGTGGTACTCTCAGGGTAGAAAGCTCTGTGTTTGCAATGCTTTGTGCTGCTGGAAAGCCACTGCTATGATTTTCCCAAGGACATTTAGCTTTGATTGTGGCTCTTAGCAGTTTCCAAGATAGCAGCTAATGAAACAAGGCTGTGGTGGTAGAAGATATTAATAGTGTAATTGTTTCCAAGTACTTGAGCCATGCCATGAGCATTCAGGACATTTTATGGACCTATGAAACACAGGTGACGGCTGAACACATAAGTAACAAATACGTGGGGAAGAAGGGCAGTGACTAGGAGGGCTGGGATAAAGAAGCACAGCTATTGTTATATTGTGCTTTTCTTTTTTTCAAAATGCACTAAAAGAAGTTGAATAAAAACATCTTTCTAGGCAAGCCCTCTCCTGAGAAGCAGAAATCCCATCTAGACAGATGAAGAGGGTAGGGAAAGGTCAGCACAGTTTGTTATCTGTCCAGTGGTGGGTTGTGGTGCAGCTTCTCCATGTGAAAGACTGGACTTTTATGTGTGTTTCCCAATAGGATGAGCTCATTCTAACTGAAGCCAGAGAACCCAAAGAGATTATATTTCTGTGATTTCCCCTTGACCAGGGATGTTTCAATGGGATGGGCTGCTGTGCTAAACCCTCACTGGGGAAACTTTTGGCTATTTTAGTGGAGGTGCTGGAACAGCGAGGGTGTTGCATGGCTTGGCTCTCCTGGAGAGATGCCAATCTCTGCTTACAGGGGATGAGGAGGGAAATCTGTCCTGTGGCTATTTTCTTATATTAGTACAGATGTTTATTTGCAGTAGGAAATCAGTTCCAGTTACACCAGACTGTAGTCTCAATTAACTACTGTAGTCTTACTTAATACTTGAGTTTTATTGCAAAATCCTCCTGCTGCTGATTTTGGCTCTGAGGGACTTTCTTCTTCCTAAGATCCCTGGAGTCTTGTCTGTAATTTGTATTTTCTAGTGAGGAATATATTTAGATGAGGGATTCATGGAGTATAGTGATATGCCCTGTATTAACTTCACTGTTAAAATTTTTGCTGAGGGCAAAGCTTTATAAGTGGCAAAGCATTATTCCTTTCCGTGGGATTTATGATAATGACATTAATCACGATGAATTATTTGGTTCTCTGTGTGGCAGTCATTTTTCTACAGCTGTCTTTTTCTGCCCTAGAGTGGCTGTTTCTTTTACATGCAGGTCAGTGAGCTTTTACTGCAATCACAGCAAACATGCAAATGTAAATTCTTCATATAGAACTAGAGGGGAAAAAATATAATCCCTAGTTAGGATGGACGGAGAGTTGATAATAAAGATGTAGTTTAGAGGCACCCTAGAGCAATTTATTCTGACCATTTTCAGATGTTTGTCCAGGAGAAACTTTCATAATGGAGAATCTTTCTGAAATGAAGGGCTGCTAGCATCATGATTTCTAGTTTCAGCTCTTTTTGGAAACATCAGTTGGTAGTGCTAATTTAATTAGGCTATGGGAATTATAGTTTACCAAGACTGAGTTATTTCATTACTATTTTAAATTCTATCCCAGGTTTTGGAAGGGAAATGCTAACAATGCTTTGAAATGTACAGTTAAAAAGAAAAATAAATCTGGTGGGAAAACATCTTCAATGTAAGATGCAGATGAACTCATGAAGCTTTGGTGCTGAGATCCAGTTCCAGACCTTTAAAAGCATGGAAATTAATGAGAAAGGACACATGCTCCCCAGGAATAAAGCCTCCCATGTCACTGTAGGAAATTTAAAGGGTTCTTCGAAATGTGAGAAACTACCCTTAGTCCTTGCTATGACCTTTGTTCCTTCCTGATATTCCTGGCTGTGACTCCTGCATTTTGTTTCGCACTGTTTTGTATGGGCTTTGGGTGTCTTTTCAGTGCAGTTGATTTCTGGAAACTGAAGAGCAGATGGTTAGTGTTTGTAAATTGCCAAAGCCTCGTGACTTCAAGTGGTTAGTTGCCTTGAAAATCTGAGCAGCTAACACAGCTATTTAAGGCCTGTACAATCGTTTTCTCCTCCCTTACTTTCCTGTATAAAATGAAGATTGACTCTCCTCTATGCACTTCTTAAACTGTACAGAACCTATTTATTTGCCTCTCACATATTGCAATGACAATACGCTGTTTAAGAAATTATTCAGATTCTTTGCTTTATACATAGATTAAAATAAATATGCATTTTAATAGATTTTCAAATATATCAACGTATTTGGTATTATTTTACTCTCTATATTCAAGTTCTGTGATTCAGACAACATATTCTACAGTGAACATAAAATTATAGTAGAAATAGCAGAACTTAAGGTTTCATTTAGCATTTATTTCACAAATTGTGATCTAAAAGTTTTCCCTGATATTTATATAAAGAATTCCAGATTTAGGTTGCAGAGTACAGTTTAAGAACAGGGCTCATGTTTAAAATTAACTAGTAAAATCTGATTTAATCTCAACAGTTTTATTGGTATAACTGTTACTACAAAAAAACCAAAAACAAACAAACAAAAAAAAAAACAACCACACCTAAAATTTATATTATTGTCATGCATTTTGTAGCCATTGTTGTAGCATTTCCTTTATTATATAAGGAATACATCAAAACTATGTAACCCACCCTTACAATGTTGCAAATAGATCACCCAATATTCTATTTCTGGGCGTTTCCTTTACTGCAGGTGGAGAATAAAGGATTTTTTTCTACATCCTTATTAATCTTGAATCATACTGGGGCAGAGCCCTGTATGTTTTAATTTGGAAGTTCCAGGTACACTTACTACTAGGGTTTGTCCTGACCTGACTGCTGCAGCAGAGCAGGACTGCTGAGCCTCCTCCACTCTCTGGCTTGAATCCCACCTCCCCACGCTGCCAAAGTTCTGCCTCACTGCTCCAGAGGGGACAGCCATAGCACAGAGGAGTGATACAGGGTCTCCATCTCACCAGTAACCTTGAGCACCACATGGACATCTCAGCCCCTTGCAGGTCTTGCGGTTCTGAGTGAATCTCCTCATCTCTTACTCTCTCCCTTCACCAGGTCATTGTGTTTCATCTTTGCTCCAGGATTGTTCACCTTCCTTGTTAATCCTCATCTCATGCCTTGTTATCCCTTCAAAGGCCCTGTGTACTTCTCTGCCCATTAATTAACTCTCTGCACAAGAGATACCAAGATAATTGATATTTGTTTCTGTGTGTTATGCTCTCTCCATAGCCTTTCCCTTTTTCATCTATTTATCTCTAAGGAGGAGGCAGCAATTCTCTGGGTATATAATTCATGGCACAGCAGGGCTCTACTTTTAGTCAACCAAGAGCTATTAACTATTAGTAATGCGGTTATCTATGATAACACTGTTTTAGAGATGCTTTTTTCCTTACTACTGCAACTGAAGTAGGTGGCAACACTCTTCATCTTTCAGAGTCCAAAGGGATATATACCAAGGGAATATATCCCTGGTTTCAAGTTCTCTAGCAACTCTTTATTACCCAACTGTACTACCCACTATGCAGACTAAGTGACTGAATTCCAGAAATTATCTTATGTAGAAATTGGTTTATGATGTATTTTTTTTTAATTCTTATTTTGAGAAAATCAAAACTAATAGTGATTTTGTTTTTGCACATCATCTTGGTTTCGAGCCAATTTCATCAAATTTTAGTTGGTGCTTGGGTAGCTGTATGTGCAGAAAACTAACTATACTTTTGTTTTGTTTTATTCTGTTACAGTTAGCTCTTTTCCTCCCAATTAGTCAGTGGATTATGTTTACCTTTTCTGCTATAGTTTTTTTTTAATTTCATCACCTTATTAGCATCTGGCTAATACAAATTCAGCAGCTTCTCATACACGGTAGTATTCAGTACTTTCCCCCTTTCATTAAATGCTTCTCTCCCTCCCCGCATTTCACTTCTCCTGCTCATTTCAGCAAAGTAGTTCCTATGGCAACACACTTTCCATATACACTTTAGGTTGTGCTTCAGCATAAAAAACATTGTACCAGGCTCTCTTCTCCTTAATGAAGGCTTAGACGCACCCCACCCCCCATCTGATACTGCCTGAGTCGGTCTGGAGTTTGAAACCTATTTGGGGCAGGGGGGAAATGTCGATTTTTTAAAATGTAGATGTATTTTGCAATTAAAAACCTGGGTTTGTAGAATAGAATAGAATAGAATAGAATAGAATAGAATAGAATAGAATAGAATAGAATAGAATAGAATAGAATAGTATTCTATTCTGTGACAGGCTGAGAGAGCTAGGGCTGTTCAGCCTGTAGAAGGGAAGGCTCCAGGGAGACCTTATTGCAGCCTTCTAGTATCTGAAGGGAGCCTACAGGAGAGCTGGAGAGGGACTCTTTGTTAGGAAATGTAGGGATAGAACAAGGGGGAATGGTTTTAAACTGGAAGAGATTTAGATCAGATATTAGGAAGGAATTCTTTCCTCTGAGGGTGGTGAGGCACTGGAACAGGTTGCCCAGAGAAGTTGTGGATACCCCATCCCTGGAATTGTTTAAGGCCAGGCTGGATGGGGCTTTGAGCAACCTGATCTAGTGGGAGGTGTCCCTGCTTCATGGTAGGGGGGTTGGAACTGGATGATCTTGAAGGTCCCTTTCAACTCTAACCATTCTATTATTCTATAATAGAATGGAGTAGAATAATATTTCAGTTGGGAGAGACCAACAACGATCTAGTCCAAATGCCTGACCACTTCAGGGCTGTCCAAAAATTAAGGCATTGTCCAAATGACTTTTAAAACACAGTCAACCTCTTGAGAAAGCCTGTTTCACTGTCTGGCCGCCTCTTGGTAAAGAAATGTTTCCCAATGCCCAGTCTAAACCTCCCCTGGTGCAGCTTTGAGCCATTCCCATGCATCCTATCACTGAAACAGGCACGATTTTTCTGCATTCATGTTCAGCAGTCTAGGTGGGCTGATGGGATATATCATTAATCTTCAAAACTCGTGTTCCTGCTATGAAAGGATGCTGCAGAAAACAGCATCTCCCAAAGGCCACTGGATCCTTCCAGGTTGACACTGGCCTGTGGCATGCAAGGGGCTACAGGATTCTAGTTCAGTCAAGATAGTCATTGCTACTCCACACACAGGTACAAATTGTGCTCACAAAGTAACAATCATCTCCTTCAGTCAACCCTCAAGATCCATCAACAAGTCTATCACAAATAAAATCAACAAGATGTTCCCATTTGCAGCTTTTGGATTGTAATGACACAGTCTGTTACAAACCCATCAGATGTTTCAGAGCTGGGTTGCTTTGAGAGCCTTTAAACACGTTGCTCTCCAATGTGATGGGTTTTTTGGGAATGAAACAATCTTTAAATATTTGCACAATAATATTTGGCTCTGTCCTCTTGGCTGAACATGAGAAAGTGGTCTAAAATATATCCCATTATTCATATAGGTGTATGTGTACATCCACGCCTGAATCTGTATAAAAGCAGTTTTCCAAATAGAACTCACTCTTCCCAGAGACCAGAGATTGTTAGGTGACACTATTTATTTGTATTATCCCAGTGATTTTTAATTGTGCTTCTTTTTTTTGCTACATGTTTTTTAGAAATGTAGAACCTATATGCCATGTCTGCCCCAAACAGTTATGTTATATGTACAAGCTGTTATTAGAGATGCTTGCAGAGAGGCAGAAGACAGAGTGCAAGGAAACAGTAAGACAATAATGATCAGCAAGATGGACTGCAGCCTAATAATACCGCCAAATTAAACACTGTTGCAGTTTTATAGGTCTCACGGAAAAGCTGATCAAAGCAAAGATCTAGTAAATTTAATTTTGGATAGATTTCAGTGAAGCAAGATTTTATGTGCCAGTGAATCAGCAAAAGAAATAGCAGTAATTGAAATGTAATATGAAATCTTGAGCAGAAGCTTTACTTGTGTGGAATAGAATTACCCTGCTAAGCATTAATAATCCTACCTAGATCAGGAAAAATCATTTTAATTGTATGTAGGTAGAAGTCTTTAGCTAAAATTTTCAAAAGCATCCTCGAGACCACATAATTCACAGAAGAATGCTTTCCATTTATAAAAATGACTGAAGCTTTTAGCAGTGAGTATGTCTTTGGCTTTGAGTAAAAATAAAGGCTTCTAAGGACCAGATTAGAAATATTTCTTCTGAGGTACTAAGAATCTATCAAATAGATGTGTTGAGTAACAGCTATCGATGTCAGGTGAGATATCTACCTAAATGTTATTATAAACCCGCATTTTCACACTTTGACTACGTTTCCAACTTTTGGAGAGGACACTATTGAAGTTTTTACTTAGGCTTTTATGCTGGACTGTGTGCGGCTGGGCCATAGAGCTGCTTAACTGTTTTGCAAAGCTGGACTCATAATTTGTTTTCTCTTCTTATTTTATCAAGCAGCTGCTGTCTTCTCCCTGCAGTTCCCATCAAATGCTCATTTCTCCATCTTTGTGGTGGTTAATTGACTTGCTAGAGAATTAAAAAAAACCAAAACCAACAAACAAAACGAAACACAAAATGCTCAAAATGCTAATAATTTAAAGTGTGTCTGCATAGTGTCTTCAGGCAGATGAGAAGTGGCTCTGCGTGTGATGTGAATTGACTCGTGACTTTCATCTGTTTCATCTTTTCTATCAAAAATGCTATTGTGGCAGCAGCAATCCTGAAAGTATTTTTCCCAGACTTTAGCAGAAGTGGTGCTATTCAGACGATGCAATAAAACCACTACGTCCAGAAGTCAGATGCTTATAGAACAATAGTTGTAGAAAGTGTTGTCTCTTAGCATCCCATTTAGAAAATAAATTACTCATTCTTACGTGTGCTGATTGAAGCTAAATATGATTACTCAGTTGTATAAAACTTACAGACAATCGTGAGGTCTTGTCTGCGGTTAGCATCAGTCTCCTTTACTGCAGACGTGGTAATATCATGTATCCAAAGGGGAGGCAAAGCAGAAAGCTTTTGAAAAAAGGCTATTGATATTACATAGATATAAGCTGGTTACTTTTGTGTCATCACTGCAGTTCCAAAACACCTTCCAGATCTGCATTAATTAATGTAACTAACATATGCCAGTAATGTTTCTTCTCCTCTTACCTTTTGAAGGAAAATAGTGTAGGCAGAGAAGTATTTCCATTGGATTTTTGAAGTTTTCTATATATGTAGATTACTATATACTCATATTATTTAAAGCAAGATGAACAACAATGTTTAAAAGTAAATCTGGTGAGGTCTGTGACTACCCTCAGTTGTGCCAGGAATTCGTTCCTTAGCCACTGGCTGACCTGTCAAACTGTGGTTCAGCTCTTGGATGTTCAGCGTGAGTCATGTCGGTGTAATTCCAGCCCAATTAACTTTCATCTTCTCAAATAACATTCAGTGGTTCTGAGTATGCACAGGTCTGGTAACTGCGAATGTTCATACTTACGCAAATCAGACCCAAAGTGGGCAATTTGAGCTCTGACATCACTGGGCGTGATTAAAAATGCTGGTGGTAGTCTTTCCAGACTACTATACTTTAGAGGCATAATGAGCTTTTTTGGAGAGGCACTTGACTGGTGATTATTTAGAGACTTAAGCAAGCAATGTTTGACATCTTATGATTCCCCAGAAATTAGTGGTGGTGGCTGTGATCAGTAAATGAGAAGTAGAGGTCAGTATCATGTATGAAATTCTTCAGAACTGATTGTACACACTTAGCAGCTTGTATCTTGATTTTCAAAATGTGGAGGTGTAAAGTGAAGAAAAATTTGTCTCCTTTCTTCAGGATTAGGAGGTTCAAAAAATATGCAAATCTGGAGATATTCCCACATGTAACTATAACTATAAGCTAATTTTTACAGGAGGTATATACTAATTTTTTAAAGCTTGCATATGTTGTCTTAAGTCAGTTTAATAAAAATTCATCTAGCAAAAAAAAGAAGAAAAAAAGCATTTGAATTCTACTTCTGTCTTGTTTTTCTGACAGTTCCTGGAACAGTTTTAATATAGGATTTGATTACAGAAATGAAAATATGTTAATTTGCTCAATTCTCTACCTTCCCTTCCCTTCCCTTCC
>VXBW01000922.1:182418-218030 GCA_013400375.1 Thinocorus orbignyianus
AAAAAACCGACAAACCATATGTAAGTACAGAGGCAAAATTATCTCCTCAGCTGAACCCAGCAAACCTTGACAACAGACGTCTCTTTCTGTGTCTTGGGATGTCTGAGTGGCAAATTCTGCCCAGAGGCTTGTGAATACAAATGTGTGGCTAAGAAAAATTGTGGTTCTTACTTAAAAGCAGAAGGTAACTGAATTTTCGCTGGAGCTTTGAGGGAATACAATAATAACAGTTGGTTATCTTTTAAGTACTTTCTTAACATTCACCAAGGTGCTTGACATGCTGATCAATGATATGGAATAATGTAATAAATTCAGCCTGACAAGCTGAGGAGTTCAGTGTGGATGCAGATTGTGCCCTATGCTAAGGCCTTGCAACCCAGGAGAAAATGTAGGTGGGTAAACAAAAGTGGAGTTGGACCAAGACTGACTAACAAGGGAGAAATTAATTAGCCACATCTGTGGGTCCTTTTTCAGGATAACACTCATAGACCCTTAGCTACCTGCTTGACATGTGCCTGATTCCTTAATCTGTGAGTGTAAAGTGCATGTGTTGTAATTATTGTCATTGAAGGAAGAATGTTTGTGGAAGTGCTAAAATGTTTTTTGCATTTGCGAGAGGACTAAGAGGTCAGTGACAGTCCAATTTTGAGTGCAGGGAGGGGACAGTTTTGAAGAAATAAATGTCACCTTGATACAGATACAAAGTTAGAGCGTTCTGGAAAAAAAAGATCATAGAGAATCAGTTTATTCTGGCTTAATTCTGATGTTTTAAAAGGTCTAAAATTAGCCTTGGATGTGACAGACAACATTTGGGTTTTTTACTTGGTTATTCACCATTATCTTCAGTACTGTTAAGAAGACTGGGCCAGATGGAGCCCCTGGGATGAGGTGGAAGGAGCTCCAGAATTACGAAGAATGGAAGGTGCTAAAAGCTGGGAGAAACATCAAGGTCTGACAGAGGCAAAAGGATCACAGAAAGAAGATGAAATGCTGAGGCTTGTGTGCAGGCTGTGAGAGTTTCAGAGAGGAGCAGGAAGGAGGGAAGGGGAGTGCTGGTGTCAGGTCTGCTGCTTCTCAGAGTTAGAAACAGCAATGGCTGTGTGGAGCCTCTCCTGCCATGGGGCCACGATGAGCCAGAAGAAAACCGTGTATAATCCCTGCATAATCTCTCTTTGATTTAAAATAATCACTTTGGTGGCATATATCCTAGTAAACAATGTTTGGCATTATTCCCAAAGTGGAGTGGGATTGCTGTTAAATCATTAGCAGGGTCCCTGGCACATTTTGGCCCAGGCCACTACTATATTATCTGGGAGCCAGTCCGGGTGCAGGACCAGCCTCAGGGGCCAGGTTAAACTTTGGGACAGTAGGAGAGTTTGGTGGCACAGATGCGAGCTGCTCCAAGCTGCCTCAGAGCCTGGGAATCATCATCTCAGAAACATCTGAGTTACAAATTATAAACATGGTGTTTGCGGTCTCTCTAATTTAAAAAAAAATAAAAAATAAAAAAAAAAATAAGGATTCTGATAAAACCTCTGTATTCTGAGTCCAAAAGTCTTTGAGAGCTGCCTCGCAGAGCTAGTCAGCCCAGGGTCCTGTGTCACCGGGGTTAAACTATCTCTGGAGATGCCTGCAGCTTCCAACAGGCACTGTGAAGGAGAAAACAGAGTGGAGTGGAAGCCAAAGGCCATCATTCTACCATTAGAGCTTCATAAAGCACAGAATGTGAAGATGTTCTCTAAAGATTTTTTTCTTAGGGTGTTGTGTTTTTTTTTTTAAAGTACATTTTCCCCCTGCAGTCAGAATGTCAGAGCATCAGAAACAAATGCTCGGTCTGAGATCTCCAGGCGGCTGGATGCTGTGTGCTAGGCAACCTGTTGGCACCAAACAGCCTCTGCAGCTCCTGAGCTGACAGCCCGCCTGGAACATGGGGGTCACCCCTAATTTGCCTATTTATTATTGATTGAACTCTGCACAACGTACCCATTTGCATATATCTACATAGCTTTTCAATTTTTAATTAATGCCTATCTTTTTCACAGTTTTTAATATGTGGTATCAATCAGCTTCATGAACTACGGGGAGACAAAACCAGGTGAACAAAGCCAAAGGAGCAAATAGGGCTTTTTGACCTAAAATCCACCTTTCCTCTCATTGCTGCTGTGCTTTTGAAAGCAATTCTTGGGAAATGAGCCACATTTTCTAATCATTCCCATGCTGCTACTTAGCACAGACCTTCCACGAAAACCCCTACAGCTGCCCGTGCAGACAGACACAAGTCCATTGAACTGCTGTGAGTGGCTTTTCTCCCCTTACAGAGTGCTCTGATCAGCAGCGCTGTTAGTGGTGTCTCTCCTGTCACCAGCAGTATCCCTCTGCATAGCTAGAGAAGGCTGGGATGGAAAAAAGGTTAGGAAGCAAAAGGATAAAATTAATGGGGGAAATTATGTTCACAAACCGGCTATAAAATATTTTACTCCTCCGCGATTGTTCATAGCCATAAAACGTTTCAAAAAGCCCCACTTGTTTTATTCTTTTACATGTCATAAAATCATAGAATGGTTAGAGTTGGAAGGGGCCTTAAAGATCATCAAGTTCCAACCCCTCTGCTGTGGGCAGGGACACCTCCCGCTAGACCAGGTTGCTCAAAGCCCCATCCAGCCTGGCCTTGAACACTTCCAGCTTCTTCCAGCTTCTCATCCATGAGCACTCCCAAGTCCTTCTCTTCAGGGCTGGTCTAAGCTAGTTTTCAAAGTAAACAAATAAATCTTGAAGCTTTGGGCTTAAAGGAAGGAGGGAACTTGTTGGTATCTTCAGCTGCCAGAAAGGAGAGTATAGAGAAGAGCCAGAGTCTTCACAGGGATGGACAGTGACAGGGTGGGATGCAATGGATACAAATTACAGAAAAGGAAATTCTAATTCGTTACTAAGATTGAAGTCTTCACTATGATAGCAGTCTTTAGACCCATCTTTAGAAACTTATTTCATCTGGATTGTATGTAGAAGGTTGGCACAGGACTTTTTTTTCTCATAAAACACTATTAAGTAGTCATATCGTTATGAAGACCTTAGGAAATTACCCTTCAAAGTATGGCTTATTTTGTGTGAGGTGTATTTATGTATTTCCTTTGTAGCAGAACTCAGGTTCTATCCATACAGTGAAAATTGAATGTTAAGTATTGCTCGTGTATAAGGTAGGGTGTCCTCATTTAAGTGAACAAGAAGTATGTGTGAAGAGTGTAAAGCTCCCTCTGCATGGAAATTGCTTTTCAGGATAGCTAGATAAGTATTTAAAAACCTTCTTGCGGTAGAAAACTGCTCTAGCAAAACCATTATTGAATTATTAGTTCATATTTTCTATCGCATAGAGCCGTGTAATAAAGTTCTCTAGAAAATGTATAAATCAAACTTCTCCACAAAAAAAAAAAAAAAAAGGATGAGACTTTAATTTAAAAATACATTTTTAAAGACAGATGCACAATATTTTTTGCTACGAACTGAGGAGCCCTGGAAAGCTGGCTACCACTGGAGGCAGAAGATAGGTGGTCTTGGTTATGGACTTGCTTTAGCAGCAGAGCAAGCAGATAACCCCCATGTTTTCTGTAAGAAGAGCTCATTTTTCATGCTGCTGGCAAAGGAGACCATAAAGCAAGAGAGAGGGTTAGAAGACCTGCATAAAATATATTGAGAGACTGCTTGTTAATTCTCTTTCTTTCTGCTATGTATGCAACTGAGGTGGGTTTGTGTTTGCCAAAGTGGTTAGGATTTGGATAGGTATCTGGACTAAAATAGCTGAGGAACCATGCTGAGTTTTCCTCTTCCCATTCTAAAAGCCCCAAATGCTACTTAGCTGAGAACTTATGCAAAAGGTATTAATTTTGGTTTTCTCTCTTACAACAGCGTTTTTATGTTAAATCAGTAAAATCATGACAAAATGAGTAAGTCTCAAGGACTGTCCCCAGGCTGGATGTCCAGGCCACACACCACCTGCTGTTTGGCAGGGATTTTTCAAATCTACATGCTTGATTTTTCAAGCAAATTGCCAAAATGTGAATACCGTAGGAAATTAGCTTCTTTTGTCTAGTTCCATTTCCTAGCTCTGCACTGAAAACCTACCTGAAAAATTCCCCCCAAAAAAGTGCGCCAGAATGCAATATAACCATTAATATGTTGTGGTTAGAATCAAAGATCTCTGGAAATAGAGCACTGAAGAAACTGTAAACAGAATACTTGTGTCATTTTACCCTTCTTGTACGTTAGCATAAAGCTGCAGAGATGAAGCACATTTTGGCAAGATCAGATCTATGAGTCTGTCATTGTTTTACCTGGACTTGCCAAGGGGACTGTAAAATTATCCTGGTCCTGATAATATTCAGTACATACAGGACACACCTTCACATAGAAGGTTACCTCTCAACTGTAATTAAAGAGTCATCAAATGTAGAAAATAATGTGAGATATTCTTTAGATTTCAGCCATTGCAATATTTATCACATAGATCAAACAAATCATTAGGTTAAATTAATATGGGACGCACTTACCGAAACATTACTTCAAAGAAAAAGATTAGCTTTCCAAAATTATATTTTCTCAGCTGTCAGTGTTGCCATCAGTGATTATATACTGTATGATGGTATTTTTCTTCCTCAGTGCTGTATTAAGGACTAATCTGAGCTTTTCAGAGGCTTGTTTCTGTTATTTTTCTTTATAATGTTTACACCTATATTTTAATTAGCTGGACATAAGCTGTGTTTCTTTTCTTACTACTACATGGGAAGAATTAAAATTTTGCTTTGACTGGAAAGGTCAGAACTAATTTCTGGCTACAGCATCCAACCTAATGCCAGTTGAAGTTATTTCCCACAGGAAGCCGTTAACTTTGTTGACCAGGTGTAAAAGGGAAGTTAAAGAAAATTATTTGCAGAGAACATTGTGTTAAATTAATGTGTATTAGGATCCCAAATAGTTTTAATTCTTCCAGAAAAAAAGGGGGACTTAATTTCTGGTAGTTTCATTCAATAAAAGACCCTGAAGTGACTCCATGAATATTAACATGCTTTAAATTTTACATACATTGATTTCATACATTTAATTGACTTTCTCTAACTTTCTGCAAGTCTTCTTAAGTCAACAAGTTTGTAGTTTAGAATGAGATGCTTATTTGAAAATCAATTAACTGCAAGCCAAGCAGCATATAAAAGTATGTTCTTCTTTCTATATAGTATTGGTATAGGAATTCTGTTTCAGGAAAAAAAATGTTAATTATGATTTGACTTTCAAAATTGTATTTCTTAGGATTCTGGAAAAAGTCAAACATATACCTCAAAAACTTTGTAAGAAACATGCATATATAATTGAGTGATTAATGTGTTTTTGTGATCATTTGCATTTCATTTTCATCCAGTGTCTGGATGAACTTATTGTTTGTAATATTTTTATAATTAACATATTTCATAGGAATATTTGCCCAAGAAATGTAGTGCTAATATTTACACCTCACCAGGCAGGAAATGAAGAAATAGTATATGATTATGCAAAACTCATACTGTAAATACTAACAACGTAATGTTCATAAATCATCTATAGGCAGAGGGTACCTACTAATTCCTATGTAATCATTAATTTGTGAAAGCAATAAAAAAACTCATTTAAAAAAAAAAAAAAAAGAAGCAGAAAAGAAACCATATATTCGCAGCAAATTATTTGCTCAGCTCTGCTGGTCAGTCATACTTGGGAAAGCTTTATTTCCTAGTATCTTCTTTTTATTAGGATATAGGTAGTGCAGTGTAGTGTAAACACACACACAGGATTTACAGGCTTTACAAGTCCTTGTTATTTCAGTGGGTAAGAGCTGAAGTACAGTAGTCCAATGGAGTGATGACTGGGAGACAAAGTAATTAGATTTACAGGTAAAAAGACAAAAGGATTTATTTTTTTCCCCTCCCAAATTTCTGGTACAAGCTTACTAATTTTTTCATGCCCAGAACTTTGATGATACTTTCAGGGGCATAGTTTTTATTACTTTCTAATGGAATACCATGACATCCCTAGGGTCACACATTGCCAGAACACATTTCGTCTGTTTGGATGTGAAACCAGCTACCAGCTCCACAAGGGTTCATCTTCTTAATTGCCCTATCCTTTCATGGTGGACTGTAGACAGTGTTTTTCTATGTAAGGGTAATATTGCCTCCTTGAAAAGTAGCACATTTTCATCATCTTAAAGCTTTTTCATGCATTGTTATTAAAATCCTTCTTTGGTACCAACCCAAAGTAGTCTGGATTGTCCACTTTCCCCGTGTTCATCTCAGGGTCACTTTGTTTCTGTTGTTCTCTTTCAAGTATGTCACTTCTGATTATTCCACCACCAAATTAGATTTTAAAGGCCGATAAGTGTGTTCTCTGAGAAATGGAGCTGAAGAAGTTCCTTTAATTTGTATCTACATTCAGCAACAGCGCTTTTTTGTTGTTTTCACTTATATCCCTCAGGCTGATGTACGTAGAATATTACTGTCTGCTATGCAATATTAAGATTGAGAAGGATGTAGGATTTTTTTTCCCCCCTAATTGTGGTTAAAAGCAGACAAAAGACTGGAAAAAAAATCAGTGCTTGGCCTCTCCAGTTCTTGCAAAATTATTTGCTTTGAAGGTGTTTAAGTAGCCTGCAGCATTAACAGGTCACCAGATTTAAATACATAATTATTTTTAGCCTACCTGCTTACCATGAAGCAGTGCTGAGCTGAGAAACTGAGTCACAGAAGCAGCATCCCTCCCAGGACACACAGGAACAAAATTCCTGCAACAAATATCCCAGGTTCTCAGCTACTGCTGTTTGCTCCTTGGTTTTTTCCAAGGTGTTCTGCTAAAAAAGCTATGGAGCTGTAAGCACAGGGGAGAGAAGGCAATTATCTTTTATCTTTGGGATCTATTTTCCATAGGATTTCTTTCCAGTTCAGGGATCTAACAGAAAACTGGTCAGAGCAAAACAGTAGATGGTTGCACATCCTCAGCTTTAACGTGTACAGTCTCTCTGTTCAGTTCTTCCTTATTTCCTGATGAACCCCATTATGTAATTTGAGAAATACTAACCAAATGTTCTTGTTTTATCTACGTAGTAAGCTATTTCAGTAAAGTTTCAGAGATTTTGATGCTGTAGTGAGAGTAAGTATTTATATTTCACCTCCTTAAATTATCCAGTTCTGCAGTTAAGGTCTTAGAGCACTTTCCCACCACTCCTAATTAATCCTTGAGCTATAAGTAGTTCAAGAGCAGAGCGTCTAATCAGCGTCCTGGTTCCTGGGTCCCATCAGACACAGTCCTTATAAAATGGTGGCATGTCCTTAAGTGCCCAGCTCAGCTCAGACTCTGTGGAAGGAAGTTGCCAGGTATAAATGTGATGAGGTGACAGACATTTCCTTGTTGATAGTTACTGCTGACCTGTAGGTGGAGTGTCATTGCCGTTGATGCTTTCAGAGCACCCAGAAATTTCAGGAATGACTGGTCATGAATGCTCCTTCAAAGCAGGGTCACCAGAGTTCCATCACCTTTTGCTAACCAAAAGGATTTCTAGAGAGAGCTGAATTAATTGGTCTGACATTAGAGCCAAGACAGTAAATCTGTGGTATCAGCAGTCTTGTGAACCATGCGAGGCTACAGATGAGTCCTGCTGAGCTGAAGGAGGGTTTGCCATATCCCAGCAGAGCAGTTATTTCTTCCTTTCTTCTCAGAGCAATACTTCCCTCTGATGTTCCTGGAATTGCATATCTTCTTCCTTGCTGGGAGGTACTTTCTTGGCGCATTCACAAGTAATGGCAAAAACACCCGCAGAAGTAAATTTTGCAAGAATGGCTGGCACAGACCTTGCTTGAGTATCAGCAGCTGTCCTTCCCTGACTTCTCTGGATCACAAACTGCCTTAAATGTTCAGGCTCCAGGAGCAGCATAACACTGAAGTTCAAGATGAGTAGGTTAGATTCACTCACGGTGTCACCTAAGCTAGTTTGTCTGGATCTAGCATGGGCATCTCTACGTTGCTCTGCCATCTGCATTGTAGTTAGTCATCCAGGCTGAAAATTTTCTTTCCTGAAAGAAAACTGTAGGAGGGGAAAACTTAATCTAAAAGTGTGTGTGTACTGATTCCTGCACGAGCTCATTGTCACAGTCAGTGCAGAAGGAATCCTCAGGCAATGCCGCTTATTTTTTTCCAACCTACCCCAAACGCAGGCCCGATTTTCACAGTTTTCTCGTGAAGACTGTTCTGTGTGCTCGTCTTGTGTCCCTTTTCCATGGACAGCCCCTTCCAGCACTGCCATGGGGCTTCTTCAGTGAAGGAGCTCTACCTTCTCCACTGTACCTACCATGCCTCTTATCATAATGCATGTAGAGCTGTTGCTATCTCCATGCGTCAGTGATCGCTGTAGGTAATGGGAAGGACTATGCCAAGCTGACAGATTTTCGTCACCATCCTCAGAGGAGTCAAGTGTATCATTCCTGTGCTGTAATTCTTCCCCAGATCAGCCACCTACTCCTCCCACCACAGAGTGCATGCAGAGTTAAACTGCGAATCGCAGGAGGATCTTCATGTCGCTCTGCCATTCTTTGCCATACAAAGCTGTTAACTCATTTGCTCCCCACACCAGGCTTATAAGGAGTTGACTGTGGGACCTTCTGTTTGTGTAAAAGATGTGTAGAAGATGCTTGTCTGGTTTCCTACTGAATCCATTCTTTTACCTAACAGAAGTGGATCTTGAGCTACTTTTCCAGCTCTTGGAGTTAGTGAGGTCTGTTTTGGATTTGAGTATCAAGCTTCAGACAACTGTGACTCATTTAAAAGGAAACAGCAGAAACAACGGGAAAATGAAATTGCAGGCAACAAAAAAGACCCCATTTCTGGATGCTTGAGCTGTATCATTCAAGTTTCTCATACTGGAAGACCAAATACAAAAAACAACCTTTGTATGAAGTCTTAAACTGCTCCTGAGATATCCACTGGCTTTCAAATGGCCATCTGTAGCATTCCAGATTCATAGGGTGCGATAAAAAGCTTTTCAAATCAAATCCATGCAGCCTCTTCAGAGGCTCTAGGGAAAGTGCCATCTGGCCTTCCTTCCTCCTACCAGCTCTTCTTTAGTGCTGATAAGATAATTCATATTCTTGAGACTATGAAACCACCATTAAGAGAGTTCAGCCTTCCTAACTAGCAAAGCCCATTCTTTTCGTTGCCCTCGATCAACTGGAATTGCTCTCTTGGGTGTCTGTTCATTGAGACCTAACTGAATATCCTCTTTAATTCCCTTTTTTCTGTATTTTTTTCAAACACAGTTCTCATTCAGAAAGAGGACTTGAGCTTGCAGTCTGCACTTGCAGCAAAAAAGATGTCACTTGAAGAAGAAAAGTACTGTAATTCAGAAAAATATTATTATAGTAACAGCACTTGTACAGTCCTTTATATCTTCAAAGTCCTGTGCTAGCTAATTTATTAATTAATTTAAATATACAGTTTTATTCATTTGTACTTACAAGGATTAGTCTTAGAAACTGAAACTCTATTTAAAAATTGTTCCTAAATTGAATTGCAAGTGCATTACGTTGAGAGTAAATTAATTTATCCTCTGCCTTGCTGTGGCAATTAAATTCATTTACATTGTCACTGGTGTTTATTTTGCAATGCATGATGTATGTAGGTGAAAGCAATGAAATCTTCTGTCTGACTCAATGTGTGGTACTATTTTACCACAGATTTATAAAAGGACAAATTCTCATTGGATTCAGACCACAGGCAGTGGAGTAGCTTGTGAAATTCATAAATCCTCAGTGGTCTCAGCTGGAGTTAAAAGTTTGATAGATTTCTGTACTCAAAAGGTACAACAGTGACCTTATCTCACCCTACTACCCTTCAGAGAGTATAGGTGTTTAAATTCACTTTGACTAGTGGTTACCTTTACCAAATGTAATAAAAGACCTTTACAAGTATGCTCAGGTGATTTTAATTCGAAAAAAAGGTAGGTCTCAGAATTAACTAAACTCATGCAGGTTTCATGGTAATTCTTAGCTTGATTAGGGAAGGAGAGCTAAGTTAGTGCCATGGTGGGCAACAAGGTGGGCAACGACCTAGTTTGTGACCTGCAACCCCTGAGATTCTGGGCTTTGTCATGTAAGGGGCCCCAGAGAAGCTGGGCTGTTGTGAAATGTTGCAGACTGAGGTGGAGCAATGGGTTGAGTCTGAGATCAAAAGAGAAATATCCATAAGAAATGGGTTTTTAGATCACCCGGTCACTGGAAAACTTAGGTTTCTTATTACTTCTGTTCTTCTGGATTTTGTTGTCTGATAAAGGCCCAATCCTTTTTTAAATCCCGCTAGTCTCTTTGCTTTAGGGATACTCTTTGTCAGTACCATCAACATGCTATCAGATGAAAGAGCATTTCCCTTAGCCAGTGTAAATCTGATAAAAAATTCACTAAAGAAATCGAGCAGCTTAAGTGCTAAATGCAACCTACTGAATAAACACCTCTTAAGTTTGTATAATGGCTTTTGAGGCCACGTGGCAAGAATTGCTGACCAGTTTACTGATCATCTGTACCATCTGGCATAGCCTGAAAATTGTATCTCTTGGTGCACACTTATTCACCTGGAACTCTGGGTCCACACTATGGAGCCCCTGGAGATCTAGTTTTGCTTCATTGGGATGGAAGTTAACTGTACGAGCTAATTCGTGGTCTTG
Organism: Thinocorus orbignyianus; assembly: GCA_013400375.1. Taxonomy (NCBI): domain Eukaryota; kingdom Metazoa; phylum Chordata; class Aves; order Ciconiiformes; family Thinocoridae; genus Thinocorus; species Thinocorus orbignyianus. The sequence goes on from VXBW01000922.1 coordinate 193,139, forward strand.
ATAATATTGCATCTGCCTGTAGTCACTCTTAATTTGAAGTTTCCTCAGCTGCTTCTTGAGCAGAAAATGTAACTACTCTTGTTATTCCAGCTGAATGCCCTGATTTTTCCCCAGTGATCTGTGTGCTCACTTTAGATAGCAAATAGGATGTGTATGATGTGTAGTCAATATAACACACTTGACTATGGAAGAAAGAAGTCATGTTTTGGCAGCAAACGGGAACAGTTTTGTCTTTTTTTTTTTTTTTTTCTAAGTTAATTTCTAGTTCGCAGCTTGAAGCGAAGAACCTCAAAGCCGGTACCAAATGTGTTTGTTACAAATGCCTTAAAAATACGATCTCTATATATAGGCAGGTATACAGAAATTTGGCAGCCATATGGGATTTTCACACACCTGTCAGTGTAGTGAGACAGTTTGAGTGTGAAATCTCACATTCTGCACCAAAACGTAGGAACAGGGCCCCAAGGCCATGGGTTGTGTGATGAGTGTATCCATTCACCGAGAAGGTAACAGCTTTACAGCGCACCACGCTGCTGGATGTTATGGCAGTATCAGCTCTGAAATATTTCCCAAGGAAAGGTAAAGTGGAAGCCAGGCTAGCTAAATAAAAATGGCAAGTGAGTGTGAAACGGGGTAGCAATTTTTCTTGGAATGGTGTCTCTTGTGTAATACTGCAGACTGTGGTTTATGCATGCCACCTACACACAGCCATGAAATAGTGCAGTGTCTTACATTGCTGTGATGCTGGTCAGTTTGGCAAACCTGTACTTCAGTACATGGGAGCTGAATTTTAGGGTGAATATTCTGTTGGTCAAGCATTGCTTCTGTCTTAATGACACTGCGCCAAACGATTATAAGGCAGTGCCATGTTTACACAGGTCATTGGGAAGCCTCTTCAAACCTGAATGGTTAATGACAAATGAAAAGGAAAATAAGATGCCATTTAGGGCATTCAGACGCATATGGTTTGAAACCTGTCTTTTATGAAAAGCAGGTCAGAAAATCCTAATTAGTGCACAAGAAAACAAACTTGCGCTTGGGCCATCATGGAGAACCTCCATAATTTGCAAGTGAAATGAGTGAGCCCATGAGAATAGAATTTGGCTTCATAAGGCAAAATCCAGTGGCGCAGATATTTTTGCTGCTTCTGAATAAGCCAAGGTCTGTCATTTGGAATATTTTCTGCCCATATTCGATTATTCCCAGTCAGCATCACTGGCGAATCCAATTATTGGATCTCAGCTGCCCTTTCCTCTGAGAAAGTCAGAGACATCAAAACCATTACTTTGATTAAGTCCTGATATGTCTCCCCTACATTCTGCCACCTAACAACATAGAATCATAAAACATACAGCTTTTCCTTCATACAAGCCACTGTAGTGGGAGTCAGTAGCACGTGCAGAAACACTGATCGTGCCTCTAGTCTAAAGTGAATATTTTCTTGGATAGTGAAGGTGCTGAACACAAAGAGACAAATGAGAAATGGGGGGGAACAAGCAGCTGAGGATGGAAGGAAAGGGATATATATAGGACTTGCCTTTGCTATGCATGAAATGCAACACCCTGTTCCCACATCATGACGCACATCAGTCGGTCCAGATGGTGAGAAGGGTTGGGTTTCTGCCTGGGGCTGCCAGCGCAGCCTTCATTTGCATTCCTCAGCCCAGTTGTTCATGGAAAAGCATCTGGGTGATGCACAGCTACTCACACAACTGTGCTCACCTTCCCAAGCACAGCCTTTTGTTGTGGTACCAAATGTTGGGAGAGTTTACAGGAATGGGGGAATGAGAGGAGCTGGATCAAGTTCAGGCTCCAAATGGAGCCCTCTCAGTCGTCACCAGTGATGCAGAAATAGAAAACCATCCTGAATGAATAAAGCATTCATTCACACCCTGTGCTTGTACAAAGAGCCTAGAGTTCGTGTAAAACACGTGCAAAATTCCTGGAACTCAGCTCTGAAAGAGTAACTTCTGCTCCATCATAAGCGACCCTTTCCAGTGACTGGTCCCTGGTTGTGGGTTACCATTGCCATAACCAGTTTTGCTTGTCAGGAGCTAATTGTGAGTGTTAATTTGTGGCATGTGCAACAATTGTGATTGCTATTGCTGTAATTAATTCCATTTGAAAGTGTTTAGTTTAATTGAAGGTGTTTGAAAAAAAAAAAAAATGTAATGGTTCTAAGTTTTAGCAGTTTGGTTCTGTTCTTTTATTATACATTAACTTTAAAAACAATGCAAGCATATGGAAAAAAGAAAGCATTAGAGAAGTGAAGAGTGCTACAAATACATATTTATAACTTAGAGGATGTTCTTAAAACTTATTAGTGTTTTTTAATAGGCTTTTAAAATGTACACATAATTTCACCTGACAAGACTATTGCTTTTAACAGTCATTGCACCTGGAGTAGTCCTTTTAGGTTATTCTTGTTAATGTCCGTGGAATTTACCTGAATAATTTCCATTCATGATAGTGGAAGTTGCAAACCATGTGTTAGTCACTAAACAAGAACTGTGTCTTTAAGAAGGGAAGATTTTATGAAGATTTGGGAAAAAAAAAAAAAATGAAAAAAAATCATGAAGACTGTATCTAGAGGAGATTGAAGCTACATTTACCACTGAATTAAGAAATGTTTAAGTGAGGAATTCATATCGGTAGATGGTTTCTCCTCCGAGTTTTGCTTCTCCCCTGAAATGCAGTTGATCATTCCACCTTAACAAGGTGCAGTGATTGACAGGTAGAGATGTGGCACAGAGCAGAAGGTGGGAGTGTGCTCTATTGGTTTGTGCTTGTACATCCTGAGCACCAATTACTGTCACTGCTGCCAGCGCTGATGTGTTTATCAGGATGAGTTATAGCAGAATATATGTACACAGGCAGCGTGTATGCTGGATGACCACCCCCTGTGATGTAAAATATGAGAGTCTGGGAGCTACCGTTTTATAATTCATCAGGTTCAGCAACTGAATGTTGTTGGTTGGCTTAGTTATAAAGGCAAGTGTGAACTGAACAGCAGACAGGAGCATCTCGTATTAAGAGTCCTGAGAAGCTGCATTTGGTGACTGGGCTCTGCTTTTGTTCAAGTGAATTCAGTCCTCGGTGAGTGATGGGGGTTCTGTTGAGCTAAAGCTGTTATTATATAAGCTGGGGAAACCTGCCTGCGAGTTTTATGTTGTATTTTGCTGCTGGAACTCCTTGTCTGTGGTTGTTTTTAGATTTTGCAATATTTTCAGTTGTGTACGTTACTGGCACAAAATGAGATGAAAAGAAAAATGCAATGATGAATTATTCACCATAGTGCTGTGAGGATCTCTTTTCTAGCTAAAGTTACTTTCCTTTAGTGAGCATGTTGGGGGTTCAAAGAAGCTACAAACCGGCAGATCTACCTGTCATTAAATTGCTTTTATTAGCGGTTAAAGAGAATGATAGCTGTGGCTTTTGTAACAAGAGGATGAAAAAGGGAATGCTAAAATCAGAAGCATTTACAGATTCTTTGCCTTGATGTACATGTGGCTTTTCAGATGCAGCATTAAATCTATTGTGTGCAGCCAGGGGCTGCAAAGAATTTATATTGTAGAGCTTTTTAATTAGATAATCAGTAAAATGGTAGCCTCTGTTTTTGTGGTAATATGCTTAGTATCACAGTAAAATGAATGATTCCCCATCTTGCATAACAACAGTGCTGAAATATGTGTAAGGTGAAAGGCAAAGGGAGACTTTGAAACAAACTGTAAGAAACACGATATAGCACAGTTAAGCACGAAAATGTATATTTTATATAATGTATACATTACTTTCTAAATTTCTCCAGCTTTAGATTTTTTGCTCTAATTATCACTTGCTTCATTACGACCTCTGTATCTTTTCAAGTGAGCTCCTTTAATATCTGTCCACATTATCTTGCCAGTAACCTTTAAAGATCAGTAAGCCAGAATATTTGTTGTTGTTGTTGTTTTTTTTAAGCAGAAAGGAATTGAAAAACGGAGTTTGTGGAACTGAAATATTAGCATTGCCGTACAATACAATATCTGTACCCCTTCTCGGGAGAGACAGGTGGTCCTGAGTGACAATTTTACTTTTCCTTTTATCAGCAGCAGTATTAGCACAGGAGCAGTGGTTGCTCGTGTATCTCGGTGCCTGTTCTTTTTTTTTTTTAATCCGTGGGTTGGAGAGGCGAGTTTGTTTTATTAAAATATCAAGATTGCTTGGCAGAACAGCACCTGTTGTCTTATTGCTGTATTATTAATAATTGGAGGGAGACATTCTCTTCCAGAGACCTGTCATCTGGTACCAGTCTGAACTGCTTACTCTGTAGTGATTTCAAGTTGTATTGTGACTTCTCATTTGAAAATAGTCTGTTCCTTGACTTATATGTGAAACATGGAAGCTGCAGGACAGATACTGTTTTAATTAATAAGGTGTCTCATTTTAGTATAATTTTTTATTTAAAGAGGAAAGCTATTGGCAAAGTGGCCTTTGCCACAGACTTCCTTTGCAGAACAGATTTGCACTTACTCTTTATAAGTCATCGATTTGAAAAAATCAGAATTTCTTAAGAACATCATTTCTTGGCAGCCTAACAGACTAGAGCCTATTTCTAGGAAAGAGTATATACCTTTGTCAGCAGTGCTTTATTTAAGACTATTTCACTGCTTTTTAAGCATTCCAATCTATTTTCAGTGACCCCTGTGCTAGCAAATAAGATTTCTTAAAGTGTGAGCTTCTGGCTTTGCAAGTTCTCCTCCTTTCAGAAATCTGCGATTTTGCATCCATCTGTCTCGGCATTTATATTGCATGCATCACTATGGTGTAATCTCAGCAAGCTGAACATTAACCATGTAAATGTATGTACTGTAACCGAGGAAGTATAAATTAGGACAGGAAAAGCAACCCTAAAAGGAGAAAGTTATGATATGGGCATATGGCTCTTGTGGGCACCAGAGCTCCAGATTCACTATTTGTTATAACACAATAAATTAAGCTACCAACTACTTCAGTCTGCAAGCAGTAGGATGGAGGCTTGGGCACAGATGAGACCAGCTTCTTGAAGTTCAGTCCAGATAGGACAGAGGCCAATCGAATGGAAAACAGCCAGGGGATGTGGCAAAGATCACTTTTTATCCTGGGTGCGTGCCCACTGCTCCTTTGTGGTCACAGTCTGGGAGTGTTGCTGAAGGAAAAAGAGCAGTGACTGGGATCTGTATTTGAAATCCTCTCTGGTCTGGAGAGCACAGCTGTTTTTTCTGGATATGAGTTTGCTACTGTGATCCATGCCTCCCACCTCTCAAGGAATGATGGCAGTGCTCTCAACAGAGCACCGTGCCTTACATCCCCTTAGTCACCAGGGCTGGTCCAGGTAACAGCCATCCATGTAGTTGTGGAACATTCTGCTGGAAGTGCTTTACACCATAATTCCAAGAAGCATCTTGGCTTCCTATTCATCTCTGAATAGAGATAGCATTTCAGGGTAGATGCACAGCACTCTCAAGTAGCAAAAATCTGCTCTCTTAAGAGGAGTCTTTCTCAGCTTTTTGCCTTTTGGCTACAGCTGAAACCAGCCAAGGCACCTATGTTCAAATTATCTTTTATATAAAATATAAACATCTGGGGGAAAATATCTTGGAAAAAAAGTCCTTAGCTTTGGAATTGATCTTTTCTTCCTTGGTCTGAAATACCTCAAGTCTACCTACCTTCAGGTTTGTTGTGAAGTCCCAAGGCAGCTGGGGTTCAATATTTTTGGTGGAACAGTGTATTGGATAACCCAGCACTACTCTTTGGAGAGTTATTTCTCAGTTTGCAGTAAATATAGCTAATGTGTGACTGTGTAATTGTGCAACCATGCTTTTTGTCTCTGTCAAAAGTGACAGGAGATTGCAGCAGCATTGTGCAAACTCACATTTGTGTGCCTGCAACACCTCTATTTGCCTCTGCCAGGCACACATGTACACAAACAAACTATATTTTTAAAGAAAGGAATGCATTTATAAAGCTGACTTTCAAGTACAGAAAGTTCTAGTGCACAGAACTGGAAACTATTACCTATAAATGAAATCTCCCCTTACTATTTATTGAAGAGACTGAAAAAGTGGCATCGCATGCTATTTTGCTGCATTCTCAGCTTTGAATTCACTAGTCATGTTGGGTTTGAAAGAAAGCTGTACAAACACTGGCAGTCATAGTGGTGTGCTTCAGGGAGAAGTCCTTCAGTGGGAAAGTGGGTTGGAATGATAGGTAAGACATGTAGTATCCTCAGTGTTGGGAACAGCCACCGTAACTTATGGCAGGGAAGAGGCAGAATATAGTAAAAGATGATAATGTGTCAGTGAAAAACAGTAGGGTCTATGTCCAGATAGATAGACAGAGAAGCAACTTTTTAAGGGATTATCAAACACTTCTTACATGAAAGGAACAAATCTGGCAGGTGGAGCAGAGAAAGAACATGTTCGTAAACACAAGATGCTCTTTGATATTGGTCTGTTCTTTGCATTGGGAGCAAAATAAATGCAAATACAGAGAGGTTTTTTTAGATCTTGTATGATTGTACAAGCAGGAGAGGATATTCAAGTTATAAAAACAATGGAAGATTCACCTGTTAGCGAAATGCACATTATAAATGCCAAATTTAATTCGCTTGTGGATGTAATTTCTTGGTTTGTTAGGTGGCCCTCAGTGTCTTGGCATCTGGATGCATTATACCAACATTTGGGGGGAAAAAAAAAAGAAGAAAAAAAAAGAAAAGAAAAAAGAAAAGAAAAGGGAGAAAAAAGGAGCTTTTAAAGTGGCCTTTTGTATGCAAGAAAAAAAATAATAAAAACATGGTGCATAACTCCTGCACTTTTCTTTCTGCCAAAGGATTAAGATGACAAGCAGATATATCTGTCTTTGGAACCTCCCAGGTGAGATTCCAGGGGTAAGACAGCTGGTTCTGGAGAATTCAGCACCAGAAATCAGTAGGAGCCAGCTGTTAATGAAATGAAATGATACAAATGCTCTGCGTGGCATTTGGTGTAGTCTAGATGATCCACAATGCAAACAGTATCTGTCCTTTTCAAGAGACAAGCTGTCATGTGAGCTTTGAATGGGGTTTCTCCATGTTTTCAGGGGACATGTGCGGTCAGAATGGTGCTGATTCCTGTTCCATCCACCATGGAACAGCTACAGCCGATGGAGAAGCTGCCCATATATATGGTGTAGAATTCAAGTCGCATCTAGGTTCGGCTCTAGTAAAGGCACTACAACTCTGACATCTGCAGACAAGTACTAAATACATGTCCCAAGAATGGGCTACACAGGAAGTCACTATGCATTGCTCCCAGTGAACAATTTCAGTCTTTTCCCTATCATGACCATGTGTAGAATAAAAAAAATTCTGTGGAGGTCCTCTTATAAAGCGCTATATGAAAGGGACTGTAACCCAAACAGATTGCAGGTGGAAAGCACTCCTAAATACGTGCTGCTCCTCTGGTCCTCGGTTCTCTGTTTTGCCAGGAATCATCAAAGACAGAGAACATTTGTCACTCTACTTGCCAGTATGCAAACAGGAGTGATGCTCAGCTGTGGCAGTGGTGTGTTATCTTCAGTCCTGTGTGAACTTCAGGTGATTAGTTGATGCCATAAAGTTTAGTATTAATAAACAGTTTTCATTTTGTACTACAGGAAAATGCACCAAAAAAATCACCATATTTCTACTTGGGAATTACCAATGCACTCACTCAAAAGGCAGTCTGATAAAACGGCAGCTGGAGTCCTCATTCCCAGAAGACTTCTTAGCATTAGCAGAAATCTCCCATTATTTTAGCCAGGCAGGAGTGGAATCTGGATCAACAACAGTTTTTAAATCCTAAGAGTTAATGTCATCACACTGCTCAGTGTGCTGTGTTTGAAGAATCTGCAAAGTGACAGAGTGGGACATGATAGAGTGTGTCCCTTCTGATTCATAACTGTACTCCCGATGCAATGTTGTTTGGAAGACACTAGAAACCCACCACTCTGTAAGCATGATTTACAATCATATTTGTGCCAAGTTTTAAAGAAAGAGATTAGTGCACTGGCATTTGAGCTAAGCAAATGCTAATTTAAGAACCCGCTATTATCCCTTTTTTCTGTTGTGGTAATAACCTTTAACATTATGAAATAATAAAGAACTGATTGAACTGCGTTGTGTGCAACCACATGCTGAACCTGAACAAGTGAGCTAGCCAAGCAGACTGTAATCAGTTCACTTTGTTGTTGTTGTTTTTCTTCTTTTATAGCTATTTATTTCTATGTTTTAGGTAAATTGTACTCTCAGAAGCATTTTTTGCTACGGTCAGTAATGTGTGCAACAAGTAGGAAAAAAAACATTCAGAGCAACTAGTAACACTAAGGAGTATGTTTTTTACCTATCAGTGTCTAAGAAAAGTAGTGAAAGTGTTACTCACTAAAGTCTCTACTTTCTTTCAAAAAAACTTACTTTTAGCTGTTTTAAGAAGGTATAAATATAAATACCATGAGCCTAGATACACTACCTTTTCCTGTAATTGATATTTCACTCTCTCTATATTTATAGTACTGTTAATCTCGGTTTGTCTATGTGTGTTGTCCGCTACCAGAATCTTCCTTGAGAAAGGAGCAAAATTATTATTGGCTTAATGCCCCGTGAACTATCCTTGCCTTTCTCAGGTGAATGTTTCTGATAGACATTGCATCGAGAAGTGACAGTGCACACTGGCTGCTGCTGCCTTTGGGTTGGGCTGTAGTTCAGAAATGCAAAGTAAAATTATTAGTAGGTGGCATTAGGTGAATCTCAACTGTTACCAGCAGTTGCCTGTGTTTCTCCTCTTTGAGCTACAACCACAAGAGTTAAACAATTCAGTGAAATATACCCCTCCAACACAGAGCCAAGTCTTAGAGGAAAGACAATATAGCACTCCTACATCAAAACAGAATTTCCAGGCATGGAATTATTTTCGTTTCACAATTTGTCAGTTAAGAACTCCAAAATTTGATGGAGATCATAGAATCATAGAATGGTTAGAGTTGGAAGGGACCTTCAAGTTCATCGAGTTCCAATCCCCCCTGCCACGGGCAGGGACACCTCCCACTAGAGTAAGTTGCTCAAAACCCCATCCAGCCTGGCCTTGAGCACCTCCAGGGATGGGGCATCCACAACTTCACTGGGTAACCTGTTCCAGTGCCTCACCACACTCACAGGAGAGAATTTCTTCCTAATATGTTCTAAAATGTTCTTGTTTGAATTAAAGAAATTGCTCAGGATTACTAAAATTAATTTAAATGTTTGCTGCTCATGTTTGGGTTTTTCTATTCTAGTTCAAATTTTATCATCTTTGATTTATAATGGTAGACTGATTAGTTTTACAACATACTTAAAACAGCTTTGTGGAGGAATACAGGTATGTTTATGGTAGCAATTACATATTGGCCTTTGCAAGTTTGTGGTGCAGATATTTTGCACTCAGATACCTTCTTTTATTTTTACTATTTCATTTCTTGCTACTCACACCTGAGTGCTGAAATGACAACACTCATAGCCGGCTTCCTCCTGTCTTTTCAGAGTTGTAAATAAATTCTGCCTTATTTTTATTAAACTCATTTCCGTGCGTGGTTATTGAATGGCAGTGATATGAAAAAAGTAGAAGGGCTGGAGGGCAGAGTGTAGGTAGGAATGCGTATTTTTATGCATTTTCTAGTGAAAATACTCTGAAGCGAATGTGGAAAATTTAGTTCTTCTTTATCTGCCATTCATAAATTAATCTGATTTTGGCCGTATACTATTCATATCCCTTAAACTCCAACATTTTGCCTCAAATGTTTGAGATATTAAATATGAAGTGTAAGTCAGTAGCTGACCAAAGAAGCACCTAAACTTATCAAAATTGAAACACTGACATTTTTTGTTTCCATTTATTTTTGTTACGCTTGGTTAATAGAGGAAGAAACGAGCTTAGACTGCAGATGCTTTCTGCAGTCCTGTCAACTAATTCTAACAAAAAACTTTGATCAAGAATAAATGATTTGTATTTATCATGGGAGGTATTTTGAAGATTTGAAACATGGGAAGAAAAATGACTAAGACTTGTTTTACTTCAAATTAATCAGCTACCTGGCATGCTTTCTTTTGAATCTACACAAACAATAGCACTTTTATCTTCTGTATTTCTTTTACCCCTTCTTTTAACCCCAAGGTCAGGTTACCTTACCTGAGATCCCAGGCTACACTGAATTTTGGTATAGTTAGAAGTTGTTTTATAAATATACAATAAAGAGAAAACATACCTCATATTTGATGCTAACATGAGGTTCAAAATACCAGAAATAAGTTCAGTTTGTTCAGGCATACATATATATATACTTTTTTTCCCTTCATCCTGGTGTCATTTTTAGACTATAAACAGAAATATTTGTAGAAGGGAGAAAACATTTAAAAATCAGAAAGTAGAACCTTAAGCAGATACTGCTGAAAAAAATGTAACCTTCTACATTGCTGAAAAGCTTTCAGATTCATGGCACCAGCTTAAAAGTAAAAATTTCAATAACAAAACCTGAAAACATTTGATGAAAAACCTTTAGTTGTTAGTTGCCAAATTATTTGCAGCATTGATCCTCCCTTTCCTCCCCCTCAATTTTCAAGAACGCCAAACTGTCATTTAAGGCAGGGGGAAAAGAGGGGCAGAAGGGGTAATGTTTGAGTATCTGTGATGAAAAATGATATCCCTTCTGGCAAATTGAAGTTAGAATAAAAATTTGATTTTTTCAGTGAAGAAATATATTTAACGTACCAGTTTTCTGAAAAAATAGACATTTGATTTTAACATGCAAGAAAGTAACTTGATTTTAATTATTAAAGGCACTCACTTGAGTCCTGGAAACGGTAAAGGCCTAAGCGCTGATCTGGAAACGTACAGAACCTGATTCTGATCTTACTTACACCATCTGCATATGTGTATAAATATGCAAATCAAGGACAAGCCTGAGAACACAAACATGGTCAATGTCTGCCTTAACCTCTGGTTAACATCTTACTCAACCTTTGTCTTCTAGTAGATATGTGTCTTGCTGATTATGATTCTAGAAGAGTCTGTAGGTCTTTCAAATAAAGTTTTGGTTAAATCAACCTACTAAATCTGCATATCAAGCATGGTTTTAATTCAGCCACTGCTCTGTTCTTTGATTTACTTGCAGCAATCCTGTAATTGTGATTGACACCCTTGAGCTGGATCCCATTGATATATAGTGTTTCTACTGCACTGAATTTGCAGAATACATCAGGATTCTTTGGGATAAAAGGCAGTGTAATTGTAAATTATGTTAGCATGTTGTTTGTAATATCAGCAATTTTTTAGATAAATTGCATAAACTGCCGTAGAGATACACAACATAAACTGCTGTGTATAAATAAATTTGTTGTTTAATCTTGAGACACCCTTTTCAATGAAGCTCTTTGACAGAGAAACATCTGAGACCTTTTGATACTAATGCTAATTTTTGTTTCAATTTAATTTTTTGTAGAGTCGGTTAATGTAGAAAGGAAAGAACATTTGAAATGCTGTCAAACTGCATTTGAGCATATGAGACACGACATGTGCCATTGAAAATGATGCTCCAAGGAATTTCCTAAACATTATTTCTGAAAATGTGAAATGTAGCCACCTTTGCTAATGAAAGTGCAGGAAGCTGAATGCTAAACGTGGCAGTATTCTGCATTCAGGGAAAATGAAGCCAAAAAAATACTCATTTTGCAAGATATTTGAATAAGTTTGCAGTCCTTGTGCAGAATAAATGTAGTTTTAAGTGCTCACCTAAAAGTTTTACAACCAGTAAAAGCTGTTCACAGTTCAGGATATTTAATTCACAAAATTGTAGTGCTTAGTTGATCTTCCCTAGGATTTGTACTTGGACTCCACCAACTCCAGGTATTTCAAATATAGATTCTTAGTCATCATCTCTGGTGCTAAATGCCAGCAATTATAAGTACTGGTTGACTCATTTCTATACTCCATGAGCTTTTATGGCTGTTTTAAAGATTTGAAAATGCTGACAGACCTGTAGCCATTGTAGGCACTGCCAATATCAGGCCATTTGCTATTAAATATAGCCAGATATTAAACCTTTATATTGCTGTACCCAGTTGTTCACAGCACTGTCACCAAGGAGGATAATGTGAGCCAGGGGACGCTATACATCTAAGTGTAATATTTTATTTATTCTAATGATCTTTGCATTCTAGAGGACTGAAGCTGTTACCCATACATTCTTTCACCAGGGGGGTTTACTAGTTCTGTATTTCTAAGTAGAAGAAGACAACAAGGTTTGGTGGTGTATTACATCTGAGTATATTTATGGAGAATTGGACCCATTGTTTCGCAAAATCACAGAACAGTCGAGGCTGGAAGGCAGCTGGATCATCTAGTCTAACACCCCTGGCTCTAGCAGTAGCAGCAAGAGCAGGTTGCTCGGGGTCATGTACAGTCAGATTTTGAGTATCTCCACAACCCCTCTGGGCAAAAAATTTTTCCCTAGTGTTCAAATAGAATTTTCTGTATTCCAATTTGTGCCCATTACCTCTTGTTTTACTGGGAGCAGCTGAGAACCACCTTCTTTGCTCCTCTCCATTGGGAATTTACAATATAAGCTGGCTAAAATCTTCAATATATCACATTAATGTCCACTGTTGACCAAACCATTCCCTAGTGTTTGGGGTGTGACATCCAACATGCCTTAAACATGGCAAGGAGGAGCCAGACTTCCCAAAAACATGTGAATCTTTCTTAGCATCATGAAAATACTTCTCGGGCTCTTCCCAGATTTTAGGTCCCACTCATGGCTAAATATCATTCCTCTTGTTCAATACTTGAATTAAACAGCACTACTTTTGTCCAATACCTTTTCCCTTTTGTTCAGATCTGCCAAATGCTTGCTTAGAATTTAAGTTCACTGTGAAATTCTGGTGGATAATGAGAATTATAGATTCGTCTGCTATTCATCCTTCTATAGATGGTAATTATTTCTGAAATCTGCCTGCCAGAAATTAAACAGAATCTCATTCAAACAAAAGAAACCTTTCCTTAATTGAGAGACTTGCCTACATGGCAAAGAGTATGAAAACAAAAGTGAGCTTTTAAAATCTTGAAGGCAGCTTCGGCATTGGGTTGGCTGATTAAAAAAAAAAAATCCTCTATGAATAGAGTATGGCCTATATAAAAGAAGTTAAAACCTCAAATTTACTTGCATTTGTTAACGTCCTCTTTAGCAGCCTTTCTACTCCAGAGATTTCCCTTCTTTCCTTTCAGTGTAAGTTGTTCTCATTAAGCTCTGTGATTACAAACAAGGCTTAGCAGTATTAAATGACTAGATATTTTTATGGCCAAATGGGATTACTTTGATAATTGGCTCTGATCTGTTGCAGAGCTTGTTCTCCCATACTTGCTGCGCCGAGCTTGTAACATGATAGAAGTACCATCCAACTGACATTTCCCAGGTCCTTTGATCCTGGATCTCTTCAGAAGTTCAGTTTCTTTTCAGCTGTAGGCAGCATGTCACAGCCCTTCAAGAATTTTTTATTTCTTCTGGCATTGTCCATGTTGATGCCTTTGAAACTTTGAAGTGAAATTGTGATGAAGAATGACAAGGCTTAAAATGGGGACATTGCCACTGTGTTTCATGCACCCATTTCTTCTCTATGTCCTCAACTCAGGCATCACGTAGCCAGGTCAGATTCTGCTCTTTGGTCAGCATGCTGAGTTAAGAATCTGTGGCAGATCAAGAATAAGAGAGGTTGACAGAAACCTCCAGCACTGAAATTACAGATTGACAGCATGGTGTCAACCACCAGAAATCATGGCATTTCAGATCCATGTATCCTGGACAGATCCCTGTGATAAAGGATGTCTGATATGTAGTAAACAGACCAGTCAAAACCTCCAAGTGGTCAAAACCAAACACAAACTAAATACTTTCTTTCTCTTTTCATTGACACATACTACCTCGTGGAACAGAAAGCACTGGTGCCGATACAGTTTGCATCTACAGGTTTGAGGAGATGCAGAATTCAGAAGAATTATCTTGCATCTTGGTTCTCCTCAAGCCTGAAGTCAACACAAGACTTTCTTGTGCCTTAAAGTGAAGAAATGTTGCTATGTCCACCCAGATGTGTAATGTATTAATCTTCTCTACCCACTGATAAGGCTACCCCACTGCTATCTAAACACTTGAAATTAATTCTTGAAATGTAAAAGTTCAGTTGTTGCCCTGATGAATTTCTTTGGAAATCCTGGCAAACACTGACTCAGGCTTGACGTTATTTATTTAATGTGCGATTCTATGATCATGCATTAAAGCGGACACTTGAGAGAAGGAGAAAATCAGGTTCCCTATAATACTGTGGAATATATTAATAAAACTCTGAGATGGTCCCAGAAAGCAGATATGTGCAGAAACTCAGGTCTTACTGTCCCTGCAATGTGACCTAGGACAAAATTCTCCTTCCCTCCAAATACAGCACTTCATGTCACTCTAAACAGTACAGCCCACATTGGCCTCATTCTTACAACGGCTGTTCAGAGTCATGACATACAAAGATTTCCTTTTATATGTCAAAATTAATCAGAAATGCAGGACTTAGAGTTAGAAATTGTTTATGATATCCATATCCCCTGAGGTGTTCCGTATAACTTTGAGAAGAGAATGCTTCTGCATTTGGAAATCCCAAGGGGATGAATTCATTAGAAAGTTGGGATTAGCCAGCAACAACAAAAGCAGCACTTTGTATGCCAGGGTTCCTCCAGAGGCTTTGAAAGCTTTACTAGAACAAAATTTATTCACTAGTCTTTTCTGTAACAACCAAAAAGGTACAACAGAGGTAATTGTCATAAAACCTTGAATGATCTGTGTATGTTTTCAACTGACGTTATTTTGGGAAAGAAGAAAGACAGCATATTTTTGTAGCAGCTTGACGGGCTGGGGGCTAATGAATGCATTGTACTTCTGTGCCTGTGCTGTGATTTATTTGGAGCAGGGCATGTTTATGGCAGTGCTGCTCTTAAGTAGCCAGTGGGTATAATCCTGCCAAGTTCTGCTGTCAATCTGTTAGTGAAAATAATGTCAATAGTAATCAGTCATGCCCACTTTCATCCTTCCTGCATTCTTTGCTTCCAGGGGTAGCCACTGTCAGGTGATGCACGCTGCCAGTTTTGCTCCTGTTTTATAGAAAAGGGATTTTCCCTTAGCACTTTCCTTTAGCGGGATGTGACCACTGCCCACATCGCTCTTTAATCTCCCACAGAAAATAATAAATAAAATAATAATTAAAAAAAAAAGAAAATCAGAAAAGGCTACCTTACAAGCAGCCAACTGTTTGGATAAATGTCATGCTCAGCCTGGCATTTCTTGCTGCAAGTCCTGTGGATGGCTCAGCCAGCCAGGGCTGCAGCCCCCAGAGGGTAATGGGGGAAGACACGTAAAGGTCATTGTGATTATAGTGAAGGAGATACTTTAAAGCAGAACCCGAATATAAAGTCTCGTAGAGGCTGGCATGCAAATTAAAATGTAAATAAGCTTGACAAGCTTTCCAGCCAGATATCAAACTGCCAAAGGGCAATTCTGCCTTCTCCAGGCCTTTCCTGCCCTTCATGAGCATGCCACAGCTGTTTCCTCGGCCAGCAACAATAGTAACCTCTGGGGGAAGGAGGAATATGAAAGTCACAGCGCTTCTTAGCAGCTGTCACATTTGCAATGGTTGCTCTTCAGAGTATTTCATAATCCCTTTTTTTCAGTGGACCTGCCTTAGAAATTTAGGTTACACAATCACTACACATGAATAAACAGAAAGATGTGTGTATACATCCACAATCATTGCTGACAGTCTTAAAGCTATTAAATTCTTACAAGCTTCATGAAAACAGGGTAATTGTGAGACTATTCCAGGTTTTTTACATAAACGGATTGCAAAGAAATCAAGAAAGATGAGGGGAGAAAAGGAGAGTCACTGGCATAGGTCATTCTCTGAATTGTATTTAAACTGTAGTTGAAACTAGAAAAGGTTGACAAGGGTCAGAGAGGCTTTTGAAAATGAAGGAGATAGAAGTCACAAGATAAGAAGTCTTCTAATTCTCAGAATAGATCACCTTCAGCATCCCAGTGTCAGAGATACGTAAGTTATTATTACTATTGCTTCGAGAAATCTGCTTTGATTTAGTCTCTCTCTCTTTTTTTTTTTTTTTTCCCCCACCCAGAGATTTAATTCTTTTTGTGTTAACATCTGGCTGAAATTCATTTGTGTGTGTTAAGAAAACATTCATACATTTAACCAGCACTCCCTATGGCATCTCTTCCCACCCTTTGAGGGGTGCTGCCCTCCTTTACTGGTACCCTCCAGAGCAGCAGCTTGGCATGCCCTGCCCAGCAACACCAGCTGTGTGGCAAACCTCTACAAAGCTGATTTCTGTTTCCCTTTGTCAGTGCATGATGCTCGCTGCCTGTTGGGATGCTTTTAGAGGCCTCCTGAGCCAGCCATCTCAAAACAGGAATGGTTTGCTGCAGTAATAGTGTCTGCTAATGTCTCATTACAATCAATTTAAATGCTTCAGTTCCACTGAGAGCTAATAACACATGAAAGTCAAACTAGACTCGTAATTTCAAAGACATACTTTTTTTTTTGTAGCAAACTGAACTATTATGCCCTGTTGAAAGCTTGACTATAAAAGATTTTAAAACCGCGTTTGTAGTGTCATTAGGACCTCCTCTTATGTATCTTCTAAGCTTAGAATAGCAAGATAGTCTCAGCTTTCTGTTTATCTTTAATAAAACAACAAAGCTATGTTTATTGTCCTTTGCAATTTTGTATATTTACAATACATATTTAATAGTATGAAAGCATTCAAGTATCTAAACCAATGTGACCTGCCTAGTTTTCAGCAGGATTCACATTACATTTTATCAAAAAGAAAGTTTGTTTCACTGCCTTTTATTCACTTTATTTTTTCCACTCCTATCTCAGCCTCTCTCAGCTTGATTGTCTTTCAACTAAATGGCCTTGTGAAAAGGAAAGTTAAAGTAATGATAGCAAATTGCACCTGAAATCATCATGGGCCACTCTTCAGGTGGATATCTGCTGTGAGAAAGAAGTCTAATTGAACCCAAAAAGCTCAATACTTGGCAGAAGTGAGGGAAACAGGGGAAAAAAAAAAATAAAAAAAATTCCCAGATGCATATAAAGGAAAATGGAATTTACCTGTTCTTCAAAAAAATGTGTGACCGTGCCAGATCTGGAATAAGCAGAATACTGAAGGCTTTGGGGAAAAACAAAAACAGAAGAGTAATTAGGCTGAAGAAAGGAAAGAGAAAACGTGTTTATATAAACTTTTAAAAATTATTTTAGCAGGTCACTTAAGAGGGCTAGTGGAGAGTTGAGGCAGATAACAGAAAGAAATGCAGGGATTAACCATCCCAGCTGGGCAAAGAACAGGCACAGGGCACATCAACATCTGCTGGGAAATTTGCAATGAAGAAGTAGGGGGTGATTGCTCTCCAACCCACAGCACAGTGGGGGCTGTGGGAGGAATGGGGAGGACACCTGACTTTCACCTAGCCTCTGGTGGGGTTGTCGACAGGCCCAGGGGGCAGCAAAGGGGATGGAGGAGGTGGGAAGCCTGTAGCTGTGTGGCTTTCCTTGCTCTGCAGGGCTGCACTGTTGAGGTTACCTCTCTCCAGCTAATTGTACCCAGACCTTTACCACATCTCACAGACCCCACTGTTATGCTCATGGAAAACCAGGGCTAGCTTTTAACTCTAGTCCCAATTGACAGTGTAGTCTCAGAGAAGAACTGGCAGGTCAATGGCAACAGAGACACGTAGGGCTAGTTTTATCATGAAATGCAGTGTTAAGTGTAAAGTTACATTCAAAGGTCATTACAGAAAGGGTCAAGAGATGGCAAAATCTGGGCTTTGGTTTGCTGTGTCGAGGATGGAGGGCAGAAAAGGCACAACAGACAAAAACTCTCTGGTAAGAACAAGGAAGGTGGTCCACCATGCTCCCTCTGCACTCAGTGGAGAGAGAAGATCCTCTAGAGGATGATGGCCCTGAATTGAGCTTTAGGTAAACTCCTCTTTAGGGTCCCTAAAAGATTAAACCAAATAGGCTGAAATGAGCCTTTATGAGTCCCCTGTCATTTGCCTACCTCAAAGTGCAGGGTGGGAGGGCAATGAACAAGAAGGTGTGTAGGAGTGGGACTAGATTGTGAGGATCCAGCTCTGTTTCCCTCACATTATTGTGGTAGCACATCCCTGCAGGAGGATGACTAGACACTGCAGCTGTAAACTTGAGTGGTGATTCTAGATATTCATAAAAAACATTCATATGAGACTGTAGCCCTTGAAGGAAGATGAGCTAAGCCAGTTGTAAAAGTTTAGTTCAACACAGACTAGAGAAGAGAGAGCCAAAAATCCTTAATTAGCCATTCCTAGCATAGCTAGTCACTGTTCAAACAGTGTAAGAATAGTCACAGCTACAAGACAGCTTAGTTAAAGCTGTGAAGCTTAATTTGCCCTATTATAGTGGCAGGTGATGACAGTGTTTCTTCAGCCTAACGTTAACAGAGAACAGAAATTGTCTGTCCACTGCAAGACATTATTTTCTTAGTGGAAGAATAAAAAGCAGCAGGCAAAGAAACCAGTTATCTTCTCTCTTCCTGTCCCTTAACACTAAACCACCCCCTGATTTGGCTTGACTTCAACCATGTTCTCCCTCTGTCCTCCAGGTAGTGGGTTTTTATTATTTTCCAATCTTGTCTATGACTAAGAAGGGGAGAGCGCAAGTCTCTGAATTTTCCTACAGTCTTTTGCATTTAAGGTTTTGTGCATGAAAGGATTTTAGCTTCTTCTTTCTTGTGTATATACGGCACCATGCTTGGCCCTAGAAGTCGGACATAACCCTCTCAAAATGAAGAGGTAACTCATCCTGGAGAACAGTCTGTTCTGAGATCAACCAGCCCCTTGAGCAGGCTAAAGAAGCTGCCCAGATCTTTTATTCCATTAATTTATACAGCTAGGACTAGTATATTTCTTATTCACGTAGGAGTGAGTTTCACAACAAATTAATCCAAAAAAGTCAGAGAACTATCAGAAGAGTTTTACCACAAGTGAAAGCTAAGATGGGTTTACATGACATTCTTGAAGCTTTAGTGCCCTGTGTAAGCCAACAGGAAAATAGTGTTATTCCAGAAAATGCCACTGCAGCCGGATTGGTTTGGGCATCCCTGATCTTGTGTGAATTAGCACAAATTAATTTTCACATTAACCTGCTTACAGCCACGAACACTGTACTAGGTACTCGGGGATTCAGTTAATTACAATAATAATACTTTTGTGCTAATTACAGGGACACACCAAAAAGATTTCTGTGGCAATACTAACCCATTATATAGCATGTAGGCCATTGGCAGTAATGAGCTTCATCTGTCCCAATTGGTATACAGTAATTTTCTTTAAGGTCTCATTTCTGAGCCTGTTCAGCTCTGTTCCCCTTTTTTCTTATTTTTTGTAACCTTACTATACAGTTTGCCATATTGCTTTCTTGTATTCACTGTGAACTAGGAGGAATGGTCTTAAAAAGCAGCAAAGAAGCTTCAGATGAGACATTGGGAAAAAAATGCAGCTGCAGGAAGGAGACTGAAGCCCCAGAACAGACTGTGTTGGGGTGGTTGAAGTGTCTTCATCTCTGGGGATCTTTAAGAACAAAGTAGACTTCTGTAAAAAGATATAATTGTGACTTAAACCCCCTGAGACCTTTCTGCCTCCTGCTCGCTCTGAGAGCTCAAGTTGTGCTCCAGTTGCAAGTTTCTGGTACCTGGCACCATGCAAGTATATGCTGTTCGTCCTTGGAAAGTGCTGGGCAGCGCAATTTGATGCAGTTCTCTATCACTGCTGTCTAAGTTAAAACATCTCCATTTGCTTCAGAAAGTGCAGTCAGTTGCCCCAGCACAGATAACACTTAGGAACTTGATCCCTAATGCACTCTCAGACAATCTCACCCAAGAGCTAAGTACATCTCTTTCTTAGAAGACTGTGCGTAGGAAACATAAGTCATTCTTTTATTCTCTAAGAAATTTCTGAAGTGTTTATGGATTTTGAATATTCCTGTCCAAACTGTCTTTGAAAGCTATATGG
Source organism: Thinocorus orbignyianus (assembly GCA_013400375.1). Lineage (NCBI taxonomy): Eukaryota > Metazoa > Chordata > Aves > Ciconiiformes > Thinocoridae > Thinocorus > Thinocorus orbignyianus. The sequence goes on from VXBW01000922.1 coordinate 213,296, forward strand.
GTGTGGCATTTATCCATGCTAGATGCTGTTTAATCACATAAAGGAAGGGATCAAATTGATCCACTACATTTTCCTATCTGGATCATCCTGGACGGTCACAAGTAATAAAGCAGAAAATCAGAGAACCTTGGAGAACCCAGCCTAGCAAAGCTGAGCCAAAGTACAGTGTCAACAAAATATTATAGAGTATCACCATTTTTGTCAATAGCCTCTTCAGGAAAGGGAAAGCCAGTCTGCAGATGTTGAATAAATCTTAAGTTAAAGCCATAGACTGCAGTAATGAAAAATGCCACAGCATTAAAAATTATGATTTCCCCATTGAAAATGGGTCTAAGAATTTGCCGTTCAAGGGAGTATATGGCACTGCAACCCAGCTGCTGTCACTAGCTCTAGGCTGGCATCTGCAGGAAAGTGTGCACCAGGAAATAGCTAACACTTGACACAGCCCCTTTTTCTCTCTCTATCCCATTCTCTCTGTATATACATTATATATATATATATATAAACACATGCACTTTCTATGCCTATGTGCATTCAATGATATGTACAAATGCATTGAACTAACTTTCTGTAAGGTAGTGTAAAACACTGATAAACCAATAATACCCATCATTTTAAGATAACCAAGCATTCACTTACTCCAGAGAACAAACAGCTGTTTCTTAGGAAAAGCTGTTGAAGTTGTCATTCCTATTCTATAATGCTTGTCAGAATCACGAAAGAATGTGAGAAGCATGGATATCAAGTGGGAAGTTTCCAGCACTTCCATTTGCTCCTGATCTGTAAACCTTGACTGTAATGTGAGCCACCAGCACAGCAGGGACACAGCTGAGGTCTTCTGCTTCCTGGAGTATTGACCCTGATCGTTTTGATTTTACCTAAGTCTATGTGTCTGGCACACCTGAGTTGAATGAAATCACTGAAGGTATTGATTTGATGAACATGCTGTAGACAGAAACTTCAAAGGGCTTGGTGATTAGTAATATTCACCTGTACAACGTGGTACATGTTGTAAAATTAACTTTGCATTTTCAGTTTTCACCCAATGGAAAGGCTGTAATACAACATATTTATTTATTTATTTATTTATTTATTTATTTATTTATTTATTTATTTTTGTAGTACGTAGGACCAAAGATGGGATAGATAATAGTGAAAAAACATATAAATATGGGAATTATCACCACTGACATGAGAACACAGCTGGAAGATGTTGCTGTGCTGGGGCTTGGCAGACTTGGTTACTCTGTCACAGAATACTGGATAATTGGCACAGAAAGTAGGAAGGGCCTCTCAAATATTTATTCAACTGCAGTTATTCCTTTATCAGGAAAATGGCATGTACAGTATCCATCAGGAAAGGAGAAAAATTAACTACGTGTATTCAGCAGGTCTGGAGATACATAAGTCCCTCCTCAGTAGCATGTAGAAACATACTTTAAAACAGATCTAGAAAGAAAACAGGGAGGTAAATCCAAAATGGGATAAATAAAGTAATATAGCATAGTCTGGCAAATTTTCTTAATATCTTTGATAATACACCTAATTTGTATAAAGATGAATGTGATTGATGCAATATGTTAAATTTTTCAGGAACTCATTTGGTATTGCATGATATAGGACACTGCTATTTAAACCAGCAGAGACATTGCAAGAGGGATAAAAAAGCCAACTTACAGGATAGGCAAGCCTACCAAAAAAGACTGAGACAAAGATTGGGTTGTTTATTTCACATAATGGAGATTGGTGGGTGAAGTTGTGTTCTCTCTGTAAATCTGCCATGAGAATCAATATACAAAGGAAAAGAGCAATTTACACAGAGGAACTGTGTTGGTGCAGAAGCCAATACATACGCTTCAGCTGCAGTTAGAAGAATGAGTCTAACTGTTTGAGAACCGGATTATGCATGTGGTCTTCCAACAGTTATGAAATGCCAAATTGAACTAATTACAAGATAGTCTTCAAGCAGTTTATACACAGGATTTTAAATTTTAGATTTTGATTTTCCGTAAAACCAGACTTGATTTAAAAGACCTTTTCCAGCAGCTAGATCTTTTATGCCATAAAGGTGGGTTTCTGTGTTTCTGTGAATGATGAGCTCAAGAGGATCAGCAGTAATTACAAGGCATTTGTTGCCATTACATTGATTTTTCAGAAGTTATTCCAATTTTACAGGATCCAGTGCTCAAGTTAATCCACATTTCAGAGCATCCAGACCATCAAATATAGCCTCTGTGCCTAATTAGGGGCTAGTTGCACAACGTACATCTCATTGCACAGTACCCAAAATATTCCTTATAATAGGGTAAAAGGCACACAGGGAGCATGGCTTATCCTGAGGTAATATATGTATTTGTCTTGTTTAAATTCGTTCAGGCTTGTAATGTGCTCAACCATTCCTTATTACCTGTTTGTATTAGAAACGGTAATCCCCTTAATCAGGAAGCTCTGGCAACCTAATACAATTCTGCGGCTGCTCTCAATATTGTCTCTTAGAAAAGATCAATACACATGTGGGAATGTTTTTATTGATTTCATTCCTTTCTGCATACTTTTCTTTTTTGTTCGGGACATTTGGGTTTGTTGTTGTCTTTTTTAAATTGCAAAATGGATAGTCTTGTTTCCAGTCTTTGCTCAGCTTTTCTTTTTAATTCAATAGTGTGCTGGACAGCCATAGGAGATGCTGAAGATATCCTTGTCAGGAAGAACAGCACAGTTGAGTGAGGAAAGTGAAGGTTACACGTGGAGGTAGCTTTTACTTAGCAGATTTTGAAGTCAGGAAGTGAATATTTATTAATGACATGATTCAATGTTTGCAAATGGTATTAATCATCATAGCAAAACAGTTCAGCCCAGTGAGGCAGATCCATGTTTATTTTCCTAACACTTGTGCCAGGATCCTGGTTGTGTTACTGATGGTCTTTCTGATCTCCTTGCTTTTGCTACTCTGTAAGACTATTTTGTTGTATGAATAATTACATCAGGTAGTATTGGTAGTCTTACTACTATTTAATTTTCTGGTTTAACTTATAATTTTTAAATGTTTTGTTGGTTGTGGGTTTTGAGGGGTTTTTTATTGTAGGTTGCAGCTTACATGCTGGATTATGGAATTAATAAAATCACATTAGCCTTCTGTTTTCAGAAAGAAACTTTTTTTCCCCAAGTCTCTTTTAGGAACCCCTTTTTTATCTCTTCCCACTCTGAGGATATCAGAATTTCATGGTGTCTCAGTACAAAACTGGTATATGATGTCTTAGCTGTGAAAGTTTTCATCTAAATTTTCATGAAAGTTCACTTGAGAGTTTTGAGCTGTGATTTAGCAGTGTCTTTTCTTTTCATATTTGTCTGAAAATCAGGCAGGTCAGACTGGTCTACATTTCCAGTTTTCTTTCAAAAAGATTATTGCACAATTTCTAAGCAGGTCATATGTCTCCTTAGTCTCATTAAGTTGTTATTCATTCTGGAGATCATGAAGGGATTGAACATATTTCCTTTTCCCAACAGTTTAGTTCAAAGTGGCATCTTCTGCATACAACAAATGTTGGGAAGATGCCACCTGTCTCAGTCTGCTTCCAGCTCCATATCACTGTATCCTACCCTCTTCACATCTGCAAGCACTTTTGTGTTTGACTGCTTTCCAAACTGCATCAGGCTCATCCAGGTTAGCGTAAATTGACTTAACAGGCTAACCCAGTTCATGCTTGTTGAACGACTTCTGGGAAAACACAAGTGAGCCGTGTGGGACACTCAGGAGACTTTTGGAAGGAGAAAATTTATAAACAGCTGGAGGCAGGTAGGAATCATTTCCCATCAGAGTCTGTAAAAGAGGAGTATCTGTAGATACAGCGTTAGTCAAGACCACCAAAAGGGCTTGTCTTTGTTGCCTTCTGTTGTGGTTTAGACCGGGCTGGCCACTAAACGAATGACACAAAGATACTCCAGAAGTGGTCAGCACTGTATATCCTGTCAATTCATGTCTTTAAGAGCTGGAAGCAGGCTCAGCCAGCATCACCATTAAGAAGATATGGCTAATCAGTATAATATGCTCAACTCCCAAGAATTACAACTAGACTTGGTAAAAAGCAGAAGCAGGAAAAAGCAATGAAGCAAAAATAATCAGTAACAATTGCTCCAGGACAATGATTTTGGATGGGAAATTGTGGAAATTGAATAAATGTCTGAAAATAAGATCCTCCACCATTATCCTGAGGCAACAAAATAGCTAAATGAATTAGCTTATCTATTCATAGAAAGTAGGTTTTATTTCTTTACCATGTCCCACATAAATATTTGTTGAAGAAAGAGGATTCCAAGGCACGGAAGCTTTTTTTTTTTTTTCACCTTGACAGAGTCATTTTGTGCCTAAAACAGCAGATATCTCAAAATGTTTCTGCACTGTACAAAACAGCAACTCCTACGAAGCTATCAAGGTTAATGAGACATATGCTGCTCTGCTGGGCAAGCGTGGCTGTGCAAGTTGGATGCCTGGGGTGATACGCCCAATTTTTCCAAAATTTCAAATTTCACACTGTGCTGCCAAGGCAGACCATGTGTTGTGATACGATTGTTTCAGATCTGGCTCTCTACTCTTTATTTGCTTTACTCCTTTTTGGACTTGTGTCGACACAACTTTGTCCAAGATGCTAGCTCAGTGTGAGCCTCAGGGATCTGCAAAGTGCCACAAACAGTCTTGGTTATTTTAGGGGTGCACCAATTCAAATTTGGGGGAGTGGGG
>VXBW01000922.1:218047-260537 GCA_013400375.1 Thinocorus orbignyianus
GGGGGGGGGTGGACATTTTTGAGAATACATTAAAATTCTGTGAAGGATAAAGGTGCCTGAAATCTTGGGAGGGAAGGAAGGGTTGGGAGGGAAGGAAGAGCTTGGGCTGTTCAGCCTGGAAAAGAGGAGGCTCCAGGGAGATCTTATTGCAGCCTTTCAGTATCTGAAGGGAGCCTACAGGAGGACTAGAGATGGAGTTTTTGTCAGGAAATCTACTGATAGGACAAGGGGTAATGATTTTAAACGGGAAGAGGGGAGATTTAGATCAGATATTAGGAAGGAATTCTTTCCTGTGAGGGTGGTGAGTCACTGGAACAGGCTGCCCAGGGAACTTGTGGATGTCCCATCCCTGGAAGTGTTCAAGGCCAGACTGGATGGGGCTTTGAGCAACCTGGTCTGGTGGGAGGTGTCCCTGCCCATGGCAGGGGGGTTGGAACTTGATGATCTTTAAAGTCCCTTCCAGCTCTAACCATTTTATAATTCTATGATGATTCTATGGTTATTTTTAAAAGCTATTCAGTTGCTTGCAGTTTTCTTCAATAGTTGGAAGAAGCTGCAAGTAATTCCCAGCTGAGAAAGTCCAGGCTGACGCTTTGTAAGCCAAGGATAGGCTTTCAGGGAACAGGCAGAATAACACCTCGGTGGGATACAAAGTCCTTGTCACTCACTAATAGCTTGATTTATTTTAGTACATCTCTTTCATTATGAGGCATGAAGTCTCTGAAACTAAAGCTTCCAGAGACTAATTTGGAGTGGAATTATATTCCCCGTGACTAAGAATAGAGCACAATATTAATCTCCTGAACATATTGTGGGAGGCAGGTATCTTTTCAGGTGTATTTATATTCGCAGCTAACACAATATGAGGGCTGTGTCTAATGGTGCAACAGATGGAAGAAGCATTGTCTTCAGTAATAAAGCAAACGAAAATAAAGTTAGTAGTGACGTTTGGGCAATGAGGCCAGCTACAGAACAAATCTACTGGGTGAAATTTTAATTAGACGACAGGCTCAAGTGTAAATACCTGTATATTGGAAAGGAAGACAAGCAACCAATATTAAAGAGCAAATACATTAATGGCCCTACTATGCTGAAGTCTTAAAGGCCAAAGCAATGAGTAAAATCAGTAAATATGCCAGTGTCATTATTTTTGAAAGCTCCTGAATATGTCTGTTGAAAATACTCCAATAGAAGCCAGCAGATATGTTCAAACTAATAAAAACTAATAAAATGTAAATGTATCTTCCCTTCCCCGGTATTGAAATATGTGTTTTTCATTTCCTTTGAGGGAGCTCAGGGAAGTTATGTAACTGATAAGAAGTAGCAGCAAAACTTGTGCTGTTGCTCAGCACATCCTGAATGGAGGGATGCCTTTTGAGCAACACTTTCTCCAATGAATAATGCACACTATCGCATTGCCTATTGATGGCATCAGATTTGTGTGTGTTTTTTTCCTGTCAAGTGATGAATTTGGCTGTTGTTAAACCTAATAGATCATTTGGACTTAAAAGCATAGCATTTGGTATACAATCGGAGACCCAAAGCCAACCTTGTCCAGAACTTTGTCCCTGGCAGTGGCTGACACCAGACATGGCAGAGGAAGACAGAAGAAGCAAAGATACAGTGAACTGTACCTAATTATAGTATGTTTGTTTGTCTATTCCTTCAGAAATTTCCACAGACTACAAAGATTTTTCACCATCATTAATCTGCTGTGTAATTGCTTGCAGTCTCAGACAGCTCTGGAATTGACCTCCCAATCACCTGAAAACAGCTGTCAGGGTAATTTTAGCAAGAATTAAAACAATAACAAAAAATCATAAGCAGAAGACATAAAACACTAGCAAAAACTAATAGCAATTTCCATCTTTTTGCACACTCTTTCATTTTTAATGTGTGTTACAGTGCTTTCAAATGCTTCCGGAGCCTGTGGGATGCTAGGCATCTGGCAGGCGTAGTCGCAGATACAATGCTAACTGGCATCCATGTCTCTGCCTTAGGTGTTGGGACTTAGTCTTTGTGAGTCACTTGGGTTCACACTCTAAATCAGTGGAAAATCAAGGATCAGACCCAGTCCTCTGAAGTCTTGATGCTGGTCTGCTTACATCCCTCTCACTGCCATGTGTAGAACAGTGGTGACTGGGCAGCACTGAGGGCAAAGGGCAGAAAGGGGAAATAGTCATTGCAGGAAGAAATTCATTCTTCTATTATTTTAAATCTTAAGCAATCCGGCCAAGACATCTGCTAAGAGGAGGTAGAAAGAGAAAACAAATATTTGCATAAATAGCATAATGTTGCCATAATAATAATATCATGTACATTGCTGTCTCAGATGTCCAAGGCAATAAGTTTGTGACTTTCTGTACCTCCACATAATTTATGTTCCCATAAAGAGAACAGAAGAAAATCTCAGAAGGTTTAAGCTGGCTTGCATCCCCTGCAACGCTGCCAAATTGGTACTGACAAATAAGCTGGTCTGGCGGTTACTCCTTTATTATAGTGCCTGGAGTTATTCAGTATACCCTTTTGGAGATGATAAAATTCTGCCTTTGACTAACGCCTTCATAGTATTTTGGTTTGCCTTTTTTTTTTTGGTTTTAAGCAGTGTCGTCTGTTAAAATTGGACTGTTCCAAGTCTTACTTTCCTTCCACACCCTGACAGAGTCCAAGAGATACATGCTGCCTTATCCAACTTGTGATATAGCAATCCCTGCTTCACCATTTGCTGAAGTTGGTTAGTGATGCATTAGTTTAGAATCACAAAAGCAGCAATTAGGAAATCTGTTATCATCTAGAAGCAAATAGTGGTGATCCTGAATTACAGAGAAAGAAAGCAGATTTTGATACCTGCTGACAGAACAATTTGCTATCTCTCTAAAGGTGCCAGCACTAAAGGAGTTCCAACAAATAAAGGCTTGGACTGTGATGCTGAACTATTATTTTCACTGTTGTATAACACATCAGCATTTTAGTTGCTTAACTGTACTTTACTTGTAGAATCAGGGTTTATTTGTTTTCATATTCTCAAAGTTCAATCAAAGCTATAATATTCACTATAAAGTTAAAAGTGAAAAAATAGCACTAATGTAGCTTTATAAAATTCTGCAACTCTTTCTTATAGAAGAGTCGCAGTGTATTTATACATTTATCATAGCTATTCTTTATTTATTTGACTAAAAAGTATTATCAAACCATTAGATATAAAATCTGTTATTTTTAGATTTAGAAATTATTTTATTTTCACTATGGTATTCTAAATATTTCTTGAGGTTTTGTTTCTTGCATTTATTTTTGGTCTCTCAAGTATATCTAAGGTTTTTGAGGGCTTTCTTGTATGCTCAAGTATGATGGCCTCTTAGGACATTTCTGAAGTGATTTTCAAAATTTGTACCTAGACTTTCAATGCACAGCTTATTTTCATTGAAAAAGTTCTTGCCCCGTAGATGTGAAAGGACTTAAATCACAACAACGCTCATCACAAATATCCTTGATGTCTAGGCATCCATCGTGGATCTCACAAACTCATGGCATTTTCCTGTGCAGCGTGTGGAGAGACCTAAGTGTCAAATAATCTGACCCACAACAGCTCATGTACTGAGTCAGATCTGGGCCATCAAAGCAAGTCAGTAGGAAACTCAAAAGGGAAATGTGTGTGTGTTAAAACAACTCCTCCCCATGCGTAGGTACCCACCTGCACAGCTGTAGAAGGGATGGCAGGATTTCAGTTATCTAAATCACTTCAGCAGTAAAAATGTTGCTGTCTACATATCTTCAGATGCCAAAGTGGATCAGGAAGGATTTTGTAGATAGTTGTTTTGATCTTGTCCAGCTAAAGCTGAAGCTTCAGCTGAAGTGCACTACTGTTACGGCTCAGGGGTTTAGATCTTTCTTTAATAGGGTTGGCCATTCACCTTGCTTTGATTTCTCAGTGTGTGAACCAAGGAGAAGATTCTAGGTTTTTGAAGATTACTCCCAAAGGTCTGTCTAGTCCTTTCAACATGGAAAGGCAAACGATTGCATTGATATTCAAAGGTTAGAATATGTGTGATTACCAGATATAGCACTCGGCAAGCTGTGAGAATGAGGTAGGAGGAAAAGCAGCAGCTCCCTGTCCACACAGTCAGGCTAATGAGTCCTGTATGAAGCAGGCAAACATCAGTTGTTCAAACTGGTGTCAGTATTTGACAAATACACTCAATTTTGTCCTTGGTTGGGCTTGAGAACAATTCAAACTGTAGCTGTTCAAGCTGACTCCTCTCTGTCTTGCTTGACCAGAGAGTTGAACAGAGGCAACTTGAGAAACAGACCCCTGGGAAAGTGTGAACTTGCTTGAGAGAGCACTGCTGGGGCTGGCAGCCCATGCAGAGCCCAACGTGTCAGTGCCAGGGCCCTGAAAATGGTCTTGCTATCTCTGCAGCCAGGCCATTCCTTGTGGTGGCAATCTCCTCTCCTACTCCCAACAGCAGTAGCTCCACACCTCTAGGGCTAGTGAGTAGTATTTGTACTCTTGGGATGGCTACATCCACATCTGCCAATGCTGCCAAGAGCCCTGAGGCAGCTTTAAAGCAAGAGTATGAACAAACACCGTCCTCTGACTCATCTGCCCCGCTTCTTACAGCATTTCCAGAGCCACGAACCAGCATAAACCATTATATCATTTGGTCTGACCCCAGCAATAATATAGGTTACAGTTTGCTCACTTATTTGCCCTTTTAGTCTAATGCATAACTTCATCAGTTTCTTAAGCTACCAGTGTAAGTTAGATCATTAGGCAATGGGTAGGACCTTTGCAGATGGATTTTGGTAAGTAAAATTTGGCAAATTTTGCTAATGGTAGACTCCAGCAGCAATACATTCTTTGTTCTCCCTTTCTTTAAAGGGCATGAAATTAGTGAATCAGCTTAAACTGTATTCTGTGTCAGCATGTCACAACCTCAGTGTCCTTTTAATTGTGTAAGAGCCTTGAAAGTGTGTTATTTAGATTCAGTGCAGAATTGGAAGGAAGCATGATTTTTTTCTGGACTTTAACACTAACGTATTCGCACCTAGCAAATGCAAAGCTAATAGGAAAGAGCTCCTCTGGAGTGACCCCATAGATAAAGAAGTGTTAAGAAAAAAGAACTTTTTTCCCAGTGGGTAGGACTACCACGGCAGTTCTGATAGCAGAAATGGAGCACCACTCTCTTTTTCTGTTCGCATTTCAAATGCAGTGTCTGGGCATGAGGAGGAGAACTAGGAGGACTGAGATTAAAGAAGCTGATCTGAGCTGGGTTAAATGCTACCTGCATTGATAGCCTTGCAATTTTTTGTCCAGGCGTTTGTCCAGAGAAAGAGAAAGGTGTGCATTTCAGTTTCAGTATTTTTGATGCATAAATATGAAGAAGGTACTGTAAGAAAATACAGGCCCATAAATTTGGTTATTTTCAAATTATCTGTGTATTTTAACCTAAATGAAAAACATCTCAAGAACACAAAGTAGCAGAAATATCATTAGTACTTCAGTAGTTATTTATATCAAACAGGGAGCAATAGCTTGAACCCTGAACTTCTACCACACACTTATTAGACAATTCCTAACCTGTGTTGTGGCTTCAAAATGTCTTCCAGAAAAAGAGAGATTATTAAATTCAGAATAAACTTACAGTCACTTAAAATCAGTTAAACTACAAGTGTGCTCTTAACTCAGAACACAAGCTGTAATATCATCATCTGACCAAGCTGTAGTCATCCGAATATCTCATGAGCTGGTGTTCAAGTTGCAAATAGCTGGATGCTGTGCTAGAGAGAGTCAGATCTTCAATCTTCTCTTCTCACTCTCCAGATCGGTGTCTAAATCTGGGAGTTACTCCCACATCTCACATACAGTGTCTGCCTGGGCTATGGTTGCTTATTAAAGGGAAAGCTGCCATTACAGCTGCTGTAATGTGAATCATTCACATCCTTGGCCTCATCCAGATGTAAAACATCAAAGAAGCTGAATTACACTCTATGTTTACTGTCTTCTTCAGTGTATCCATCACGCATGAAACAGACCTAGTAACAACCCTTTGAATTCTAGTATTCTGCCTGCGTGCAGAGGACTGGCACTGTATGAAGAGAAAAGCAAGCTCTTTGTTTTTAAGATCACTGTTCCTATATGAAAGAAGAAGTATTGAATCTGTTATAAAGAAATATAAGTTAAATAAAACCCCACTCAGAAGATTATTATTTACTAAATAAATTCTAGAGCGGGGGAATAGAACAAATATGACTCACGTAGAGCAAACTTAAATCCTACACTGGGATAAACTCTTCAAAACTAAACTCCACTTTGAAAAACAACAGTTTTGTAGAAGCCTTAATTCCACTGAGGATTTGGGATTTTAGATCACCAAGAGAAGTTTGAAGATGCACTCTAGGTGAAAGCAATGAGCAAGAAACAAGCTACAGGATAAATCTGAAATGCAGTCTGTATGTAGGAGTGTCTCTTCTGCAGAATTTCAGCTGCAATCAGTGAAGTCATAGGTATGTGGGAAGACTGAAGAGTCTTATACCCCCGCAGTGGTTCCCAGCTGATTGGCAAAGTGGCCACTGTCCCTTAACAAACTCAGTAGATAATGCCAAAGAAGCTCAATGTTAAGGGGGTTAAAATGCATCAAGTAAGAAAAAGAAGGGAGAAAACCCAAGCACAAAAGCCCAAATCAAACCACCCCACTAAGCCAGCTTGAAGGCAGCTAGTGTCTATGCAAAATGTGGGATCTTGGAAAGGTCAGACGTTATTATCCAATGAAAAGTTAAAGGGCACTGAATAAAATGAATTAGTTGCTGTTGCAAAGCATCTAGACATTCTGGGAACTGAGCCAGTGTCAACAGCAAATGATCAAACAAAAATAATGCTGAGATTTCTGCTAAGAGAAAAGGAGAATATTGCTGTCTTAGAACATTCTCACGTAGCTCAAACAGTAATGAACAGGGAGTAGACTAAGTAATAAATGCACAGGAGAGATTTGTTTGCTTAAACGGAGAGGTGGTGTGATCTTGTGGGATGTACCTCCATCCTTTTAAGGGAGGGAACCTTGGGTGCTGGTTTCACTGCTTCTCCAGACTTGCTGTGGGGAAATGTAGACCCTCATTTTGAAGAAGGTAGTGAAATAAAACATTGAGGTGCAGGGAACATCTTTTTCTCTTTGCTGGCATCAGTCTGCAACATCTTACTCTTCAAAGTGTCACTGACTCACTGAAATGGATTTTGTACACCCCCTCAAGTTAGTCTGCTAGCTCGTGTTGGTAGATTTCCCAGGTTTAGGTTGAATTATGACTCTCTGTGTTGCTGGAGCACTGCTTGTAGGTTGTTGATTTCAAGGAATTAGAGCTTGTCTCCAAAACTTCAACTTTTCTTCTTGCAAGTGAAAACTCATTCCAGTAGGTCACTCAATGAGGAAGGGGAACATACCTGCAGGAGGGACCATAGACCAGGCTGTACAAGGATTGTGTCCTTTCAGAGAGGAGCTTCACTACATCATACACCTCTAGCTGAATCCTTGCTCCAGCTCTGGTCCCGTGTTACTGATCAGCAGATCACAATATTTTACCAAAATACCAGAGTTACAGAGGAGAACAAGATCTGGAAACCGGGTTTGTGCCATTCGTATGCAGACTAAACAGGTTTGGAGAGAGATCACCCTTCCTAAGACTCAGCCCTGGCTTCAACCGTTAAAAGGAATGGGAGCCCCTCAAAGGACTAGGGAAATAAGGTGGCTTATTGCTCATTCAACAATTTCACAGATGTTTCAGGGATAATTAGGCTTTGATTTATCTCCTTCAGTTCGGTGGGATTTTATACTAAATGCCTGACTCATTAGTAACTTCGGTGCATCATCCCAGTGCCCCTAGCAAGGTATCTCGTTCTTTGGAAAGAGGAAGGATTTAGTGGAAAACTGCTTTCAACATCCTTTTTGCAGACTGAAAGATTTTTGGTAACACACTTTAAACCTTCTTTCCTTTCTTGAGACTGCAGGAGAGAATGTCTGGCTATTTACATTTTCACACAGTCAATGCCAAAATGTTCACGTACCGCGATAAAGAGGTCATGTATTTACCTAAAGTACTGTATTAATGTGAGGTTCTGTTAGACCTTAATTTTCAGGACATGCCTTGCACTCATTAATTTAACATTAATTTGCATTTAGCGCCCCAAATGATTATGTAGGTCAAGAAAACTAAAATATCTTTATTCTCTGTATTTTTTTTATCTCCTTAGAGTACGCTCGGTTTGAGGCAAAAATCCATGACCTGCGTGAGCAGATGATGAATCACAGCATGAGTTCTGGGTCCGGCTCCCTGAGGACTAATCAGAAGAGGTCACTGTATGTCAGGTGAGCAGAGAAAGCTTTCTCCTGGGAATACGTCTCCAGCTACCTTCTCTGTGTCTGACTCCTGTGTTGTGGGTTTGGCAAGGTGGGAAAGAAGTTTGAGGAACTGAACTGAGAAATGCATCAATCTTCCAAGCACAGCATCATTAACGTGAAAATTGGATAAATCCCTGTTGCTTAATCTGATCATTTCAAGCTGTTTTCAAAAAGCATTATGTTTTTATGGTGATTTGGTTTTATAAGATGAAGATTTCTTACCAGTCGTCAGCTCTTTCGATATCTGAGATGGATATTGTGGTGTAGTGAATGCATTGTGTTTCTGTGTGTGAGGTCTTCCCCAGACATGGAATGATTATCCTCACAAAGAGCACTTTTCCCCCAAGACCTTGTTCTTACAAAGCAAGGAAAATTACATGCTATTTTAAATGCGTGACACTCTGCTGCTATCCCCTTGCATATGTTTACACTTCTATCAGTCTACGCTACAAAGAATTTACCATCTACCTAACAAGATCTAATATGCAGATGAGATGCTAAACAAGCTGATGCATGTAGCTTAAATGAGCTAGTGAATAACACAGGAACTGCCTAATTATGAGGGAGACAGGCAGTAGCTGTTATAGTTTTGCTTTGACTGTGCAAATCTATTGCCATAGCCATTGCTGGCTGAAAGACCAGGAGTCGCCCCGTTGCCCCTAGCAAAGCTCTTGCTGTCACTCACCTCTCCAGGACTCAGGGAGACTATGGGACACTGTGCCACATATTTCAATAATCTTAATAATTATGCTTCTCTAGGTTTTTCATTTTCATTTCTTCCCCCCATGCTCCGTGTATAATTTGAAATTCCTGACAATCATGAAGTAGAGGGAAGCAATTTGTCAGCCTCCAGGCAGTGATAATTATTCATGGGGGAGCTAATTCAGGTGATAACATTGCAGAGATCCAATTAAGGCTAAATTCTATGTTTGGTCATTATGCCCTCAGCATGAAGGGGTAAGGTAGGAGAGAAGGAAGGAAAAACTAAAATGTTAGCATGAATGGTCTTATTCTGGTGAGCAGCAGCCACATGAAGCACTAATTGGTAATGCTGCCAGAAAGAACAAAGACTGAAAGGATATAGGTCACTGTAACCAGTGGCCTTGCTATTGAGCAAGGTCAGCGTGGAAATGTCAAGGTTTTTGATGCATGTCTAACTGTTTCTGACCTATCTGGCTCTGTGTTTACTTCTGAAGCTTTTCAACATGCAGTAGGTTTGTCTAGATCAAAACCAGAGTGACTTTATTGTCAAGAGCTTTGGTCAGCTCCCTCAATTTACATTTTATGGAAATATACTGTCGTTGGACATGTGGGGACAGATCCAAGATTACTTTTCCTGAGGTAAGCCAGGAACCCAAAATATGGTGAACGACGGTGCAAGAAGTCCAGACCAGCAGCTCCGGGTTGTTCAGGTGTACACACAAAAGGGCTAACACAGGGTCCTGGACAATTTACTGGTTTGAGCTGCAGCAAAGCCCAATTACCCTTCTATCAGCATCGACCGGGCAAGCCCCACTGAGAACTGAGGCTTATTAGTTTGCATGCTCCACCAAGCTAAAATATCTGTGCTGCATCTGCTCCAGCCTAGTTCTTCTGTGTGGTATTGCTTTGCGTGCACCGACGAGCCTGGTTTGCTGCTAGTTCATGAATTCTGGATGTGGTCTGTCTCACTCAGCTGATATGCCCTGGTGCTTCACTGCAGGAATCTTTGATTTCTTAGCTGCATATCTAAATATCACTTCCCAAACCATAACTGCAAAAACCGTTCTTTTATTCCAGAGTCGTTCCACCAAATGCCCCAAACCTCTCAAGCAGAAAACCTCAAAAGCCTCAGTCACTTTTGTTAGGAGTAATTTTTTGCAGTCAAACCCACACAATTGGCTGTGTCCAACTCTGAGAAGTCTGAGAGGCTCTTTATATCATTATAATGTGTTCGTGGTGCATCAGCGCCTGCAGCATTGTGCTAGGCACTGTTAGTTCAAATCAAATACGCTAATTGCAGAGGTAGCTTATGTCTGTGTTAGGCACTAAGATAAAAATTAATGTGGGTTCAGAAATGTGCCTGTTTTCAGAGACTGAAATTTTCACTTTGTCATAGAATCATAGAATGGTTCAGGTTGGAAGGGACCTCAAAGATCGAGTTCCAACCCCCCAGCCATGGGCAGGGATACCTCCCACTAGAGCAGGTTACTCAAAGCCACATACAACCTGGCCTTAAAGACTTCCAGAGATAGGGCATCCACAACTTCTCTGGGCAACCTGTTCCAGTGTCTCACCACCTTCACAGGAAAGCATTTCTTTTTAGTATCTAATCTAAATGTCCCCTCTTCCAATTTAAAACCATTACTCCTTGTTATATCACTCCACTCCCTCATAAAGAGTCCCTCTCCAGCTCTCCTGTAGGCTCCCTTCAGATTCTAGAAGGCTGCTAGAAGGTCTCCCCAGAGCCTTCTCTTCTGCAGGCTGAACAACCCCAGATCCCTCAGCCTGTCTTCATAGAAGAGGTGCTTCAGATCTCTGATCATTTTTGTAGCCCTCTGCTGGACTCATTCCAACAGGTCCATGTCCTTTCCCTGTTGAGGACTCCAGAGCTGAACACAGTACTCCAGGTGGGGTCTCACAAGTGCCGTGTAGAGGGGAATAATCACCTCTCATGACCTGCTCGCCGCAATTCTTTTGATGCAGTCCAGGATGAGGGTGGCTTTCTGGGCTACCAGTGCACACTGTCTGCTCATGTCAAGCTTATCATTCACCAACTCTCTCAAGTCCTTCTGCTCAGGGTTGCTCTCCAACCATTCTCTGCCCAGTCTGTATTTATGCCTGGGATTACCGTGTCCCAGGTGCAGGACCCTGAACTCAGCTTGTTCAAACTTCTTGAGGTTTACACGGGCCAACCTTTTGAGCCTGTCCAGGTCCCTCTGGATGGCATCCCTTCTCTCCAGCATGTTGACTGCACCACACAGCTTGGTGTGATCAGCTGAGGGTGCACTCTGTGGCATTGTCCATGTCTCCAAAAAAGAGATA
Source organism: Thinocorus orbignyianus (assembly GCA_013400375.1). Lineage (NCBI taxonomy): Eukaryota > Metazoa > Chordata > Aves > Ciconiiformes > Thinocoridae > Thinocorus > Thinocorus orbignyianus. Next base: position 229,459 of record VXBW01000922.1, read on the forward strand.
CGTTCTTATGTTATGTATAAACTATTTATATAGCCAGGGACTCATGTAAAATGTCTGGGATTTGGTGGGTGGGTGTGTGTGTGTGTGTGTGTGTGTGTGTGTGTAGATTTACAACTCAGGACATTTCTCTTTCAGTAGATTATTTTGGTCAGCATGTGCAAGAGAACTAGAGACAAATTGCCCTACGTTGCAAATCTGTAGCTGTGATGCCAAGCTTATGATCCAAGTTTGCTATTTTCCTTTCTTTAGTTTGTAAAGATTTTGCTGTCCTTCACTGAATAGAAGCATAGGGGGTTTTTAGCCAGAGACCTTAATCAAAGTAAATAGTTGTGTTCTGAGCAGTGCAAGAAAATAAAATTAAGGTTCACGTGAGGTTGTAGTAACTGAAAATAAGTGTCATTATTTGCTCATGGAAATGCCAATAGAAAATAGGGTGAGAAAAAGCAAAACTCTGTAAGCAGGTTTGCCAGTGGATCGAGGGTTCATTTGATGCAGAATTTTCTTTTCTGCTTTGCAGTCTGTGGTTTCCCCATACAGCCCCTACTAAAATAGCACAGCAATTTTGATGGAGATATATATAAAAAGTTATAATAATGAAGTTAGTGAAAAATTTAATATGGGGATAATGTGTTGAATATAGGACTAGAAGTAGTTGGCCAAAAGCAATTAAAACTCACACTTAAGCACATATATATGTATATACCACAGGAAAGTCATCAAAAATTACTTTTTCAGAAGAAAATGTGTAGCTCTGACATAATGTTTTATCTGTGCATAATCTGGTGCTTGTGATTTGCATTATTTTTTTCTTTCTTTATCCCAATGAATTTCTGATGCCTCCTGGAATTCTCCCCAGGAATTTACTGATTTTATTACTTTTTTTTTTTTTTTTCAGTATTAGTTTTTGTATTGCAAACCCTGTATCTCTGTTTGGGATGTAATCAGAATGTCCATGACCCTAAAGGCAAATTACTATAAGTCTGCAGGGCAGGACTGATCCATAGGAAATGCTGTTAACACTTTTGGGAGCCTACATCCTCTTTGTCACTAAGTCTCTCTGTTGAACAAAAAAAATGCAGGGGGAAAAAGCAGACAATAAGAGAATAGACATGAAACATAGCAAGTTTTATTTGCTATAATTTATTTTTATGTGAAGGCGAATAAAAATAATTTGAATTCAGTAACTGAGATGAGAGGGGGGAAAAATTCTTCTTTATCCTTTTTAATTTTTTGGAATTCAGCCATCAGCTCACGATTAATGAGAAAAGTAAACAAACCTATCACCAGTTAAATGCTGTGCTATATACATACATCATGGGCGTTTTAGTGTTTCTTATGCAAATTCATATCTTCCTTTTTGTCTTTTTGGCTCAAGGCTTTAAAAGCTGCTCTTGTAAGATTTTATGTTTGATTGTGCGTGCTTTGCTTTGTCCTTCTAGGTCCAGACCTGTTGCCAAATTTTTCAGGCTACATGTGGTGACTATCTATACTCTTAGGAAATGCCAGATCATGTAATTTAACCCTCAGGCTGTGGAATCTGACAGCCTTTTGAAGAACTGAGCATCAGAGAAGTACAATCCTTTAAAAAGTTTACTGGATGTGAGCAGCCACTGAAACTTTTATAAAGTTGCCAGGCTTTGGAGGAAACTGAGATCTTAAGCACGATGGCAGGTTTTTCCTGTTGATTTACTAGATTCCTCCTAAGCTTAGAGTACTTGTGCTAGATTTCTGAGGGTAAAAGTAGATACTTCAGTGATTGCTACTCGATGTACAAAGAAAAGTTTTTCAAGAGTCATCTGTCATCCAAGAACTGTGTTGTTACAGTCTGTTGTTGATTTACAGATAAAAAATAATTAGATAAGCTTAGAATAAACAACCATGATACCTTTTTATCTTTATTCAAACCAGACAGCTTCTAAAATAATGTCTATAATTAAAAATTCCAATTGTGCAAAGCCACAAACAGGTGCTGTGGAGGTGTATCACTCTGCACAAACAACTCAAAAGCTTCACACACGCCCCAGCCCTTACACTGCTGCTTCACTGTTTAAAATCTGTTCAATACCATCAGTGGCCGAACATCATTCCACCTAATTATGGCTTCTTGTTGCCCTGTATAAAGGGCTTGATTGAGCTGACTAAAATGCAAATATTCAAATATATCAGCACAATGTGAATTGTAGAGTTGGCTCTAAAGGTGGATGTTTTAAATCAGAGCTGGGACAGGGCTGGATCCAGCTGTAACTTCGGAAGAAGTGGCTCTGCAGCTGCCCCTCCACTGACTGTCCGGGGGAGAACTCTACAGTGGGAAGTGTAACCAAGGGCAGAGCCTCTTCCTAATAAGATAAGGAAGTTTATGATCAATATTTTTGTTCCAGCTCACGCTGTACTAATTGTAAAGATTGTGCACAGTGTAAACAGGTTCCTCTTAGTCCACTACATGTTTGTCTTCTTCAAGCTGGAATTAGAGCTAAGCGTTTCATAGCTTTGATAAGTATGTGTTGTACAAACACAAAGCATTATGTGTTAAAAATGAGTGTGTTCTGGTTCATTTTATTGAGCTGGGGGAACAGAATCTGAAGATTTGCCATAGCAACTTAGCAGCAACTGAAAGAAAGTCAAGGTTGAGGTACTTTGTGTTGTTTACTCAGATTTCCAGCACAATAAATTCTCTGTTAGGCATTAGACACCTTTATACACATTTCCTGAACTTCTTGGAAATCAGCATGATGCCATCTGGCTCAGAAAGACTTTAATTTTCAACAAATCACAGAAATTGTCACTTGAGAGCTTTGCTGAGCTACAGTGGAAGTTTGGCTGCTGCAGTTTGTGGAGATCGAATTTGGCATCCAGGACTGGTTTTGTGTAATATCTGTCAGTCACCCAACATCTGTAGGTCAGTAAGCATCAAGTCAAGGCTCCATCAGCAAAAATTTTGTAGGGGAGCTGCAATTGCAAGTTGCAATGAAGTCTGAAATCCTCATGAGAAATGCAATCTTCAGAGATATCCTGATAGTGAAATCTAAACACGTGATGACATCAGACTGGGTGATGGAAAGCTCTACTCTGTAGATCTGGAAGGAGAAATGTGATAATGATATAATTTCATCGGGGCTTTTCAGATGGAGGTAATGAGGGAAGCAGAGAGAGATGTATGAAATGGTCATACCTAAATACTCATTGCAAGGTGAGAGAATATATATATATGTATATATATAACGAATATGCAAACAGATATATGTTAGCGTTAAGTATATTTTACATCTGCATACACATTGCAAACATCTTCATCTAAGCCAGTTGCCTAGGATCTCTCTTGAGTCAGTGCATTTGGCACTTTTAGAGTACAATCTATCTCATCTAGAAGTAGACATCTAAAATTGCTCAGGCAAATCATGCCCCAAAAATGTCTGTTTCTTACAGTTGAGTGGAAAGAGCCTCAAGTGATTAGCTGAGATGTAAACATCTGTGCTAGAGACACTTAAAAGTAGTGTGACCTGAATCCCACCCACACTGAATGTCTTTCTCTCTCTATCACACATATAGGGTGTGCATATACGTATCTTGAAGAAGCTGTAACATCAGGCTGTCTTGCTGTTGTCTGTAGATGCTTCTGCTCAGAGTTACAGTATGACACTGCAACATAGCTTTGAAACAGATAGTCCTGTTTAAATAGGCTGGTTTGTTCCCCATATTCTTATTCCCCAGATTCATTCTGAGTTCATTTGGCACTTTTGTTAGCACTGTTGAGGATGCACAAATAGTCAGTGCATGGTCATCAAGCTGGATGAGTTTACTATTCCAGCTATAGCATCATAGTGTACATTTCTTTCAGGCTTCAAAGCACTGTAGGTCAATCTAGATTTCTGGAGAGTGAATGTAAGTGCGTTTGGCATGAAGGCATTATTGTTTGGTTTTGAAGGGAAAATTGCTAGAGCTTACATAGCTGCGCCTGTACTTTAATGGCATGATAGAAACTATTAAAACTCTCTTTACTGAACAGTAAGTGGAGGAAAGCAGAATTTTAGGACAGATTTTTTCACTTACCTTCGATTATTCTTAGGCAATTGAACAGTCCAAATTACAGCACAGAATGGAAACACGCATTCGGTAAATCTGAGCTAAATGGCATAATACAGAAAACTGGGGTTTATGATAGCATTTAGCAGACATGTTTGGAAATGGTCAGGTAGGTATGCACATAACCTACACTTGTGAAATGGGTTGTTGCACTTGAAATACCATTTCAGATTGGAAAATTGAAACCTGCTTGTGACGTTACTCGTTTCACATATCCTGGTTAAGTGGGAGTTTCTGCATATGCAATTACTACTTTTTAGCTGTTCTTTCTGAGTATGGAGTCTTCACGTCCTGCTGGCATCACTATTCTCAGTGGCTTGAATGAGAGCTACCCAGATTCAGAACCAAGGAAATAGTGCAAATCTTTATATTTTAAAGCAGGGAGGGTGACTCTGTGTGCTTGACAGACTTTTTCCCCAGGTGGACATTCAGGAGCTGAAGAGTATAATTGAAAAACTATTCATTCAGATCTTTATTAATTATCAGGGACACTGAGGAACAGAGAAGGATTCGGGTTATGCTGGAATGCAAGAATCATCTAATACAAAGGGCAGTCAATCTAGTAGTTGTTACTTACTACTTTGAAATTCATGTTTGGAGCAGAAGTATCTGGCTCACAGGACCTGTGATTATCTGCAAAATTAAGAAGGAAAATGACACAAACTCTTGTCTTTGGCAATGCAAATATTATGTTATCTTATGAAACTCAGACTGTGTGCTTAGAGGATCGGGGGGGGTTGGCATTTGCAAAAGCAACATTTTCCTCATCCTGCTGCTAAGTACAGACTAAATGAGAAATTTATAAAAATCAACTAGAAATCAGAGAACAGGGAATATCTGAAGAGAGGTTGTTTCAGGGTTTTTTTCTGAGGTGGTCTCTCCCTGCTGTAAGTGAGATCCATGAGCATTTCACACTCCTTTGTATTATGCCCGTGAAATTTTCGTAGGTCCTTAACTGAAGTGCCTTAACTAAGACACTAAATGGTGTTGTCACTCTCAGCTGAAAGATGGATGTGAGAATGATTAATCTTGCATTATTCACAAATCAAGGGCCTTGAGGCTTATAGTTTGATGGCATTTTGGTGCTAAAAAACCACCCTGAAGTGTGATGCTGTAAATACAACAACATGCTTCACATAACCTGGGACTGTGAAAATCGATATATTTTGTATATAGTCAATTAAAACTATTAGCCACCCCACAAGCTACTACAGTTTTTCCTAATGCTTACTGTAATTCTTATTTATCAGTTATATTTCTGAAGTGTTGATACTAATGAGCAGTTAAGGAAAAATGAGATTTGCTTGCAATTTTTTAATAACATTTTACAGACAAAGAAGGAGCAGCTAATGGAGAGTGAAAACTGAACATGTAAACACATCAGTCAGAACAGTCTCATCTCAGCTTCTGACACCAGCTCTCTCCTTCTCATCTTCATGTTTATCAGATCTGCTAGTTTTAGGTACCCAGTATGAAATAAGTCCAACTAATTCCTTCCTGAGAGGTGGTCTGATGCATCATTAGCCGCAGCATGAACCAACAGCTCAGCAAGCCTTTCAGCAAGGGATGTTTCTCCAGTTGTACTGAAATGGGACAAAAAGTAGATTTATTTTGATCTGGTTTTAGTTTCGCAAATCACTGAATACTTTGTGTTCAAGATTAAGAGCTAATGCACGACATTCTTAGTACCTCGAAGGACTGAGCCCACTGTGAATAAACCACAGCAGAGAGTAATCTCAGATAACAAGCTCTGCCTAAAGTTCAGAATGTAAAACAGAATACAAAGCAGCTTCTTATCAAAGACATTCTTGACTAATTCATCTTATCTTTACATTATCAGTAAAACCTGTCACATATGAAATAACTGTCTAAGACCTGAAATCATGTCCTCAGTGCTGAATTATTAATGTCTGCTGGAACAGCGTTTCTATTAGCAGCTTCAGTAGGAGTAAGTAGTACATACTTCTGGCCATTTTCCTTATTGTTCTGTTTCATAAGTTATTGAAATAATGTCCCAGAACAGGTAATGTGCTTGACATGTGATGTCTGCTCTAAAGAAGCAGCACACCTTATTCTTTTTTTAAGAGATGCTTTAATAGCTTTTCATTGCACATACATTCTGCTATCCAGTTCCCTAGTGGGACTGCCTGCTTTCTGGTTCGGGACTCATCTGACAGGAAAGTGTCAGCTAGAATAACTTTCAAGCCAGAAGATGATGATGAAGAACTTGGCCACGTGTGGGAATAGGATTTGTTTGAAATTTCTCTAAGTGAGACAGTCACAGTTTCAGACAGTCTTGTTTCTAAGCAGAGTCTCGGAACATGATCCATCGGTGCAGGGTGGGGAAAGTGGCAATGAAGATAATCTGTCTGTGGCTTAAAATGGCTGAAAGTGAGTCAGCAAAACATGAGTTTAAGCTGCTCCTGTTCTATCTGAAAAGCACTCTTCAACAAACAGTTTCTTATGATGTTTCCATGTCAACAGCTATAATAGGACACCATCAGTTTGTGCAGTTCTCAACTGGAAAAGTACGAGACAACAAGTTAGGCCGTGAACACAGAGAAGAAAAGTCAATGAAATAAAAGCTTGTGGGAATACAGTCAAAAGTTGGAATTCTAAATAGGTGCGTTGGCACAGTGCAAGCTAGCAGAGGCTCTTAGCACAGTGGCCAATGTGAGGGAAAGAGATAAGACTGCTTGGCCCCTATTGGACTTTCCTACTTGTAATCTTATATGGAAAAGTAATAAACAGGCTCTCCAAATTAGCTGCATTGGAACTAAGCTGAGAACAGTGTTGAAACAGGACATAAACCTGCTGAAAAGGGCAGTGGGAATTCCTATTTGAAGTGCCTTCCAAGAAAGACAAATGAGGAGAACCTTTTGTCTCACCACAAGTCCCTCTATGAGAAGGGAGCCCAGCCAAGTTAAGTGATAAGGCTGAGTGGGACCAGTAGGCTTTGCTCATCCTTTTATTTCTCATTATAAATAGAAATAACTGCACTAACTCTGCAGTGAGCCTGGGTAGGACAAGGGGAATTCGGCTACCAGAGCCAGGGATCATAGGGAGCTCCTCAGCAATTCCATTTGGTCACCTGCCACCCCACTCTTGTAACGGGGAACAAAGTCATGTATCAGAAACAGCAGGTTCTCCCAGGCCTCACTGGCATCATGTCAAATACATCCTGGTTTGGATGCAGCTAGTTTGCTAAGTTAGCTGCGAGTGCTGGTCGTGTGGCACTGGTCAATACGGGAAGCTGGTGCCCAAGGGAACCCAGCTCAGTGTGGGGGTACCAGCCCCAGCAGGCTGCTGTGCAAGTCTCTGTCCCTCTCACACACCAGCCTTGGCAGGCGGGACTTGATTCTCTCTTGGCATGCCTCATATTCAGAGAAAATGGAGTAGAAAAAACATTTCAGATATTAGTGTATCTGTGTATCTATATATGTGTGTGTGCATCTGCCATGTCTCCAACTTGATCTCCTGTGACGATTCTGATTGTGGGTCATGCTTCTCTTACAAGTACTCACTCTAATTGCTTTACCTACAAATGTGGCAAAAGAAGACTAACAGACAGAGCTGTCTAATGAGGAGTTAGCCAGATGTTCCTCACTGAATAGGAATTATAACAATGAGACATTCACCCACTTTCCATACATTCTATTTCTTTTTCTTATGCTTTGTAATTGATTTTGCAGGCAACCCCACTCCTTCACCCAATGTATTGTGCTGCTGTAATTATCAACACACCTGCGAGCATCACCATAATACCTACTGCTACATAAACCACTGCTCCCACATCTTCCTCCTAGCTTTTCAAAGGGTCCTGGCATAGTGGGCAGCAGCTGAAAGCTTTGTGAAAAATTAGGACAGAAACAGTTGCATGGTGGAATACAAGGGCGGGGTTTTTTTTCTGTTTGTTTGGTTTTTTTATAAATTCATATTTCTAACCACTTAGATTTTGGTTATGCCAGATTGGCATAGGTTTTACCCTGGCATGCTGCTAATGATGTGTGTTCTCTCCATTTCCAAGAAGTATCAATATTCCTTTCTTTCCAGGAGCCAAAAAGGTCTGTAATTTTCCCTTTTAAAAACCACTATCTCTGCAGACACGCTTTGTCTTCTTGATGTCCTTGAGACATTTTAGAATCCAGGTAGAGGTTGCAGTGACTGACTGTTGTAATTACTCCTTTCTGCAGAGACTGTAAGACAATTTATACAGATAAGGATCAAAGGTTATCAATTACAAAACGGAAGCACAGCCTAATGGCCATCAAGCAATATTTTGCCACTTTCCTGCAGACGGTTCAAGATACAAAGCCACAGTTCGGTCCTTTTGGCTGTTCCCCTCTGTACCCAGCCAGTCAGATTTTGTTTGTCTGCAAGACTGTGTTTCTGAGAATACTTCGGGATCTATTGTTGTACAGGAAGTAAAGTTTAGGTTTAAAAAGTCTCTATGGTTTCTTCAGATATTTCTATACAGAATCACAGAATGATATGGGGTTGGAAGGGATCTCTGGAGATCATCTAGTCCAAACCCCCTGCCAAAGCATGTCCTCCTAGAGCAGGCTGCATAGGAACATTTCCAGGTGAGTTTTGAATGTCTCCAGAGATGGACACTCCAACACCTCTCTGGGCAGCTGGTTCCAGGGCTCTGCCACTCTCAAAGTGAAGAAGTTCCTCCTCATGTTTAGGTGGAACTTCTTATTTACAAGCTTGTGCCCATTTCCTCTTATCTTCTCCTTGGGCACTACTGAAAAAAGATTGGCCCCTTCCTCTTACCACCCATCCTTTAAATATTTATAGGTATTGATCAGATCCCCTCTCAGTCTTCTTTTCTCCAGATAATTCTCAAAGACCCAAGTCCCTCGGCCTTTCCTCATAAGAGAAATGCTCCAAGCCCCTAACCATCTATGTGTTCCTCTGCTGTACCCTCTCCAGTGGAACTGAACTGTCCTTCCTGAACTGCGGCCCCCAGAACTGGACACGGTACTCCAGATGGGGCCTCACCAGGGCAGAGTAGAGGGGCAGGATAACCTCCCTCGACCTGCTGGTCACACTCTTTTTGATGCACCCCAGGGTGCCATTGGCCTTCTTGAACACAAGGGCACATTGGTGGCTCATGGTCATCATGTTGTCCACCAGGACTCCCAGGTTATTTTCCTCAGAGCTTCTCTCCAGCAGGTTAGCCCCCAACCTGTACTGGTGCAGGGGGTTATTCCTCCCCGTGTGCAGGATTCTACACTTGCCCTTGTTGAATTTCATCAGGTTCCTCTCTGGCCAATTCTCTAGCCTGTCCAGGTCTTGCTGTATGACAGCACAGCCTTCTGGTGTGTCAGCTACCCCTTTCAGTTTTGTGTCATCAGCAAACTTGCTGAGGATACATTCCATCCCTTCATCCAGGTCACGGATAAAAATATTGAAGAGGACTAGACCCAGCAGTGACCCTTGTGGGACCCCACTTGTTACAGACCTCCAACTAGATTCTGATCATGACCCTCTGAGCTCTGTCTTCCACCCAGTTTTCAGTCCACTTCACTGTCCATTCATCTAATCCACTCTTCCTAATATAACCTATGAGGATGCTGTGGGAGACTGTCAAAAGCCTTGCTGAAGTCGAGGTAGACAACATCCACCACCCTCCCCTCATCTATCCAAGGAAACAGTGTGAACTCTTGAAAACAGATTGACTGGGACTAAACAGAATCAGTAGCACCACAGGAAACATCGCAGAAGCAATGTTTCTAACATGGTTTGCAAGTTCAAAATGCGATCACCCTTTCAAGTATAAGTTTTGAAAGTGATTTTGTCCTTTCTTTACTGGCAGTCAGAGCATTGCCACATACATGGAGAGTTATTGCAACAAGAAGGCTCTGCTGCAGGGAGGAGCTGTGAACGTAACATCCTGTGAGATGCTCTGGAAAGTACATTCTCCGTTCTGCTCAAGTGTCTCATCCAGACATGACACTGCAGACAGATTTTTATGACATCTGCTTATTATTAATCTAATAGCAAATGTATCTATTAGATATTTAACATTATTAAATAACTTATATCTATTTAACATTATTAAATAACTTATTTTTTACCACTATATATTGGCATCTAGCACTCTAGTGTCTGGTCCTGATTTCACATCTGCCTTTCATTACAGAAGAAAGGATGAGCTACACTGGCATAAGCATGATCAGAACTAAGTTCCTAAAGCCTCTACTAGAGTTAAGAGGAACAGTATGATTTCAGTGCATGGCACTTCAAATTTGGTTCACATGGGTTTCATTCTGGCTGAAATTAGCCCAAACTAAAGTTAGACCCACCAGTCTTTACCCTGGTTCCAAGTCAGTATCATGAGATGTTCCAGTAGTGAAAATCAGAAATCTTCACTCCTCATTGATATTTGCGTGTGGATTAATCTTGAAAAGCTCATGAATTTGGGCAGATCTTTCAGGTGTACTGGATCTGAATGTTCTTGACAAGTCTCTGGAAATCTGATTATCTACTTATACTTTAATAATTAATTATAATATCAGTAAGAAAAACAAATTACAAGTTAAACAAATACACACTTCATATTAGTTTCTGTGTCGGGCTTACTATCCAACCAAAATAAAGCCTGGCAGCTAGGCATCTCTTGCTGGTTTTGTGGCAGATAGCTGTTCTTTCACATAAATCTGATCTCATTCAACAAATGCCTCAGAAATTATTTCAATATCTGAATGAAAAATCACCTTTTTACATAGGCCAATACATATGATTTCATTATAGCTACTATGTTTATGCATTTGTCTTTTATTTTCTTGATGCTTTCATGATTGTGTATTTTTAAAGATTTTTTTTTTTTTTAGTTTACATTCATTTACATTGTTGTTTGCTTCTAAAATTCAGAAAATGGTTAAACAGAACAATATTAGAAGTACAGGAATTTCTTTTCAGTTCCTTGTCCCCAGTAATCAATTTTTCTTCTTTTGTCTGTCTGCTGTACAGTAGTAGACAGTGATTCACTTAGCAGTTGTCACCTAAAGGCTCCCTTTAAGAATATCAAAATGATTTTGAAAGTTTGGATAAAATTAAACAGATAGTTTTACCATTAAGGTGGATTGTGGTAGCTGTGGCTGCAGGAAATCTAGAGAGAAAAAAAATGTAAAAGAAATAACAATTAGCAGACAGGATATTTTTCTCACTGAAAGTATGAAATAACAGTGACTTTGGTGGAAATAATGATCTGAAAATTATCTAGCTGAATGCAAGGACAATTGTTGAATTTAGAGCCTGTAGAAGATGAGATTGTTTTCCTCTTAATAGAGTGTGAAAGAGTTGTAAGGTATGTGCTTCTTAAGCTACTGCAATTTTATTTTTGCTGTATTGCTATCCCAAAGCCGTCAAACACTGGGCAGACACAAGAAGGTATCCCTTCTTAATGTGGACAGTGTGCAGAAAGGTCAAGGTTTCCTTTCCCTAAACTTTTTAATTGCTACAGTTTCCTTGGTTCAATGCAGCAGCTCTTAATTTGCATTAAGGTGAGTGAAAGGACAATTCCTAGTTGGTGTGTTGGAGTCTGAATTTTTAAGAAAGGATATATCAATTGTACTCAGGTTTCAATGCTGCTTTTTTAGGAAATTTTACAAAAGTATTAAGTCTTTGCAGTTGCTCTTTTCATGTTCCACCTATGAGCCACACACCCCAGCATATGCACAGTAGACTTGCATTCATTTTTCTACCAGTTGCCTTGGGTTCTAAATACATTCCAGAGCTGCAGGGGACATCCATTTGAAATGGGATTTTGTTATATTTGGTAAGAGTGGATATGTAAGTATGTCTTATAAGGGTAATATTCTAAATGTGTTTATTAAACACACAGTAATAATGATATCTTCTACAAACAGCATTAAAACCCATCCATCTGCAGTCAGTATAGTTAATGGTTAATGTGGTGTGAATCAAGGAGTCCAATGTTGTCATAACTCAGATAAAAATCTTAGTGCTAACAAGAATTTTACTTCAAGTTACTGCTCTGCCTGTTTAAAGAACATAAAGAATTTTCCGTCCTAGCTGGAGGAAGACAAGTGGTATCATTGTGGAATTAAGGAGCTCAGATTCTGCATTGATTCGGGACCTAAAAATACACAATTATATTGTCAGAGAGGTATGGAGTGATACTGAAGCACTATGATGAGCTGTTTGTTCATTGTAGGACACCTGCTCACAGTTATTGGAGATAAAATAGATTTTGAATAAATCATCTGAGACTCTTTAAGTCATAGAACTTTGAAGAGTTTGAGGTCAGACTTTATCTGAAATTTCTGAATTAGATGTGTGAAAAGAGGTTGCATTTTTTTTATTGCAGCCAAAATGGAAAAGGGGACTCACCAGAGACAGTTTTTCTAATGTGATCAGAAGAGTACTTCCAATGCTGCAGTTTCAGGTCAATAAAACCTAGGCTCTGGTGGTAGTTACGATGTGTCATGAACAAGACAACCCAAAAGGTTTAAGAAAAGGATAATTCAGTCTCTTGCTCCCTAACTTCTGGCATATTTTTAAGGTATTGGAGCCACAAATCATAAAGAAACCATGTTAGCTCAAATAAACTCAATTGAAAATACATACGCTTTCCTTTGAAAGCATGTCACACATCTGGCTTTTAATCCATTTCTGTTGTGAGAGGCAGAACAAAGATAAATGAAAATCTATGGAGTTTTCAGTGCTGTTATTTCTCTGCAGAACAGTTTGGGAAATTAATGAATAGCAGTCCAAGCTTCTTGGAACCTGATCTATCTCCACCCTTAATCAAGTGGTATTGCCTTCTAAGTTAAGGAATTTGTCTTTTCAGTCAGTTAAAAAAAGGTACATTTATTGTAATTGTGTCATTATTACATACAGAAAACGCTACATCCCCAAGAGAGGCCCAGGAGTCCTGAGATGTGGGCAAAAGTAACACTTGTGATCTCTTGGAGTATTACTAGAAAGTGGACTTGCTGACATTTAGATCAAATATTTCAGTAAGATTCTCTCTGAGTGATATTTATACCAGAAGCACTATGATCTCTTGAAGTCAAACAATGGATATGTTTTTTCTTGATGTGCTTAACCTCTGCTTACACTATGTACATAATTGGACTTTATGGGGCAAAGATGATTTTAAAAATCAGTTATGCAGACTGTTCTTGGAAGACTGAAGTACTAACAGAAGTAATTTAGTCTAATTAGACTTGGTGAGAAATGCTTGTATGAAAATGGGACTTAAAGATTCTGTACTTCCATGAGTTATTTTTCCCAGTGTGTATACAGAATAATCTAATCATCCCCAATTACACAAATAATTGAAACTTTGTTTGAGCTGCTGAACTAATTTTAGAATTTATTTTCTGATTTCTTAGCATCTTTCACTGATAAAAGTTGTCATCTACTAGGCTAAATTTTCCTCTGCCAATATTTTGTCTGACAGCCAATTATCAATTAATCAGCCTAATGGCTGATTAATTGATAATTGTGCTTGGTAAAATAAAAAAAAATTAGATTATTATAGTTTGGGCTTGCTGAGCAATCATGCAGAAGGGAGCTGTTCTTTACATTTCCTGAAGACCTATGAAATTGTTCCTCATGCTTTAATGGAGGGAAAGCATTTGACTCTAGTATATTGCAGTTTGACACTACAATAATGGACTAGTTATGATGGCCTCGGTCATCCTGCTTCTCCTATGAGCAAGAGAAAGTAGTGTTAGAAGGATGTATTTCCTCTTTCTCTTCTCTTCCAGGCCCCTGATGAGAATATCTTGTTTCATGAGGTGGAAGTTAGCTCCTATTCCCATTACATAGGGGTCAAATGTCTCCTGGAGCACCAGTCCCTAAATCAGACGTGGAAGAAGGAGGTTGCTTCTCACAGTGAGGAATGAACATTTCTGTCGATAGTTCTCGTACATTAAAGGATGGTAGACTGCTAAACCTGCCTGGAAGACTTCCACATAGTCACCACTACAGACAGTTAATAATAGATAGTCTATGGTTGGATCAAGAGTCATAGGTTCAGAAAGCTGGATGTTTTTTTCCTTCTGTACCAGGCCATTCTGATGATGCCCTGGGGCATTTTCAGCAGGTCAAGCACAAGCAATAAGCCTTCTGCAACTTTGCTGCCAGGGCACATGGAGGGCTTGTGCCTAGCTTGCCATCCTCTAGGGCTCACAGGGCCTGCAGAGGTGCTCCCCAGGGTGCCAGTCTCTAACCCTTGACAATAAGGGGATTAGTCTGTTCCAGGTGCAGGACTTTGCACTTGTCCTTCTTGAATTTCACAAGGTTCCTGTTGGCCCAATCCATCAGCCTGCTTTGGTGTCTCTAGACATCAGCCCAGCTCTCAAGTATATCAGGTGGACCCAGTGTAGTGCTGTCTGCTCACCTGATGATAGTGCACATCTCGCCTCCTCCAGGTCATTAAGATGTTACACATGACAAGTATAGATCCCAGGATAAACATTTCAGGATAGACCTCTTTGATACCCTACTTCATACTATCCTCCAGGTAGAGTACAACTTATTAACCACAACCCTCTCAGCTGATATCCCACCTGTCTTTACCCAACTAGTTATCCACCTATCCAGACATAATGCCCTAGCTTGGATACAAGAATATTTCAGAATACAAAAAACAAAAGTCTTGTTAAGGTCGAGGTAAATGACATGCAATCTTCACTTTCATTTACAAATAGTCATTTTATTGTAGATGGCCATCAGGTTGCCCAGGCGTGATTTACCCATGGTCAGTTCATGCTTAGTGTTCCCAGTCTTCTTTTTCTCCTTCATGTGCTCAGAAATGTGATCCAAGTGGACTTGTTCTTTGACGTTCTTAGGCACAAAAGGAAGGCCAATCAGCCTGTAGTTCCTCATATAATTTATCCTTTTTTTGAAGATGATTTTGACATTTCCAGTCATCAGGGACTTCCCTTGACCTCCACATTCTTTCAAAGATGACCGGTTCTCTCCACCCACCTGGACACAGATTGTCAAGTCTAATGGACTTGTACGGGTCAAGTTCAGTTCTCAGCCACTGCTGGTCATTCTCATTACTGAAGACCGTCTTTTACCTTCTTGGTAAAGACTGAGACAAGGTAGGCATTGAGCTGCTCAGCTTTATCTGTGTCTGCTGTCACTAAATCATCTGATCCATTCTGCAACAGGCTCACATTCCCTTTTTCAAGCCCTTTACTGACAATGCAGGTGTAAAAGCTCTTGTTGAGTTTGACACCCTTGTCAAACCTCAACTCAAGCAGAGTTTTGGCTTTCCTCAAACTGTACCTTACATGCCTGAGCAACATTGCTAAATTCCTCCTTTGTAGCCTGTCCCTTGCCTTCACCCCTTTATGCTGCATTTTTACATACAGCAGGGGGTACCAATGATCAAGGATCACACAGTAGTGTCTGCCTAGTAGCTCAAACTTTAAAATACTTTCAAATTGTATCTTTCTTGTGCTCACGTTTCATCTGCTCTCTATATATTAAATTATGGTCTTCTGCAAGTTATTTTCCATCATGCCTTTTTTACGCTCTAATTGGTTAGCATACATGAAATATACATAGGAGTCAAAATTATTAACATCACTCTCTTCTGTTCTGTTCTTGCTCTATCCATCTCTTTAATGCTATATTTCAATGGTTCCTGGTCTCCACATCTTTCTCCACAGTATACTGCAGGTACCTTGTGTAGATTTAGTTCTTTGATGAACTACAGGCATCTTGTTCATTAATCCATTATCTAAGAGCTCATCAGTCATGCTTTTTAGCTCTTCATTACTTCAATAGCACAGCCACGGTCATTACTTTTCACTCCTTTTAGCCCTGTACAGCTGTGGTTTTGCACCTGTCTGGAACTCAGAGTGAAGTGGATGGGATTTTGGCTGTCTCAGACTTGGGCTATAAGGCACAAACCTAGAGGATGTTCACTTTCATTATAGTTACAGACATCTATTATTTTTTGAGGTTGAGTGGGAAGCAAATTAGTGAGACTCCACTGTTCAGGATTTGTTCCCCAGGGCATTTTTTTTGAAATTATAGTCCGTCCCTTGAGATACATTTCCATTCTTGCATCCCAGTTATGTATTTCAAATGAACTCTTCTCTCTTCTAGCCTAATTTGGATTCAGTCCTTGCTGGGTTTCAGAAAGAACAGGATTACACTCCTCTAAAAGGTTATTTAATTCAGGTCCCTGCATCAATATGCAAATAAAGTGGTAACTGAAAAAAACGCACCTTTATCAATGATGTATTTTAGCATTCTAAGAATTCTGCTCAGTTGAATAACATCACAATTCACTTTCATATAAATACAGCATCACAATAAACCTTCATCCATTCAGTAATGTGGCCATTTCCTCCAATTTCATAAACCATCAGTTAAACCATAATTAAACCATCATGAATGCCTTCTGCTTCCAGTCTGTCTTCTTCTCAAACCAATCACCTCTCGTAATTAATTAAGTGGGATGAGAGAAACAAGAATTTTAAATACTTGAAGACATAGTTCTACACCTAATACAATCATATAGATAACACTGTTTCAGTAGCATTCCTTTCAGATTCATGTTAACTGGAAATAAAGAAATGCGTAAATTATAGCAAGGCATGGTAGTGTGATAATTCCCATGTTTTATTCTTCTGATTTTTTCAGGCTGTCCCAGACCTTTATAATAACATAAATTTTTTTAGTGATGCTATCACTTCACTCCTACCTTAAACTAAATCCTGTTCTCATCTCTATGCCATGTAGGCAGAAGATAATCTCATTTTATTTAGTAAATCTCTAGGTTTTGTTTAGTAAAACTCAGGGATAAACTGCTCCTCTTAATGACAGGGAGCAAAATAAGTGAGCTTTGAGATAATCCTTTTTGGTGACAATCTGTGAAGGAGTGTAATGCAATTTTTTGTAGGACTTTCCCAGTATTTGATCTACTGAATGTGCAGCAGCCACTGTTCTTTACTTCTTTTACCTCTTAAGGGAAAGGCTATGAGATTTCTTTCCATGACACCATTTTGAAAGTGATCTATTGATTTATTTTCATTGATCTCACTGCGCAGTGTTTAAGGAATTGATGTTGCCATTCAGCAAGATGGCACTCTTGTTCTACCTTAAGTCAATATGAAATGGGTCAGACCTTGAGCCACCACTCTCCATACTGAATAGTTTTCAGTGTCACTCAAGGAGAATTGACTTCTTGGTCAAAGCAGAGAATCTAGCAGCCTGTATGGAAACAAAAAAACAAAAAAACAACAACAACAACAACAAAAACAACAACAACAAAAAAACCCCACACAAATAAAACCAACAACATTGTTGCTGATTAATGGGAGGAGAAACTTAGAACTAACTCTTTTAAAAGCATTTTCCAAGGTGGCTTGTAGGAATAAGCAATCCTCAAGAAACGGTGTGAGCATGCAGAAGCAGCAAGTGTAGCTTACTCAAATATTTAACCTGTAGAACTGATAGAACATAATTTCCAGACCATAGCATGAGCGACAGGAACCTAGCATTGGCATTGCAACATCTTGTGGTCTATAGAGGGTGATCCAAGGTGCCTAACTTACATAAATTCTGTGTACAGTAAATGGAAGTGTTGAGTAGGGAATGCAGTTTTGCTGTGCTAAGCAGGGCATTTGCCCAAATGCATGCTTAATGAAGCTCCCTTACAGAGCGTGGCAACACCTTAGGGATGGGTTAGGTTCAATCACTGTGACCTGGATTTAGCTTAGAGGAAAAACTAAATGCTGGAATATATCTGAATTCTCACTCTTACTGAAAGCCTGGCTTCAGTCTCTGTATTAGGTACCAACTCTGATGGGAATTTGAGAGCAACCTTGTAAAAGTGAGGATAGGCAGTTTACCGAGCAGCAACGTTTAAATTTTAAGAAGAAATGATGATTATGATGGTGTTCCTCACATTTTGCAAAACAATGTGGCAGATGCATATCTTTTTTCTCTGCATTATTGCTGTTTCAGTCAAAGTCAACCTGGAATCACTGATGACAGTCAGGACAGCTCATTCTCCACTACAGTCCTCAGCCTTCAGCTGAGGGGTCCCCACCAGCTTCTTTCTCTCAAAACTATAACCTTCCTGATGCTTCAGTCACTGCTTTTCCAACAGAAGGGATGAAGAATGCCTGGATATTTCTCTGCTTTCAATGTGAATTCCATAAATGTTTAAATAAGAGAGAGAAAGGAAGAACGAGAGAGAGAGAGAGATCCAGCGTCTCATAAATATGCAAGAGAAAATATAGTCTAAAATACTTGGTTTACTGAAGGGAGTAGGAACTCTGAATTTTGCAGTAAGATCTTGGTGTTTAAAATCCATCTAAGCCCATTTTGGGTATTAAAAATAGTCAATCTGAAACTTGTTCTCAGCTTTAGGTAACCTTTCAGTCTCCAGGAAGTTTTGCGATGGACCATATTCAATACCCTTTTACCTTACTGTACTTCTAGTGACTATCAAAGAGGTAAGATTAGAAATGGTTCTGATTTTCAGGATCATCTAAAGCTTTCTGAATAGTGTTCATCAAGAAAGACCAAGGTAATTACAATCACAGTCACAGCTATATCTCAAACAAATCACATGGAATTTTGTGCTGCTGTAGAGCCCTCAGAGCTGCCATTTTCTCCCAAAGAAACCCTTAAACTAGCAGGCCATTTTAAAGACAATATCAGTGATTAGCAAAGGAAATATCACAGTTAATTTTTCAGCCACATTCACATTAATTAATTCCTTTCACTCCAAAATAGAAATTCCAACTGGTGCAATGTGATGTGTGAGACATGGCTATATCTCACCAAAAAAATGACAGTATTCTAAAACTATATTACTGTGGCACAATTCTTTGGGTATGACTATGTAACCCAGAGAATCTGGCAGCCTGGTTTGCACGCAGGGCCTTGACTCAGTTGCTTACATTGTACTGCTCGTTTACTCCCAAGCTCTCTTTCATAGCAAACTAACCAGATCCCTTCAAGATCAAATGTTGATAGGTTATTTTTAGGATAGATCGTTTCAGAGATTTCTTTGGGTAGCATGGGAAAGGCATCACTGCATCTGGTTCCCTTTCCATGACAGAGGCTAGCAGACTTTCAAACTGAGCCCCCCACACATCTTCAAGCTACTTAATTAGGACATGCAGCACTATTCTGGTGTCATGCTATGGTCTGTGAGGCTACAATATACTGTTCACATTACTTCAGCCACTTTGAAGATGAAGAATACCACATTCTTAAAGTAATTATTTCTCAGGGGCATAGGATGTGACATGGGCTCAAAGCAGCTCTGAGCTCAGTGCTGAGCAGCGTTGATCATATCTGCTGGAGAGGATTAGCCTTGGACAGTGAGGATGGAAACTCGTTGGCAAGACTGAGCACTCTCTGGTGAAGATATGTCTAGTTGCATAAATATAGCCTAATAATAAGGTATCTCCATCATTTTATAATGAACTTCTTTTAGGAAAAGTGTCCGGATTCAAAAAGATCTTCCAGACAAATGTCTGAGTCTAGAGGAGATTTGGTAGATGATGAAACTGTACATCTGGAATATGTTGATTCAGAAATATCAGGGTATTCTTACATAGGTGTCAAGAGTTACAAGAACTGCTTCCCTCCTTCAGTATAATCATTTCACACATGCCCAACACTTTCTCTTCAATCTCCATCTTGTGAAGGCCAGTTTCATGGCATTTGCAGCAAAGTTGCACAGTTGTTTCTAATCTTCCTTCTCTTTAAAATTCCGCAGACACTGCAAAAGACCCAGCAGCTGTTGCTTTAAAATGCAGATAAGTAGGACACTATGCCACTCACAGGTGCCATCATTACAGACCCGTGTTACTGTTTTCTGTCAGCTAGAAGTTAATCACTTCATTTTTTACCCTGTCAATCATTTAGCAAGAGACAAGAATAAAGATATCTTTAGGGAATGCATGGCATCTTTTTCCTCCAAGGTATTTTTTGCATGAGCATATTATGATGATATTTCTATTATTTAATTATGAGGTATAAGCTCATAGAAATATTTCTTAAAAATTTTCTTTAAATGTTGTTGCTTCAGCATTTATTTAAAACCCAATTTAATATTTTATTTTCCCTAGAAATGCAAACATTTTTACTAATGAGGTTTAAGAAATAGTTTCCGGGAAATCACCCTTCTACTCAGATCTTTGCCCAAAGGTGAAAGGACCTTGCTTTTCAGTGGGAGATTTTCTCTAAAAATGATGAATAGTTGGATTAACTGCAAAAAGAAACACCGTGCTATATAATGACATTAGATGTATGTAATATTTGGTTAAAAACCTGATATTTCTGTGTTAGGTTAGGAAGATGCATGTGCATCCACTAGCTGGCAAACCTCAACATATATAGATACTTTTTTAGTCTTGTATGCATTGAGTCTTGTACCAGTGAAATTCTGTAACAAAACAAAAACTAAATGAAAAACTATTTCATGAAAACAATGAATCAGTAAAATTTGAATTTCAGCGAGATTTTTCTGTGTCCTTAAATCTCTGATGTGTTTTCAATCCATGTATTCAGTGCAATTGTGCAACACTAGTCAACACTGGAAAGCCAAAAGATTACACAAAATAATATTCCATAAAATTATTTAAATTGTTTTGATTTAAGATCCTTAGTAACTGTGCCAAGACTTTCAGATAAAAATTAATTGAACCATCCCTTTCAACCTAGCCATCAGAAGAAAGGAAAAGGGAAGGGCATTGCCTGAGAGAAATGTTTTGATAGCAACATAAAAATAGACTTATCCATGTCTCAATTAGTGTTTTTCACATCTCTAACCTTTCTCTGAAGGAAGGACAAGATGAAGAAACAGAAATGCAGACAGTGATTTATATCACCTGAAGAAAATTGTTGGCCCTGGGAGTGGGTTCTGGCTCTGTACAAGGTCCCACCGTAATGAATGCTCAGTTCATGGGCAGCTGGATCATGTGTGTGCACGTGGGGCTTTAGCTTGAATTCCTTGGTTTCTCCAAATACGTCAGGACATAAACATAAAAGTTGTTTTTCAAGCCGATCACAAGGCAAATGACTTCGGTTTAAAGTTAAACAGATCAAACCCAAGCCCCAGCGGTGCATGTGTGAAGGTGAACATGGCCACCAAATTCTGTTGCATCCAAGGTCCTTCCTACCCATTATTCTGTCTCAAGTAGAATCTGCTAGTAGATACACAGAGACTATAAAAATAACCCTTTATGGATTCTTCTCTTATTTGGAAGAGGCCTTTTCAAGGCCCACTTAAATTTTCAGACTCTACAACATCCACTGATTAATTGCATGCTGTACATTATCTGTTAGTAGTTAAACTATGAGCCCCTACATTTATTTTACTGTGACTATTCCCTCTTTCCTGAAATTCATAATTTCATTAACTTTTATTAAGCATTTTTCTTGGTCATCTTTTTAAAACTAGGAAGGTTTAATCTGTATAATCTGCCTCTGTGAGAAAATTGCCATTATTGGCCTTTCTTCTCCTTCTTTGTCTTTCCCTAGTCCTCTTTGGGGTGAAGGGATCAAGTCTGTAGTAGAAGTGTATGAGTGTTTGTGTCATGGTGTAACAGCAATGATTTCTGTTTGCTTCTTTAACAATTTCCTTAAACTGTAGGAACAAATTTGCCTTTCTCACTACTGCCAAGTATTAAATTCATGTTGCAATATACAAAGTCTCCATAATTTCTTCCCTGGGGAGTAATTACTTAGCTAGTCTATATCAGTATGTACACTTACCAAGGACTGATACTCCCCATGCCTCACTTTGCATTTACAAACGTTGAATTTCATCAAGTATTCTATCATTCAGTCATTTGACATTTTAAAATCCTTTTAAAGTCTTCTCAGTCAGTTTTGGGGTTTTCTGCCCTTGATACTTGAATATCTTCAGTCAATATTATTGTCTCATTTTTCACCACCTTTTCTAGATCACTTATGGAAATTGTTTCACTGTTGTGAAAACGAAATCTTGCTTGTTAACCCTTGTTTCCTGTCCTTTAAATATTTACTAGTCCTTCAGTCCTAGACCACTGTATCTTTTATATTTTATTATTTTCTTTGGTAAGGCAGTATTTCATAAACTTTGTGGAAATCCTAGTGATATTCCCAGTCCATGAGTTCCCTTTACCTCTAAAGAGGTTAAGTAGATCTAGCTGTTACTCAAGTCGGATTTAATTTATTTGTGGACTTGAAAAAACTGGCTTTGTATTTTCCACTTCCACATGTTTGACTCCTTCATCTCATCTTGGTAATTTATCACTATTCATTTTATTGATTTTTTATTAAACTTTGTCTACTGACACATCAAGTACAGACGGTTCCATTGATTTGACAGGGCTGAAAGGCTCTTCTGTGGGTTCATCCTTAAACACATTCTGGAGCTGATAGTAAATAATTCATTTAGTTTTATTGCTATGGCCTTTTCTTCCCCAAGCTTTCTTATTATACCCCAATGCCCTTTGTAATTGGTATTCAGTATCTGAATGCTGCACAATCCTTAGTGTAGTTATCCTAACTATTCTCCTTTGTGGCAGGGAAATGCCATCCATCCTTGCTTTATAAAAGCAGAGGTAGGATCACAGAGACAGGCATTTGGTAAAAGATGCTTAGTAATGAAACACTCAGGGTTGCAGTTCCTCAAAATTGTCTCCAGCTTTGAGCACAGAACTCCCAAGGACTGATCTCAGAGGCTAACAGGTGCCAGCTTGGAGGGGGGTAGATGAATTAGGTGCCAAGGACTGGATTCATTGGAAGTTACTCCTTGCTGTCAGCCTTATTGTGGTGCCCACCAGCTGCTGAACCAGGACTTGGGTACCCAGGTTCCTTCAGCGTGGTCTTACACAGCTGCCACAAACATTTGAGGAGATAGAATAATATGTCAAAGGTGCTGAAAATAATGTCTTAAGGCCAGGACAACCTTTCTTTGTCCTGTTTTGCACCTTGGCCATGAAAGGATTTGAAGGGGCACATCCTCTTCTCCTCTGTGTCCCTGCAGACTCTGACAAAGCAGAGCCATTCCTGACCTAAGCATCTGCTGATCTCTGAACAGTGAGTGAGTCCATACTTGGGTGCGGGCTCACTTGGATATTATAAGCATAGACGTCTCCACTGTTGGAGGCAGAAGATCTCTCAGCCTTGTGTAGAGGGAGAAACATTAATACAACCTCTTACAAACAAATAAAGAAAATGAAAAATCTCAACCCACCTCACTAAAGACCAGTAATGCTATGGGACTGATAAATTAGTGGCAGTAAATTATTGCTACAGCTGCAGGAGATACAAAGATTTTCAACTGTGGCCTTGCTATGTGGGATGCTTGAAAAGGCTTTTTGAAATTATCCCTCAGAGGCAGTTGCATGCTGCAAGGAAGGTTTGCTTAATGAACAACTTTCTGGTACAGAAGATAATGCCTGTATCTGTTATTTAAAGGAAGACAAGCTCTTGCTCTTAACTTCAGATGAGGATTTTAAGACACAGATTTCAAGATCGTAAGGCAAAGGAATCTTCAAAGATAAATTAGGTTTTATACAGTCTACTTTTAAAGCTTTTTGTTCATTTGTATTTATTTAATCATATTGTATCTTGTTTGTTTATGTAGAAAAATAGTACAATACAAGCTCACTCTGTTTGGAGTCTTTCCATTGACTTGGTTCATTTTACAGAGCTTAAGGACAGAACTGGAGTAATAAATCAAGCTATAGAAAAGAAATACTTCAGACTGTGCTAGAGAAACACACATTTCTTTGGTTGATGTTTGATGGGAAACGCTAAGTTAATGAAACAGAGACATAAGGAAAACTATTCAAAAGATGGCATTTGCATTATTAGTCACAAGTTGTATAAAAACAAGCAAAAAGACTATGATTCTATAAGACCGGAGGTGGGAATGGTAGAGTGGAACATAAGAAAAATATTTCAATATTGATGTAGTAAAATGATTTAAAGACAACACATCTAGGAAGCAGGGGCTTTGGTGTGGTCAGTCTTCAGAGTTAAGGAAGATACACAAAGGGGATTTGAAACTCCTATTTCACTACTTACTGCTGTTTAATGCTACTTGATAGCAGTTTTTGAGTTCCTGAATTAATTCTAATCATCAAACACAGCCTTCAGCCAAGGAGGCACAGCGTAGTGCTGGTCAAAAGTTTTTTGAAATAACGTTGGGATTGACATGTATGAAGAAACTCCATAGCTCCACAGTAATTGTCCCTCCCTGTCCCCTGTGAATTTTACCAGTTCCTGAGAGGTCCGACAGTCCATGGGCTGCCAGTGCAGGATCCCAGGTGCTGGGAACTCTTCTTCCCCCACTAACCGACTGGTGAGAGTCATCACCTACACACAGGCAAAACTGTTAGCAAACTGAAGAGTTCAACCCGATCCTCCTTAAGCTGCAAGTTTTCATCATTTTTCACCTGCATATATTTCAAGTATTTTATTTTTATTTTCCACCTGGATTGCTTTGTTTTTTAAATACTGAAAAATTTATGTGTCCTTCCTCCTGTCAGCACTAATGCAAATTGTGCAGGTAATTTCAGTTTCCTGCCTTCAATACCTACCTTTTCCTCTATAAAAGTGACCAGCTCAGAAGAAGGATGCATCTAGCCAAGTGTGGCAGTGGTTAACAGCAGATGTTTAGGGAACATATAGGAACAGAGCATGTATAGTCTGATCCTCTCCCTTCTGTACACCACAGCATTCTCCAAAGAGAGCATCTTTATTCAGCCCTTAGATCACCCAATAAATTGCATTGCTGTTTCCATGTTGGAAGTGAAGAAATATGAAGTTCCTTCAGCTTTCAAAGGAGGTTATGAAATACTAAAAATGTCTAAGAATTAGTCCAGGCAAAAAAAAAAAATTGTGGTTGATGGATATTTCAAACAATCTTGTCCACGTGAAGTGCGAGAAAAACATCTCTTCAGTCAGAGATATTTGTTTGTTCTCTTTCTTGCTTGTTTGTTTTTCCATGGCTCCCTGAGATGTCAGAATCAAAAAGAAGAATTTACTTTTGGGTCTCTATTCTGTTATTTGTAAGACTCGATTCATTTTAATGGCACAGTTTTTGTATAAGAAATCACTAAATGACAGTGTAATTTACACTGCAGGCTTTTCTGACAAAATGTGTAGCTTCAATAGATGCTTCCTTCTATTGAAATCAAAGAGATTTCACCCTTTATGTTTAATTCATCCACCACAGACATTGATATGGACACTTTACCATACTCTCTGAGCACTTCACAATACTCTCCTTAAGTATTCTTATTTTAGAGCTAGGGAAACAGGACATGAAATTAGAGAAACATTCACACCGTCTATATCAGCCCTTTTTTCTCATTTAATGCAAATGCTCTGCATTCTTCCTCTCCTGTCGGTACCTAGCACTCTCCTTTACTGTCTAGGGAGTTAAGATTCCTCTAATAATCTCTGCATTGCACATAATTTGTTTTCCCAAAATGTGAACAAAAGAAAGCACTCTACTCTAAGCCCACAGGCCCACCAGGGGTGCCTACACTACCTGAAGATGACTGAGCTACCACACACACTGTAGTTCCCAAACCACTACAGTACAGCCACATCAGCTGTGGTGACGTACGGCTTTAGCTTGGCTTTAGAACTTTCGAGATTGTCCTAGTACCAGTGCGCAGTTCTGGAGAACATCACCTGAAGATGTACGTAACTTGAGCATCTTTGTACCATCCTGGGTTGCACACATCAGGGAATATTTAAGTGAGTTATTTTAAATGACACCTCTCATATACCAAGTTCTGACTGTCATTTTATTCAGAATATGAACTAAGAAATCTTGATAAGCCCAAAAGTGATAAATATGAGCTGAGATAAACTCCTGTGTTTCAACATGTTTTATACTTCAGTCCTTATGAATAAATAGTCAGATACAATAGATAATTGCAAAATAGATACAATGGAGTCCAGCTCCATTCTCCTTCAAACCACCCTTTAGATATTTATAAGCAAATGTGTATGTGGTCCAGTGGTGTTCCTTAGTCCTACATGGTCCATTATAACAAGGACTAGATTTTCAGAACGGTTCTTGCCATGCTTTCTATGAATTTCTCTATTGGGAAGGTGGGATTTGCTCCTCCTTCCAATGGTGGAAGCAAGAGAGTTGACCTCATGCATCTTCCTTACTAATGACAAGGTTTGGTGTCCTTGCAGAAGCTTTTCTTCTCTCAAAGCAGAGTAGAATAGAGTAGAATAGAATAGACATTTCAGTTGGAAGGGAAATCTAGAAGGATCATGTAGTCCAACTACCTGACCAATTCAAGGCTGACCAAAAGTTAAAGCATGTTGTTAAGGGAATTGTGCAAATATCTCTGAAACACCAACAGGCTTGGGGTATTGACCACTTCTCTAGGAAGCTTTATCCTCATCAAGTACCTCATTAAGGTCAGTATCAACATGAAATGAGGAAAATTTTGGATCAGTCCATGAAGATCATGACACACAAAGACATACTTGTTAACCTGATCTCTTCTACAACTTTCCCTTCTATAAAACCTTTTGTGAGGGACATTATTCAACGTTTTTAAAAAAGAAGAAAGGTGCCAGCATAACCTATAAGCCAGGGAGGAAGTTACTTTCATTTATAGCTGCTGAAGACATAAACTAGACTTTTATCATTACTGCCTCAGTCTTGTATTTCCTGCAAACGCAAATCTCTAGCATTAAGGTGTATCATGATTCCAGCTTCCAGAATGACACAATCATTTGATTCAGACTTAGGAAACGGTAGCAGTGTGTGAGGTTTTAAACTGAGTTTTGTGTCCTGAAATGTACAGTCAATTTATGTAAAATAAATTTACACAATGTTAACAAAGCCACTGCATCCATGAGTTATTTTCTACTACATACAAGGTGTTATGACACATATAAATCTCAGTGCATAACTTCAAGTACATGTAATCTGCTTGAAATTGGTCAGATTACTCAAATGCTAGAGAAAATTACTTTAGGATCCTGACTCAACAGACTACTATTCTTACTTCAACTAAACTTAAGGACATGGCTTTTGATAAATATTTCCCACCTAAAACTTAATTGCTAAGTAGACATAGGGGCTCATAGTAAAACCAAAAGAAAATTCTGCTAGACAGAGGAATATTTTAAAATCAAGGTAAATTTAAACCAGCAAAGGCAGAAACTTTTCACAGCACAGGAAGGGAGAAGAATGCAACTGGGTTTCCTGGAAGGTTTATTTTTAGGCTTTTTATTGCCACAAGACCAGTTTTAAATGACGATATTAAAATGAAAGGTCCCAGTTCCGTTGCTTAGTGTTCTGCTTAAATTAGGACTTGCACACAAAACAAGGAAGTGTCATTATGGACAAAACCATCAAAACTCTGAGCTTCGTTCACTGTACGGAAAAAAAAAAAAAAAAAAAAAAAAAGGCTTATCCCAGGTCCTAGCACCATCCAAGAGCAAGGAATAAAAGCACTTCTTTTACTGTACCAGACCTTCATCTTGTCAGCCTCAGAGCAGCTTAAGGCAAATTCTGTCAGCCTTAAAGCTGCTTAGAGTAACGTTTTCAAAGCGACTTAGCAATTCAAAGTCTAATCTTCATTGAAAGCCAACAAAACCTAGGCTCAGATGTGCTTAATTTACCTTTAAAAATAGGATGCAGGAACTTCTGATGTTACCCTTAATCCCACTTTTGAGTGCGTGAGAGCCAGGGCTCCCAGGGAAGGGGGTTGTGCACAGCGCAACAGAGCAAATGATGAACTGCAAGGAGCTCAGGGCAGTGTGGGCTTAATTTTGGGCTTATACAGCAGAAGCTGAGTAGTTTGGCATCATCATCTTGCAACTTTGCTTAATATATATTAAAATACATATTGCTGCTGTTAAATATTTTTGATCATAGTTGTTGATCAGCATTTTTTTCTTTAAAGTTTGCTTCTATTGAGGGTTGACAACCACACAGGCTAAAAACACCAAATCTAACCATTAAAAGAGGAAACAATCACAGTATTTTGACATTGATGAGGTGATATCAAAGACTACTATTTTTATTTGCCCTTACTGTTTATTTGGTTTTACTTCTGTGTATTCTGGTATGTTATTTTCAAACTTTTCTCTTTGAGAGGGGGACACAAATGAAAACTGAAGTTTTGAAGTATTCCTTTCAGTCCAGAAGATGGAGGTTTATATAGGAAACATCATCTACCAGGGTGGTTTGGTTCAACCCAGTCACAGAATAAAAATTAGTGGGATAAACCTCTTCATGATAGGTAAGGGTTGATAGATCAAGGGATCCGTGGAATGGGTTGGCCAAATGGTACATCTCTTCTCATAGCTCTTGCTCTTTCAGATGATCATTATTTCCATTACAGTTTAGAAGATTTCAGCTGAGTTCAAGTCAGGCCTTCGGCATTGTTTCATATCTATTGATCTCTATAGAGATCACACACTGTAAATCTGAAGCCTTTAGGGATTTTATGCTTGGCCTCATGAACTGGAGGTTATGTAGAGTCACTTGGCCTTTGTACCATAAAAATACAGTCTTAGGTTTTCATAGCATTTGGATCTTGCAAAATCACCCTTCTTCTTTAAAAGAAACAAAGTCAAAACCAAACACTAATTGCAGTGCTTCCTGATGAAGTCTGTGCTAAAACACAAAGGACTCTATCAGCAACCTCCCACTGATTGAGTAAACTCTTCAAGCTTTGGCCTGGAGACAAAAGGATTTTATGATTTCTCAAATACTTGCATCCAGCAGAGTTTATGGATTTAGTACATTTCTCCACATTAGGCAGGATAATTAATTTCCATAATAATTTTCAGTGGGTTTCCGTGGTGTAGTTCCTGTGTGTATGTGACACCTCATTATATCAGAAGAGCCTAGCGAGTCCACACGATAACAATGCAAATCCAGCTTTTGACTCTTTCGTTGTCAAAGGGCAACATTCAAGGCCAAGCAGAAACCGTTCCTAAGAAAGAGCTGTTGCAAAAGAGTATCTTGACTTTTCCAAAATGCCGTCTCTCATTAAAGATAACAGCTAAAGTTATGTCTCATTAATGCTTTCTCCTAGTTTTATTTCCCTACACTTTTTCAATAGGTGGAGAAAAATCTCTAAAGTTTGGAATGTACAAACAGATTTATTATGACATGAACAAAAGAGTCTGTAGACTTCCCCACATCTTACATTTCCTCCACAAAAGTAAGAATATTATGATTGACAATGCTTTGGGATTACATTTTGATTTCTGAAAAAAATATAAAATAAAATAAAATAAAATAAAATAAAATAAAATAAAATAAAATAAAATAAAATAAAATAAAATAAAATAAAATTAAATTAATATTCACTCTTATGACATAATAGTCTGAATTTTGGCTGGTGGGGTATTTTTCAGTACTAGAGTCATTCTGTTTAGTTCATCTCTTACCACTCTTTTTATCGCCATTATGTTCAAATTATACAACTCATAAATGTGGATCATTTTTTCATAGGAAGGCATTCTCTTACTTTAGGTCTCCAGATGTCTAATATTCTTGTCCAAAAAAACCAAAGAAACCATCATATATCTGGCTGGTTGTAATAATTATGTTATCAGTGGGGTTCTTTCATGTGCTGAAAATTTCCTTTTGATTGTATCTCAGTGGAAGCACAATGAATTCTGTGGGCAGCCTGGTCACAACGTGATTTTAAAAACTGCTAACGGATATGGGTCATGATTAGGTCTAAGAGAAAGCAATTGCAAACTGCAGGGTATCTGAGACCTAAAAAACTCAATTACCCAAATCAGATCCTTGAGAGCTGTTGTAATATTTAGAACTAACAGAGACTGATTATTAAAAAAAAAAAAACAAAAAAAAAAGTACAGTGATTTTTTACAGTGTATTTTGTATTAAAAGGAGATACATTTGGGAGCTGGTGGAGGGGGGGAGGGGTGTGGCTACAAGCTGTGCAACACAAAATTCTCTTTAAGTCCCATTATCTTTGAAAGAAGTACTTACTTTTCTTTTTTGGTGATTGGGCTGTGGGTTTTGGTTTTTTTAAAATTTCATTCTTCCTGGGGGGAAAAATACCAAAATGTATTTTCAGACAGTAAATAAGTTACTATTTCTTTAAAACTAAGAATCACAGAATGACTCTTTGGCTCTTGTGTCAAACTGTGCAACCCACAGGTTCTAATTTCAGGTGAATTACCCTGTAGTTGAAAGTATCCTTGATTTGACATCCAGTCACTTTTCACTTCCTTTCTGGATATGGATAATCTCAAATGTCACAACACAGGAATCCGTGCTGAGAAACTGCACAGACTCTAAGACAGAAACCAGAGATGCTATCAAGCAGCAGCTTCACTTCGTCTGCAAGGGAAGGAAAAAAAATCACCCAAGAACTTGAAAATTTCACCTAATTTTGATGCGTAATCCTCAGGCCAAGTCAGGGTTGGACCTTGATGGACAAAGGTTAACAGTTGGACTCAATGATCCTAAAGGTCTTTTCCAACATAAACAATACTATGAATCTAAGTTTCATGAAAAATTATCTCATTTCTTTAAAAAAAAAAACACACACACACACAAAAAAAAAAAATGGGAAAAGTTTCCCAGTTTGCTGTGAAATTCCAATCTCACTAACAAGTTTGGGGTTTTATTGTGAAATTTCGACATGCTGAAGAAGCACTCCAGAATTGAGACACTACTGCAGATCATCTCTGGAGTTTCCAAATACCTAAGGCTAAACCTAATTAGTGTTCTGACTCAATGCTTACCAGTTTTGAAGCAAACGTCAAAGCTGCAAATCTAGAATATGAGTACAATGTAGATGTGTATAAAAACTGCGTTTATCACAGACGAAAGTGGCAGTCAGTTTTTCCTTGTCAATAAATTACGGAAAAGGTGGAGGCACATGCTCACAGATTGATACTGGTTTCAGATATTTGCCAGCAGAAGGGAAATTGTTTGGCCCTTTTACTCCCTGTAAAATGCCCAAGAAACAAAAAGCGGTTGAGGGGAGGAGAGGAGAGGAGAG
>VXBW01000922.1:274466-287746 GCA_013400375.1 Thinocorus orbignyianus
TTTTTTTTACATCTTTTTACAGGAGAACCCTTCACACAGTGACATTTTGGCATGAGCTGATAAGAGAAATTTTGAATCATGTATCAAGTACTCTTTTTCTCCTCTATGATACACATAATATACCAGAAGAAATCATAATTTATAATTACAGGCGAACTGCCACTCATTATTCTCTCCAGGGTGTTGGATACTTTGACAGATTTTACCTCTTAGTGATTCAATAGAGTTCGAAAACTATTTGTCATTAGATTTCCAAGCTGCTGCCAATGTGCAGATTTTAAATTGTAAAGTCAGGCTTTAAGAGAGAGCTCTGGAGGATAGTGCTGCAGCTAGAGGAGGGTTACTGAAAGAGGCACCACAAATAAATGAGGGTTATCCTATCCTTTTCCACTGATCTATGCAAGTAACAAATCTCACAAACTGATGAGCCAGTGATCTCGGTGGGGATTAATGAACACAAAATGCTCGGTATTCTGCAGTACTAAAAAATAATTGCAACCCTTTCTACATCCCAAAACAGCATTTTGTCCATTTGTCAGGATGTATTTATTGTCTGATTACAGCTGTTGTTCTCGACCATGGGAGTGAGCAGCCAGTTGAGTAGAAACCAAATATAATGCTATAAAGGTGTTGTGATATTTCATCATACTGATGTTGAAAACAGTAGGACTTCAGCATAAGAGGCTGCAAACTACTTCAGTTGTGGTTTAACAGTCATCAAGTAGATGTTATTATGTATTGTTGTTATAGCTGCTGTTATATGTTACATGGTTTTGCATCCACTGAAGATTTATGCAAGCTCTCCCCAGGGTGAGAGCAGGGCACAGCGATTATCCTGGGCAGCGTACCCAAGGTGAGGGGACATAACTACCAGTCAATGTACCAACGTCTCAGACAGCCTGTGGTAATACCTGAGCACTATGTTTACATGTGGGAATTGCTCCCTATCATCAAAAATCAATATTTTTATATCAGAATGACCAACAGAAATTAATTTACACTGGATTATTGTTACATTTAAACATAGAGATGTATAGATTTAGATTCAAATTTCTACATATGCTGGGCTTCTGATGACAAGAATTCTTATTTCCCTCATTGTCCTTCCTATTGTCCAGATAAACCAAAAAAATTCAGTTTGATTTATCTAGACAATACATGTCTAAGATTCCCTCCCCACAGAAACACTCATATTAGTTAGAGCGAATTAACGAAAAGTATGAAAGCAATATGCATAAGTTATTTTGCGCTAGATTCCTAGTCAGATGCTCTAATTCAGTAGTAAAGAGATTTTAATTTTATGTAGCATTGATTTTACACCTCCAGTTCTTTCCACTTTTTCTTTGACGAGTTTCTGCACACAGAAATGTTCCTATGTTGCAAGCCCCACATAACAGCAACCTCCCACTTCATGAAAGCCAAGCTTCAGTATTTTCCATTGATGTGTGTATACCTGCTTGGATTAGGGCTGTGGGTCTGAAGGTAATTTAGTCTGTGGTTTCACACTGTTTGCCCCAGAAAAGCTGAACATAAATTCTCACCACTTTTAGTGCTCCCACTGTAGCCACAAGGATTTGGTCCTAAAAAACCTAAAATATTTACACTAATCTTTCTGCTGTCTTTAAGATATGCAGCCACAAAACTGTTCTCAGACTGGGCATCATTCTAACATTTCCATTTGCATTTAGTTTAAGTACATCTGACTGCAAAATGTTAGGCAGCTTGTCTCTCTAGTTATTGCCATCTGAAGGTGCATGATGGTACCAGCCTGATAATTCTGTTCTCAAATAGACAACATTCTCCCCACATATACGTGTAATGACGCTCTCCTTTCAGAACAAAATGGAGGGAAAAGTACATAAAATCCAATGTTTCACAAACATTTAAGGACAAGGAACTAGAGGTTTTCCCTGCACAGAAATCCCTGTGGGCAAAAAGCCAACTTAAATTTGTTATTCTGCTCAGCTTGGCAGAAGGGCATGTTTATCCACTCAAGTGAATTTTGTTTTTAATGGTTTCCTATAAATTGTCCACCTTTCTAAACATCCCTTGAGACTTTAATCCTCAGATGATAAAACTTTTTAACATGGCATCATCATGTAAGCTTTGTCTAAAATAAGTTACCTGACTATATTTAGTAATCTAATTGGAAAAAATAAATATGGAATAAAATTGGTATGTATGTGTATATATAAACCTCTTCCTGTTCTCTTGCAATGATGGGAAAATTTCCCGCTGAAGGAAAACAGCCCTTTAAACAAAATGAGGGTTGTTCTACAGTTTTATAAGAATTCACTTCCTAATGGCATTAGGTCTACTCTTTTTATAAAATATTGACCAGGTGCTGAGCTGTTCTCTGTAAGCAAGTCATTGAATATGGAGAGCTGAACAAGAGCATGTTCTCTCTTTCTGAAAAATACATATTCTGTTGCAAAAATACCACTTCAGAAATACTCAAAAGTAATATTGAGAATCAGAATCTATTGGCAAGCTCGGACCCCACATAAAGAAGACTAAGCAGGGCACAGTATGGAAGCAATAAAAAACTGTGTACAGAGTCCTCATATTTGGACTATAAATAGTAACACATATTTTCACTTATCTTTCACTTGATGGGCAGGCAAAACAAATATAATGCATGTGACCTGAAAATGGCAAAGCAAGACAAGAAGAAACACGCTAACAAATATGCAAAATATAGCAAGGTCTTTCAGGTGTCCGTTTTATGTTGCAGACTTCTATTTGATAACTCTCCTTACTACAGTTCTCATGCTGGATTTGGAAATAACTGATTTTGCAAAGCACCTCAGTGACAAATCTGTGCAAATTAGGCTACTGTAACCATTCTATTTCATTCTCAAAAACAGATTGCAATTTGCATCTGTATTCTACATCAGTGATGAATGCCGTTACTGAAGATTAAAGCACATCTCACTTGATATTTTGAATCTCTGCTGTGAAGACTGATCAGTGCTTTTAGAAAGGCACTGACAAAATTCCCAGTGGTCCATTAACCCTCAGCAATGGAGGATCAGAGTTCACATCTAGTTGAGTTATGCTTGATTTCTTCTTGTTTGCCGTGCACACAAAGAACTGAAAGTCTCGCTTTGAAAAATCCCAGAGGCCCATTTTCAAGAGCTACATGTGCCCACAGACACAAAAGCAGATAGACATTGAAGTGCCTTGAGCATTACATCCCAGTAATAAGTTCCTCAGAAGAGGAGTAGGAAGAGAACAGCATCCCAAAGAATTGAGCCTAGTGAGGAAATGTTGAAGGCTGAGGTATATTTTCAGTGTATCTCTTCATTTCTTTAGCTTTACATGGGAAGAGAGCATGAATCCTGACCATTGCTTGAGAAAAGGGCCACGAGATGTTTACTATCAAGAACGATTTCAACAGAAAAAGAGTATCCAGGGTGTACTCTATCTGTCTCACATCTCAGATGGTTACAGACCATTTTCCCGCACACAGCAGTCTTTGTGCAGGCAGCTCCACTTAGAGAACAGGTGGAAAACTGGAGGTGAAATGCCCGTCAGTTGTGTGAGGCGATGCTGTCTCCACGTGGGGCTCAGAACTTTTCGGCTCCCAAGCCCCATTTGAATGCTGGATTCTTGAAATCTCATTGGGCTTCAGTTACCCTCAGGCACTTTTGAAAATGGAACTTGAGCCATGAAGTAGTTTTGGAAATTGTATCTGTTCTTTCCTCATCCCTTAGGCGTAGCTCTGTTGAGAAGACATAGGAAGAAGTTCTTTCCTGTGAGGGTGGTGGAGCACTGGAACAGGTTGCCCCAGGAAGTTGTGGATGCCCCATCCCTGGAAGTGTTTAAGGCCAGGTTGGATGGGGCTTTGAGCAACCTGCTCTAGGGAGAGGTGTCCCTGCCCATGGCAGGTTGGTTGGAACTTGATGATTTTAAGGTACCTTCCAACTCTAACCATTCTGTGATTCTATGATAATTAGAAAGGGGCACAGGAGCAATATGCACATCAGACAAGTTTGGGCCTCTGCAAATTCACTAGATAGGAATCTTCCCCTTCACTTTAATTTTTTATTTTATTTTTTTTTTCCCCAACCCCCCACAATCCAGGTTTGTGCAGCAGTGGTGAGTGAAAAATGGATACAGTTTGAAGTGAAATATTTCTTCCTTTAAAAGCAATTTCCTCAGCTGATTGATCAAACTGTTGTCCAAGGGATGGTAGGTTTCCTGTCAACTAAAGCAATGTAAGGAATTCGCACTCATGTGCTATTTAGGCATTCACAGTGTCAAAAAACTCTTTGTGCCTAAACTCCCTTTTACTTGGGGAAAAAAAAGGGTTTCACCTCTATTTTTCCATAAATATAACAATTACATATCTGAAAATTCAAAAAAAGGGCTAAAAGTGCTTTACCTTTAAAAAATGTGCCTTTAAGAAACCTTAGTGTACCTTTAAAAAATGTTTTTTTCTAAGAGATGAATCGATGATGCTAATATTCAATACTTTTTATCTTCATCATTTTAGTTCCCTTTTTAGCTATGTCTATGGCAAAAGTGTCCCAGTACCTCAGCCCTCCACAATGATCACCTCAACAAAGACTAAATCTCTGGAGAATCAAGCTAAATTCTAACCAAGTTCTCCAGAGCATGTAAAAACCGAAGCTTTTCAGACATTCAGATATTGAGTTGATTCATTCAGGAAAAAGAGAGGTCTGTGTCTGGTCCCAGAACAACACACTGCCGCATTTCAAGTCCAAAACCCAAGACATGAAAGCAGAAGACGTGAGCTGCATATTTTGTAAATTGGGCAAACCCATTTAGAATTATAGAATCATAGAATCATCCTGGCCAGAAGGGACCTTCATAGGTCATCTAGTCTGACCTCCTCGCAGTTGCAGGGACACCCCCAACTAGACCAGGTTGCCCAGGGCCTCATCGAGCCTCACCTGGAATATCTCCAGGGAAGGGGCCTCAACCACCTCCCTGGGCAACCTGTTCCAGTGTTCATCACCCTCAGAGGAAATAACTTTTATTTATTTTACCCCAGCCTGCCTCCAGCAGCTAACCCATTTCATTGACACTTCTGGCAGCAACAGTAATGTAGTCACCCAGAGACACATGAAATTTCAGCTTGAAAGTTTACAGTTCAGCTAAAATATAAGTAACAGAGAACAGTTTTACTGTGGAAGGTGTCAAGAAAATTGTAATGGGAGGCAGCACTGTGTGCTACCCTTAATACAGCTCCTTAATACAGCCCCTTAATACAGATTATGAAATGCTTGTAGCATACAGCAGGAACACCAAAAAATGTATGAGTGTTGTTGGCATGCTTGCCTGGAGGATTAATGGCACTTAGTGACATTATTTGTACACTTCTCAAAGCAATGCAGACTGTTTCTGCAGCTCCTCATCTGCCTACTATGCCTATGGAAAGCAGTGATGCCTCCACGGCTGCTAATGCAGTTATGATGAATTTCATAAATAAGGTCCACTCTTCAGGGTTAATTTCCAAATTTCTTTATGCAGTGAATAAGAAATTAAGTTAAAAGCAGATGTTTTAGGAAGTTAGACAGGACTGGAATGAGTTTAAATGTTAACACAGATTAATAAGTAGAATTCTGTGTTCATTTGAGCTAATTATTTTCTCAGAAGGCATCCATCCTGTTTAGGCAATTACACAGCCTCAAGTCTTCATTTCTTACCAGTATTATCAAGGGACTTCATCTGCTAGTTTAAATTTAAGACTGTTCATGTGTTTTTAATAACATAGATTTAATTTGAAAGCTGCATTTGAGCTGTTTCCATGTGGATATTCCACACTTACAGAGAAATGCATTTATTCTAAATTTAAACTGTAACTATAGTAACCAGCATTCACTATGTTTCAGTAGGAAATATATAAGCCCACTCAGACACAAGGAAACATGCTGTGTTAATTATCATTCTATCAAAAGACTAGCGTTTGTATTTTTTAAAAAAATAATTATCAGAAATTAGGTATTCATACTATCTGGACTTAGAAACCAAGAGATTGCAGGATTGTAGTCTAATGTTATTTGTGGGAATCTGGGAAAGTTAGAAAAAGGGCCGTATCTGGTCCAGTCTGCAGAATATAATAAATCACACTTATTTTTCCCAGCTATTTATTGTCTAATAAAAATATAGTATCAAGCTCTCATAAACTGGCTTTACAGGATTCAACTTAGATTTCCTAGAGCAATTCTTAAGCTTAGACAAATAGAATTACTGTTTCAATTACAGGTAGATGATCAGATTTTTTTGCTGATGACAGATTTTTTTGTAAATGGTAGATTCCATAGATGATTTTGCAAAGGTAGTAAATGTTGTTTTTATGGTAATGACCATATTACTCTAGGTGAGCAAGGACACGAAGAGCTTCCTTTCTTTAGATTTCTCTCTCTGTACCTGTTTTCTTGGGGGTTGATTTTGTTTAGGAAAGAGCTCACCCTTTCTTACATATTTGGTTTTTTAGTTCTTGGCATTAATATTCAAGCACACTGTGCTAAAAATTTAAACATACAGCATATGTAAATCTTGTAGTAATGGTGAACTTTGCCCATATACTAAGAGCATATAGTTTTCCCACAGGTACAATGTTTCTGTATGCTAATAGACTTTAAGTTTTACTAACAAATTTTTTAAATTATGATTGTTTGTTGAGTAATTGAAATTCAGGATATTGATCTATAATACTTATGGACAGGAAAGAAACACTGAACTACCTGGTCTGATGTCCTTTGTAAATGCCTTGTGTGTCTCTTTTTTCCTCTGTACTGAGAACTGTAACTTATTTGTCCAGTCTTGATTCTAAGATACAAACGGATTGAGATGCCACACATTCCTCTACTGTATTATTTTGTGGCTAAAAATATTAAGCATTAAAAATTAAAGCTAACTGTTTTGTTTTTTTTAAATTCATCTGGCACCAGCTCGTTGCCAATGATTTTGATATGTTTCTCTCCAAAATAACGTTTTTTTGATCTTAGTATTTTCTGACTCTGAAAGCATTGCACAGACAGTATAGCAACTCCTCTCTCATTCTTTTTGTTGAAGATATGGATGTCAGGATCAAATCACTTTGGAAGATTTTCATTATAGCGTTTCAATTTTCTTTAAATATATGAATACCAGAACTGCACAGACCATGCCAAGTTTTGGTCAAATCACAACCCAGTTGGGGCCTTCAGGTCCCAGGAGGTTGGCTTACAGGGGCTGAGTGCTCTGGTTTTTCAACTCAGATCAGGCTTGAACTTTCAAAGCAAATGCCCTTTTTGGCCTCAATTTCTGTACTATGGTTCATCTTGTGGGAAAGGCTTGGTGAATGCATGCTATATTCATTTGTATTAAACTGACCTTGGAGTAAAGTTCTCCTAAAGCATCCACCTACTCATAGGAGGACAGTTCATGGGACCAGACTAGAACTAGTCCAGAAAACCCCTGAAATTTATAATTCATGTCTTTTCCTATTTGGTCAAGCTATTTGGTAACATAAACCTGCCCATCTTCTGTTTCCAGAATTCAGCTATTAGCAGTGAGTTCTTCAATGAAATGAGTCAGAAAAACAATTTCTTTGCATTCTATCTGCTTGCAGATGCTCCTGGAGGGCATGGTTTAAATAGGACCACCCACTCAATTCACAGTGTTTTAAAGGGTCTGGAAATAACTCTTCTGCCCTTTGACATTTGTACTTCTCCTCAGAAATGCTCTTTGGGGCAAAACTGTGAAGATTCAAGTAAACAAAGCCTCAAGAAAGTTTATTTGCACTTGAATATTTTAAGATATTGTAACGGAGAGTGCTGTTCTGCTGGTGTAGAATCCTCACATCCAGTCCTGTGTTTGCCAGAAAACTGCTGCTTGGCTGAGGAAGTGACCTGACATTTCTCTCTTTCCAATTTATAACATTTGCTTTGAATACCCACTTTATGCATAGCAAGCTTCCAGGGGTTTTGGGAGTTCAGATATCAAATGCATCGTACAAAACACTCTATCAACATGAGATTCTTTGTGTGTTTTCCCTAGAGTTGAAAGGAAGGAGCGTGCACGTTTGAAGACGGTGAAATTCAACGCGAAACCTGGTGTAATTGATGCAAAAGGGGTACGTAAATTGAGAAACCTGTTGAAATTGTACTTTGTAAAACTGTTTTTTACATTTCAGAGAAGAGAAAATGTTAGCAACACTTAAATTGTTGCAACCAAGACCTGGAATATAGTGGAAAAGAGACAGGAGTATAGTATGATATAATCTTCTAAATAATTAAATATTATTTTCGTAACAATACTGACTGACACTGACAGTACATCCTAATTGGAAGATACAAATAAAATACAGAGCATTCTGTGATAGCTGTGATTGTAGTTAAATGATGGATAGAGAAGAAAAGATATTAAAACCCAATGCAGATAATTGTTTAATAAAATCGGACAAGAAGCGAGAATTCCCTGGCTTCAAAAGCTGTTAAATCTCAAGCAAATGGTTGAATGTTAAAGAGTCCCGGCTGCAAAATTTAGATGTCAGATGTTCTGCTCTGACAGTTGTGACAGACATTGGACACAGGTGTGTCCCACAGCAGGTGTGATAGGCCAGCCAACACAAAACATGCACGTTCCCTTCCACCAGTGCTTTCTGGACAAAACAACCTTCCCGCTGTCGCCATTCTGCAGCATCCCTTTGCTGTGCCCAACACTCAACAATTCTCACTGGCCTCATGTCTAACACCTTGTACACAGCCGTCTGCCTGGCAAGAGTTATAGCATGAGAAATGCCCACAGTCCTGGCCGTTGAGGTGTATTTTTGCAGCTTGCTTTTGTAGCAGTAATAAATTCTTGACATTACATTTACATTACACTGTTTTTGAGAATAGTCCAGTTGGGGCACGTGGGATCTACAACTGAGGGCTTCTGTGGGCAAACTGAGAGACAGAGCTTCAGAAACCATCAGCAAAAAGTCACATTTGGCTGCAGAAAACACAGGGCAGGGCCAAAGCTAGGTGGTGGGAGGACACAGTCATAGGTGGGTGCTAGCAGAGGAGAAAACCAAGTGGTTCAGCAGGTCCCCCTAGACCTACTGTTCCTGTGGTCCTCTGCCTAGTTTGAAATCCATGTTCTTAATCTCTTCTTGTCTCATTTCCCTCTGTAATGGGAATAACAATGCATCCTTTATCCCGGTTCATTCTGTCTTTTCACTTAGACAGTTTAGCAGGGTAAGAAGTTCCTCTTGCTATGAAGGTGAAGTTCCTACAAGAGTGGGTCTCAAGCCTCTACCTGTCAACAAGATAATATTTCAGGTGTGCGTATGCTTCCCTGCTACTACTCTACAGAACCATTCCTGAATTCAGTGCAAGTGCAGAATAATTGCACTGGCTGAAAACAGTTTTCCGGATTTACAATGTACTTGGAATCAGAGTTCAGCCTCTGTGCATTCTTTGTAGTGCAGATAACTTGGTATAAAATACAGAACAGACTGTATTGTGAAGGGGTTTCTTCATCTC
This sequence comes from Thinocorus orbignyianus, assembly GCA_013400375.1. Lineage (NCBI taxonomy): Eukaryota > Metazoa > Chordata > Aves > Ciconiiformes > Thinocoridae > Thinocorus > Thinocorus orbignyianus. Next base: position 283,949 of record VXBW01000922.1, read on the forward strand.
ATTGCATTTCTTTGGGAGTCAGAAATCCATTTTTTACTTTGAAATGACCACTCTCTGCAACTCTGTAAATTAATGTTGCCATTTATTTGGGGAGATAATAAGCTTTATATTTCCAATGAAATAACTCGTTAAATGATGGTTTCCTGTATATATTAAAGCCTTGGGGGAATAATTCATTCATATAACTAATGGTCCTTATTCAAGTGACTCTGTCAAGAATTTAATTACCTCTTGATTCCCTAAATTGTTTTTCCATTTTTGTCATCAGTGCCACATTAATCTTCCAACCGCTCATATCAGTGTTTGTTTCAGTGTTTCAGAAATTGCGTAATTACAGACCAAGATCATTGTACCCTTTTGGGACCATACATTCTATTGTTAGTATTTGCTAAAATTTGCATCTGTCTATAAAAAAAACTTTCACACAATTTCCAGGCTTTTTGGGAAAAGATGATGTAGGCTTGTGTTTGAAAGAGCATAAAGGGAAGAAGGGTTCACTGTTAAATTAAGTATCAATATGTAAAATGAGGTGTTTGGGAACACATACACGTATGTACATTTTAGGGATCAGCATTTCCATTTAATCTTTTAGTATTCAGAAAGAAGTGGTGTAACATAATAGTGTAAGATATGATAACAGTGCAGGCTTTACTTTTTTTATCTGGAAGAAATTCAGTCCAGATAAACAGGGCTGCAGTAAGCCCAGGAGAACCCTTCTGTTGGAAATAAAGCTAAAATTCAGATAGGAATGGGCTTGTGTGTGTCTGTTGCAACTTTGTGCTCATACATTTATCACTGTGGGGGCAAGTGGCAATGCCCTAACTTATTGTAAAGATGAAATTGGGAGAAATATCAGATTTTCATGTAATACTTCTGAATTTAGCCAGGAGATGTGTATGGAAATATTTTTTAACAAAATTTAACTGAATACAGAAAATGCTTGGGGTTTTTTGCACAGGTAAAATGTTTATCCTGATATGATTTTACCTGCAGCATCTTGCTGGACCCTATTCCTTTCCTCTCCTATAGAAGCACTGTTTAAGAGCTAATAAGCCACAGGAAATTTTTTATGAGAGTGTCAAAATTTCTTTGAGATAACTTCTCTCTCTGATTTTAAAATACGAACTGTTTAGTTATTCTACAAGTTTTAAAAGTCTTATCCATTTTCCTCTGTTTACGCCTCGTTTTTAACCCCATATCTGGATATAAGACACAAAGAAAGTACTACAGAGGGTGGGACATTTGTAGGCAATGAGCTTTTTGTGTCTCACTTAGAAGGTGATTAAGAACATTCAGGAATACAGTTGACAAACCTCTTAGCAGGGACAGCTAAAGGATAATATTTTCAAAGGATCAAAAGTTCCTCTTTTTCAAGCCAAACTTGGGTGCGTTACATCATCTAGAAAATGAGTTCAGCATTTTTTTTTAAATGGGATTTAGAATATTTAAATCACTTTTAATTCATTTCATTGGACTCCTTCAATCTCTGGCTTATGAAATAAAAGTCTACAAAATCAGGATAGATTCAAAAACAGAGAATGCGAGACACAATTAGGGAGCTCCAGTGAAATCGTCTTTTTGATCTCAAGTTTAAATCAGGCAATGGATAGTACCTTTCTGTAGAACGCATAATTAAATTCTGATGGTCATTATTGCAGGATATTTTATTAAAAATAAATAAGTTTAAAAGGAATTAGATAAGTTAACAAGCAATGGATCTGATGACAACTTTTAATACTCTGGTCACGCAGCTTAGGACATACTAATTGTTGATTTCGAGAAGTACAGAGGTTGTAAAAGGGGAAGGATCATGTTTCTTCTACTTTTTAATTTAAACATCTGTTATTAGACAACTTCAGAAAAAGCTACTGAGCTAACTGGATCTCTGGTACTTTTCTTTCCTGTTCTGTTTATTTTGACCAGAAGAAACTTACTTTTTCAGGTTCAGAAACAGCATCAGAATCCTAGGTGGTCCTATTAAAAGTTTTTAAAGATATCAAACCAGTTAGAGATGCTAACACCTGTGTAATAAGGAAAAGAATCCAAATACTGGTAGGAACAGCTTCATTTCACCAAGGAAAGATTGTGCTCCACTTGACAACCAATTTCATTCAGGTAATTGTAGTAATGATCTTCACCAGCTTTTCTAATTGTTACTGAAGGTGGCTGGATTATTGAAGCGACTGGTCCACCCTTCTGGTTCCCTATGGCTGCTCTATGCTACTGCAGCAAAGGGCAGGTTTTCAGGAAGTGTCTACTTTAACATTTCAAACATTAAAAAGATAAATAAAGCTAACACACTTATGATTTCCTAAGCATTTACTCTCTGTCTATGGGGCCCACTGGTCTATGAATAATCGGTGGAAAATAGAACAGCACAAAGGTTTCTGTCTGATGTTTATGCTGGAGGAAACTACAGGAGTTATGTGAGCACAAACTTAATTAAAAAATGTATTTTACCCTGTGTTGAACTGCAGATCATTTCACAAGTATCTTCTGATGCTCACATTTGCACCAAAAAGAGCAGGAGGTGTTAATAGCTGTGAGCAGGGTTGTATATTTGCCAAAGCAACATGCTGAACCCTTGGTAATTCCTCCTTTCTCAGACTTCAGGCTGAACAAGAATAGCCTTTCCTTTGCCAGTCCTAAAACCCACAGCGGCTAAAGGCTTTTCAGTGTTTTTACTAATTCAAAAAGAGTGTCAAACAATGATGGGAATATTACAGAGGGAGAAGAGACAAGCCAGTAATCTGCTTTTTTCTCAACTCTTGTAATTACAACCAGTCTTTCGTGAGACAAAAATAGCACCTCTTTTGCTTTTATCCCTGTCAGATCATATATTCTTTCTTGACTGTCTCTTGAAAATATTTTTATAGTGGAAACTGTAGCTCTTGGAAAGACTTTCATCAGCATCTCACCTTTTTTCTAACATTCATGGATGTTGCCTGCTCCCAGAGAAGTGTTGCACTATCATAAAGCATAGTGTTTAGGTAAAATTTAATTTTATAGATATATTTTTTTATACCATAAAGCCTTTTCATTTCACACCTTATTTGGCCAGTGACTCCAGAACATTGTCTCTTGGACAAATACCCAATTTCAGTTCCCAGTGAAATAAGTATCACACCTCTCAATTTTTAATGCGCGTGTCAGGGTGTCTGTGATTACTGGGAAGCATTGCCAGATGGGTGCCTGCCCTTGTGAGGCTGCTCAGCAGGATGCCAAAGGGGAGTGAGGTTCCTGCCGAGAAAGAGGACTGTCCCATCCCTCCAAAATCTCTGCCAGCAGCTCTGCTGCTCAGCAGCAGCGCGGGTCCTGAGCTGTGACCCGCACCATATTGCTCCATCACTACCCATTAGGGGTTTTGCTAGTCGGTTAGCTCTTCATCCACAGTTCTTTTCATATTCCAGTCAGATCACCTACATTGAACTGAGCCTGCCCCTTCAAATGCCTCTGAATGTATTTATTATGACAGTCAGAAGCTTGATAGCATTTAATAATATTTCTTCTGCGTAGATTCTGTTTACAGATCCCACAGCCCTGCTTGCAAAGTAAGGTCATCCACTTGCTTTATTGTCATTTTAGCAAAACTGCACTGAGGCGTGAAAGGAGAAAGCTAAACTTGACTGAGATAACAAATTCTGTATTGTGGTGTAAATAAAACCTTCTGCATACCCAATGCACCTCTCCTCCAAACGTCAAAACCCAGTGAGCATCAGTGTCAGGACTTGATACATAGGACACGTTTTGACAGCTTATTAAGTATTTCAGAAAAACACAGACACACACACACAAAAG
>VXBW01000923.1:27842-42139 GCA_013400375.1 Thinocorus orbignyianus
TCATGCTTCTATCATCTTTTTCCCAATCACTCACCACTGATTTGCCTGTGCGATGGTTCTGAATAAACTCTGATGTCCCTGTATTTCCCTACATGCTTTTGCAATTAAAATCCCTTGCTGCATTTTCCCCTCCTGTGATGCTGAACCCAAAACGTTGCAACCGCTACCTCTGCCACGTGTTATTTTTGTCCGCTCTGTTGATGATCCGAATATTATTGACCTGGAAATTTTGATCTGCAATTGCCGTAAATTTTGTCATGTCAGACATGATTTCCCCTTGGTGAATCCACGTTGACTACATCTGATGGCTTTCTTTTCCTCCATATGCTTAGAGATGGTGCCCAGAAGGAGCTGTTCCATCATCTTTCCAGGGACAGTGGTGAGGCTGACCAGTCTGTAGTTTCCCATGTTCTCCTCCTCACCCGTTTTGAAGACTGGCATCTTCTTGCCCTTTTTGGAGACGTTGTCTTTCCTCCAGTCCTCAGACACCTTGACTGTTCTCCAGGGCCTTTCAGAGACGATGGAGAGCGGCCCAGCAATGACCTCTGCCAGCTCCATCAGCATTCGTGGGTGCATCCCATCAGGACCCACGGACTTGCAGATATCCAGTTGACTTTAACTGTTCTCTAGCTTGATCTTCCTCAACCAAGGGGAAGCCTTCCTTCATCCAGACTTTGTCTGGGACTCCTGAGGGTTGGCCTGAGCAGTAAGGACTGAAGCAAAGAAGGCATTCAGCAGCTCCCCCTTCTCTGCATACTCCGTCATCATTACACGTCTCATTCAACAACAGGCCCACCTTTTCTTTTGTCTTGCCTTCAATGTACTTGAAGAAACCTTTCTTGTTGACCTTGACATCCCTTGCCAGGTTTAATTCCAAGGAGGCCTTGGCTTTCCTTGTTTCATCCTTGTATACTCTAACAGCATTCTTGTCATCTTCCCACGTGGTCAGTCCTTTCTTTCACTTCAGATTTTTCAGAAGCTCCCTGCTCAACCACGCAGACCTCCTGCTACCCTTGCCTGATTTTTTGCTCTTAGGGATGCAATTCTGTGAAATTAGGGATGCAAGTAGTGAAATAGGGAACCAGTGAAATCTCTCTTAGGGATGCAATTCTGTGAAATATTCATATAAAAACAAATGTGGTCCCTGCAGAACCTCAAAAAGCAGTCAGATATAGCCAGGGGTGACCAGAGGCTTGGACCAGACTGGGGTCCTCCTTTCTATCTTGTTTCCACGTGATTCTTGCAAAAAGAAGGGCACTCAGAAGATGATTTTTGGAAGTACACTGGGAAGAAATAGTTGGGGATATTGAAAAACAGGAACATGAAAGTGACATTTCCAGATATAGGGTCAAAGACATTCTCAGCAGCATTTTATGATGATAAAAAAATGTATTTTTTTGGTGGCACAGAGGAAAAGTGTCCTAAAACACCAACGCAGCAGTGTCCAAAAAGGCAGAACATTGGCAATTACTAGAAAAATATATGAAAGAAATTCACGGTGTTTCTGCAACTGCACTGTGAAACCAAGGGGACCCAACGGAAGTGGAGGGTCTGCCTTTAAATATAGATATCTCCAAGAAGATTTTAAAAATGTATTTTGCGTACTAATTGCCTTGGATCACAAATGCCAGCCAAATTCTATTACACCTACGATTTTTCTGCAGTGGAAAATATTTTATATTTTAGGACTCAACAGAAGTTTAAACGTTTCCGGCAATTTTGAAACTTGAGCATTGCATCACTAGGTGTCTCTGCAGATCTACATTTCGGCACTGACCTTCTATGGCTCTATGGCAAAATACAAATTCTCTGAATTAAAAGTCACTTTAACAAAAAAAACCAAAAACCAGTAGATGTTGCACTGCACAAAAAACCCTTCTAACAAGGCCAATCCCATCCTGGGCTGCATCAAAAGCTGTGTTGCCAGCAGATCCAGAGAGGTGATTCTGCTGCTTTACTTTGCTCTGGTGAGACCCCACCTGGAGTCCTTTGTGCAGGGCTGGAGCCCTCAACATAGGAAGGACATGGACCTGATGCAGCAGGTCCAGAGGAGGGCCACGAAGATGATCAGGGGGCTGGAGCACCTCTGCTATGAAGACAGGCTGAGGGAGCTGGGGCTGTTCAGCCTGGAGAACAGGAGGACCTAATAGCAGCTTTCCAGGGGGCCTACAGGAAGGCTGGGGAGAGTCTGTTTCCAAAGGCCTGCAGTGACAGGACGAGGGGCAATGGCTTTAAGTCGGAGAAGAGCAGATTTAGGTTGGATGTTAGGAACAAGTTCTTTCCTCTGAGGGTGGTGGAACACTGGACCAGGTTGCCCAGGGAGGTGGTTGAGGCCCCTTCCCTGGAGATATTCCAGGGGAGGCTGGAAGAGGCCCTGGGCAACCTGGGCTGGTTGGGGGTGTCCCTGGGACTGCGGACAGGTGGGACTAGATGGCCTTTGGAGGTCCCTTCCAGGCTTAATGATTCTATGATTCTAATAAGGCAAGTGTCAAAGACTAAGTGCCCAAATGTAAATAAGTGCTAAAATTCTGCACTACTTGAGCTGATGTCCTTCCCCTTGTGCTTCATGATACAGCAATTTATTTTTTGTGTGGCAGACACACAAAAAAGTTCCTGTCTCATCCTAACTTCGTGACATCTGTGCTTGAGTAAAGCTATGCAAAACTGGGTTTAGTTGGAGAAAAAGGAAACCCACAAGTTTGTGAAGAGTTAGTCAAACTCAAACTCATGTAACAACATGCATAAGCCTCCTCCATGGATGGATGAGTGGATGAATGGAGATGAGCAAAAACTTGGCTTTAAATAACAGAAAAAATTCAGGCTTGTCCACAGGGCAAACTTGCATAAATCAGGGTCTATACAGAGAGGTACTGTCAGGCCCACCCAACTGGCAACCTCTAACCACCGACTACATGGAGAAGGAATTCAAGAAGAAAGGCTGTCCTAAAAATGCCCATTTAAACATTGCCATTCTGCTGCAATTCTCACTCAAAACGAGAGTTGAAAAATGCAGTATCTGATGTAATTTGATCTAATTTCAATGTCCCTGGCAGTGTTGTGATTCCCAATGTGATTGGCTTCGTAGTGGGTTTTTTCTTGCAAGCGAAGTCAACTGGAGAGCAACATGGACCACTTTGATGTTGAAGGAAAGTTGAACTGTTTCACTGTTCAAGTGTTGGGTTAAACTTCCTCCCCCCATGCAACAAGCACATCCCCTCTCCTAAAACTATGCATTAAACAAATGGAAGGAGGTAGAAAGGGTCCAGTAAGGACTGAAGGGAGAGGAATGAAGCCAAGTGAAAAACAACCAAAAAAAGGGAAATAGCTTGGTGAACTTGCAGGCCAAAGAGGCCAAAACTCCTTCACAAAACAAAATGAAGCACAAAATGAGAAAGTGATGGAGAAAACTATGTAGAAAAACATCTATAAGGTAACAACAGTTCAAGAACAGCTCACCATCTAGGAAAAAATGTGGCCAATGCCAGGAGTCATCCCTAGACTTGGGAACATGCAAAGATTTCACCAACAGTACTCTCTCATCACCTCCAGGAATTTTTTCATTTCCAGAATCTTTTACATTTTTCATCTTAGAAAACACAAATAAAACCAAGCCAAGGGCCACTCTTTTTGGATACACAGGGAAATCCAACCATGATTCACCTGTGATGATATTTTTACAGCTTTGAACATTTTTTTCTCAGTTTTGGTTGACATCCTTGATATTGCATATCCATAGTCTTTTAAGCAGGCTGTCCCATGGTAAAAAACTTTGCATAAAACCCAAATATTTTGCTTTCAGGGTCAGCCTGGTATATCTGCTCATAAAATAATCAGTGTTCCTCCCATATCCTGAGAAAACCTATTTTCTGAGAAACCTTGTTCATTGATATTAATCACGTTTCCATTATTCAGATTTTTTAAAATAGTCCTAAATTTGTGGCCCCTTAGCTGTTTTATCTGCCCTCACTGTGAGATCAACAGGGCGATAATTAATGAAATCATCCCCCTTGCTCCTTTATTAACATGGATCCTGTGATTCTTCAGCACTCTGGAGTATCCCCAGCATTTCAAACTCAACTGATGGATACAGACCCATTTTTTTAAGCCTTATCCATGCAAACTCAAGTATACTCAATGAATCAAAGCACTTATCATTGTTTAGTCGGACAACTAGAAAAAAATTGCCATTGTATTGTCATCCTCTTCCAATGACCACGCGAGATGGCGGCTCCTTCTGGTTTATCACCATGAATATTTCAGCTCCAGCTGAAAACGCCTTCATTGCTGGGCCGGCAATTTCCCTCTACAGCTGGGTTTTCCCTGGGTGTGTTCCCTTCAAATCCTCGCTTGAATTTCTGAACTTTCAAGTCTTACTCAGAAGGGAAACGTCGGCAGCTCCAGGTATGCAGGAATCAGAGGCGCTCAGTAACCTCTCCATGGGCCTGATTATTTTCCAAAGACTTCTGCTAATTTTCTGATATGATCCCCACCTCTTTGTGAGGCACTAAATCCTCATTACTTTTCCTGACCAATGCATTCTAATTAGATCAACACTTTAAAAAACAAAAAAAGGAAAAGAGGAAAAAAAAATCACAATAGCCACAGGACGGCTTTCCATCTCATTAACTCCCTCACTTATTATTTTCATGAAAATTACTGATAAAAAACGTGCATCTCCATTTGCTGGGACCGGGAGCTTCATCGGCTCATATCTAACATCTCTCTCATCAACTGGGATGCGAGCAGTTGCCATGGCGACGCACAATAATAGAAACTAATAAATTACAAACGAGATGCTCGTTGAGCAATTATTGTTCTCTTTTATGCAAGTGTCTTGCTAATTTTGATCATAAGGAATGCTACCATAAAGCTGCGAAGGGATAATAAGTCCATTTCTAGAGATTATTAGAAAACAGAGAGAGGAAAGGTTTTTTTAGATCAATGATTAAGTGGTTTGGTGCTTTCACGAAACCCAAATAAGAAATAAAACTTTTGGGGGGGGCTTTTCACTCTGCATGCTGGGCCATGAGCATTGTGTTGGGAGCTTCAAACTCTGCAGCACTGGCAGCTGAGAGGCTTAAGATGATGTTTTGTTTTCCTTTCCACCACCCTACAAATGCACTATAAAGCCCTTGTCCTGGTTGGAGGTAAAATGAACCAATTTTCTGTTTTAGAATTTTACTTTCTAAGCTGGGCCTCTTTTAACTCACTAAACTCTGAAATTAACATCACATTGTTCAGAAAACTGTTCACTCTCCCAGTGATGAGACCTGATGACACCAAGGGATGGTGCAGAGACTTGTTACCAGAATAACTGAGGGCAGGGAATTGCGTTATTTGTCCCATTGCGGGGTGGGAAGCAGAAAAGTGTTGAAGGGTCACACCTGTGGGGAGGAGAGGAGCGGACAGGGGACCCCAAACTGACCAACGTGGGTATTCCATCCCATCCGCACCATGGTCAGCAGAAAAGCTGAGGGATCAAAGGGTCAGCTCTCTTCCCTGAATGGCCAACATCTGAGGAGGACTCTGTCTGTTCGACTGCCTTTGAGCCCGATCCGAGTGTTCCTGACTCCAGATCTGGAATCCAGCTCCTGTCGGTCTGGGACTTTTCCTGATGCCTGCTGGTGACGTGATCATTATCTTGGGACCTTGATAAGGTTTTGTATATACTGTATCTATTTCATTATTTTGTTCTTACTCTACTTTTAGTATTAATACTTCATTAAAGTAGTTCAGTTCATTCTAAACTCCCAAATCCCTTCCTCTCCTTTCTTTCTGGGGGGAAGAAGGTCCATCTGTCAATTTGGTTTTAGTAATTTTGGTTGAAACCACCACAGCCCTAAAAAGCCTCCACCACCTGCCTCCTTTTTTGGGGGAGAACCCCTAGAGCTGCCTAGGTTATTTTGGGTTGTTTGCAGTTATTTATGGTGGGATTGTGCAATATCCATGAGACAGAAAAAACCCCAAGGGACACTGGCCTGGTTTGAGGTAAAAGAGAACCAACTTTCTGTTAGTAATTTTACTTCTCAGCTAGGCCTCTTCTAACTCTCTGCAATTAACAGTGGATTGTGCAGAAAACTGTTTGTTCTCAGAGTGATAAGGCCGGTGTTTATATTTCATGCCAAGGATGAAGTAAGGTCTCCCTGGAGAAGAGAAGGCTCCGGGGAGACTTTGGAGCAGCCTTCCAGGATCTGAAGGGAGCTCCAGGAGAGCTGGAGAGGGACTCTTGGTCAGGCAGTGGAATGACAGGACAAGGGAGAACAGTTTGAAGCTGATAGAGGGGAGATTTAGATAAGATACTTAGGAAGAAATTCTTTGGTGTGAGGGTGGTGAGGCATTGGGAGAGGTTTCCCAAAGAAGCTGTGGCTGCCCCATCCCTGGAGGGGTTCAAGGCCAGGCTGGATGGGGCTTGGAGCAACCTGGTGTGGTGGGAGGTGTCCCTGCCCAGGGCAAGGGGGTTGGAACTCAATAATCTTGAAGGTCCCTTCCAACTTTAACCATTCTGTGATTCTATGAATTGTGTGCAGAGAGGCTCTTGCTCGTACTTAATGCTATATGAACCAACACCAGCTCACTTTGTTCTCTGCCCCGCTGGAGGGTTTGGGAACAGAAAAGCATAGAGAAGCCCCACCTGCAGGCAGGAGCGGACAGGNTGGATTGTGCAGAAAACTGTTTGTTCTCAGAGTGATAAGGCCAGTGTTTATATTTCATGCCAAGGATGCAGTAAGGTCTCCCTGGAGAAGAGAAGGCTCCGGGGAGACTTTGGAGCAGCCTTCCAGGATCTGAAGGGAGCTCCAGGAGAGCTGGAGAGGGACTCTTGGTCAGGCAGTGGAATGACAGGACAAGGGAGAACAGTTTGAAGCTGATAGAGGGGAGATTTAGATAAGATACTTAGGAAGAAATTCTTTGGTGTGAGGGTGGTGAGGCATTGGGAGAGGTTTCCCAAAGAAGCTGTGGCTGCCCCATCCCTGGAGGGGTTCAAGGCCAGGCTGGATGGGGCTTGGAGCAACCTGGTGTGGTGGGAGGTGTCCCTGCCCAGGGCAAGGGGGTTGGAACTCAATAATCTTGAAGGTCCCTTCCAACTTTAACCATTCTGTGATTCTATGAATTGTGTGCAGAGAGGCTCTTGCTCGTACTTAATGCTATATGAACCAACACCAGCTCACTTTGTTCTCTGCCCCGCTGGAGGGTTTGGGAACAGAAAAGCATAGAGAAGCCCCACCTGCAGGCAGGAGCGGACAGGAGAGGTCACCCAAAACTGACCAGCGGGGTATTCCATCTCATCTTCCCCACACTCAGTGTAAAAGCTGAGGGATCAAAGGGGCAGCCTTTCTTCAGTGGCCGATGTCCAAGGAGAACTCTGTCCATTCGCCTGCCTTTGATCCCAATCCATGTATTCCTGACTCCAGAGCTGGAAGCCAGCTTCCATCCACCACTGAGTCCAGTCTGGGACTTCCCCAGTGTGTGTCGCTGATGTCAGCCTGGGAGCTTGATATGTTTTTGTATATATTCTATTTAATTAATTTCTTTTTATTTTATTATTAATATTTCATTACAAGTTCCTTCTAAACTCGTAAATCTCTTTTATAGCTTTTCCTCTTCTCCTCAGAGCAAGAAGTAGGGGGAGAGCATCTGTCACCCGTAATTGGCCAGTTTGTCCTAAACCACAACAGACACACAATACTGCACCAAGGAAGGCTTTTTTTTTTTGAGATGTGACCAGTCAACTTTCATTCCCTAAGCCGCAAATGCTAATCTATGGACAACTTTTTTTTTCAAATATTAAATTACAATCCGATATTTTGCCTCAGAAGCCACCAAGGTGAGCAGCGTGGTTTGGCCATTTCAGTCAATATTTCTGCAATTCCTGGGCATCTCCTTGTGTTTTCACACTGTGCTTGAGGCACCAAATGTTCTCTTCTCACAGCTAAAACCCAAATTATGCCCCCAAAAAAGGTAATGTGGGAATGTTGATCATGCTGGGGGAAAATTACAGGATGTGCCTGGGCAAAAAAAGGAGCAACAAAGCCCAAAAGGGTTATCTGAGATCCAAAAAACTACTGAGCTGCTTTGAAACAAAGACAAGAGGGAGAGAGGACGCAGAGGAGAAAATCATGGTCCCTTCCAACAACAAATAGTATTTTTTAATTAAAAAATGCGCATTTGTCTGTTTTCCCAGGCAGTTCCATGGCTTTTGCAACTCCTCCCACACACTTTTCGATGCTGCCCTGTAAGAAGGGCTTATCTATCCCTTTTACAGCAAAACAAACACTGGGGTTGCAGCTCTGCCAAAGCCATGAAAAAAAAATTAAAAATAGAAAAATAAACACCATCACAGCATTTATTGTGCCCTATGAGCAAGATATGGGTGGGTTTTTTTAAATTATTTCCCTCAGCTCGGGATGGGGTTTGATGAATTTCCAGGAGGCCACAAGAGTTGTAGAGCAACCCTCGAGCTTCGTTGGTCCAACTCACCCATTGGCCAATCAATGGTGATTACAGGTGATTTTTAAGCTGTTACCTGGGGGTGGAGGCTCATGGAGGAGGGGTTGGGGGAGTAGGGCCCCCCCAGGTCATTCCTGAGTAGGTTGTCGCTGTGCATCTTGGTTTTGAGGCAGGTGATATAGCGGTTGCAAAAGTCCTTGCACAACTCATTGACCTTCTCCAGCTCCAGGAGGTGGATGCGCAGCACCTGGATCGCTTTCACCATCTACACAAGGACACACAATGGCAAAGTTAAAATCATTTTTTTCTGGACGCACTGGAAAAAAACATTCTCACCCAAAATCTAACCTGAAACCTATCCCTACAGTAAAATTAAATGCATTTCCTTTCTTGGCACATAAAAAAAAGCAAAAACGGTCAATATCCTCACCTAAAGAGCCCATCCCTCCGCACTTCCTCATTTATTTTCCCTCCCTACCAATTGTACCTCTGAAATCTCAACAGGCAAAAATTCCCCTAGAACTGCCATTGTCTTCATGGGAATTTCTCCCTGTGCCCCAAAGAAGTCCAAGCCAAAGTCCTAGATGTCGAAAAGCTCTTGGCTATTCTCCAGAGGCCACTTCTTCTAACGAGATTATGGGGTTACAACTCCACCATAAGCTGTTGCTGGTGCAAAGCCTGGGCCTCATTAAAACATACCCCATAAATGTTAAAAAATTTACACATAAAACATTTCTCTCACCGAGCTGAAACCTTAAGCTTTACAGCCACTGTTTGAAATCTTGCATAATATATAAAATTTCAGCTATTCACTCCGGGGCAATAAATCCAGTTTTATGTAACAAAGCGTCTTTGCATTTCAAAGGGTGTTTTTAACTTGCAAATTTTAGTGGTCATCTTTACAAACTGTGAGTCGCCATGGTTGGGAAACATCCCGAAAAAATCCAGGGCCAAAATTGGATGGTGGCTCCACAATGAAGAAAGTGAATTTTTGGTTGGCAAACAACAGAGATAATGGGATGTGGCTAGAAAAAAATCCTTTTTTATAGTTTTTATTTTTTTCCTTATTTTGCTTCTTCCCCCCCTTTTTCTTTGCTCCTCCACAGCTGGCTCAGGCAAAGAGCAAGGTGGAGGCATCGCGCCCTGACTCTTCGCATCCTCCCAGAGCTCAACGGCCATGAAAGTCAATATTCAAGGGCAAAGGCAAGAAGACCTGGCACATATATGTATAAAAAATAAATCTCTCAATTATCTCAGCTCATTTGCTTAGGGTCTCATTTTATGTCCCTGCTCCACTGCGCCGTATATCTGTCCGGAAAAGAGTTACAGTCCGACGGCGTACGTGCGCGGGGTTGTAAAAAATACAGATGCTGAATTAATTGACTGTGTGGCACTCGGCAGCTGATTGAGTTGATAATGGTGAGATCTGACCTTTTTCTAATTTCTAATTATGTGCATCTCAGCAGTGAGGAATACATGACTCTTATTCTAATGATAGCTAATGCTGCTGGCCTTTTCATCCCTGCTTTGCCATTGGCTATTTCTGGGGAATTGGTGGTGTTTAAAAAAAACCCACATACCCGAAAACTAACGCCCCAAAGAAGGACAATGCAAGTAGGGAAAAAATGCCAGGCCGGGAGCTGGTAGAAATGTTGAGTTTTGAGTACTGCAAGACATTTTAATCCAAAATTCCCTCCAGCTGGCGCTTCCCACCTACAGGAACGGTTCTTCTTCAGCATTGCAACAACCAGCTCCAGTGTTTAGATGAAGGCCAAGCACACCGACTGGTTTTGCACGGCTTTTTAAGTTGTGGGTATTAAATTAGACTAGATACATACGGTTATGTCCTAAAAATAGGGCAAAAATATTATACATATATATGAATATAAACATATCCAGTGCTGCAAGGCCATCCAGGGGACTGATGCGTATCTCCACAGTCAAATTTCACCTTGGTAGCAAGAGTTGCTCCCAAACAAGATGTTTATGGCCAAAAAATCATAACTGGCATGGGGGTTTTTGGCAGAACCACCCCCCAAAAAAAGTGAAAATAGCTTCTGTGGACACATCTCCTGCACTTTCCATTTGCTGGAGGTTTTCACCTTGATGTACGTAGGAACTAATTCCCCCTCCCCTCCCTCCAAGATTTTTCATATTTTTTTTTTAGCTTCAGTTGGCTTCATCTCTCTCCTCTTGCTAAGTCATAGCATCCATTTTTATCTAATTTAATGCAATGGGGATTTTTGGTGCACCTCAACATTCAGTGCGTATTCAGTGTCAGAACTGAAATAATCCAAAATGTTGCTTTTTTGGTCATTCATCCCAAACCAATTTCTGATTCCAGCTATAAGACATTGCAAAACAGGCTTTGCATAACCTGTAATTTTTTGGAGAGCTTTCCACAGGCTGCTAAACCACTCTCGATTAGGAGATGTTGCAAAACTCTCTTCCATGAGCTGAAATAGGACACAAAAGATGCAGGATTTTAATCCATCTCGAAACTGTTTCTTGCATTTTTAGGAAAGTGGTAATTTTTGCAATTGAACAAGTATTGCTCGTTCTTCTTCCCTTAGTGGCAGGTTCTTGGATAAGCCCACCAATATTTGGAGAAAGTCGCCAGTAAATTGTCTGACTTTGCTTCTTTTCTGGGATGGAAATCCCTCTGCAACACATCCCAAGGGGCACACCATCCCTTGGGAAAGGTGTTTTGTTCTTTGCATCATCAGATGTGAATAAAATTGCCTCTTTTGACCTTAAAAAAGTGCTTGCAGAGCTCTGGGAGGGTGCACCAGGATGGTGCCACAGACCTATCCACCCACATGCTTGCCATGGAGACCACACGTAGAGGCTTCCTGGATAAAGTAATGGGATTTGGGAATGTTTCCTGAAGTCCCTGCAAGACAAAAACTCCATTCCAACCAGTCTTCTGAGATGCCTTCCAGTAGTAATGTGTATGGTAGGAAATCTGGGTTGCTATGACAGGAAAGCCACCAAAAATGATCCAAAGTGTCCCAAACCACTGATCTGAATCATCCTTTTTGGAAAAAGGCTCTTATTTTGCCTTGTTTCTAGGACAGGAGCTGGCCATCACACTTGAAACAAGGCGGTGCCAGACAAGAAAGCAGATACTATTTCATGTTGCACCGAAAAGCAGGAAATCCTGCAGGTTTCAGGGCACATACCAGCCAGTGATCTTGACTGTTTCCAGGAATTACATTGACCCCACATTGTTTGTGTGCAAAAACTAGTCAAATACTGGGCTGGGCTATGTTCTTGCAGGAGATCTTATGGAAAAGGTTTCAGAGAAGGTCCTGGAGAAGGTCTCACAGAGAACATTGCCGAGATGGCCAGCTCTACAAATGGAGTCCCTAGACATTGCCCAAGGTGGTAGATCTCCATAATTTGTTCCTCACCCCCTACCTTCTCCCTGTCCCCCAAAAACCATCTGCCAAGCCCCAGCTGCCTCTACCAGGTTGTCCAGCTCAGGGTCATCACTGAAGAAGGGCTTGTGCTCCTGCTCCTGCTGGTGGACGAAGTTCTCGATGTCGACGTCAAAGCTGGCCGAGGTGATGCACTCGGAGCCCTGCGTCGCCTGCTCACACTTCTCAAAGAGGAGAGTCAGCAGTGGAAATAGAGGGTGCCTGCAGAGGACAAAAGAGACCCCCCATAATGCCCACTGTTTTACATCCTATGTTCATTTTTACCCCTTACCATCCGCCCATTCCCTCCCAGCCTGCAAAAACCTGGTGGTGCAATCCTCATTCCCAAGCCAGCTGGAAGTGCTCCCTTTAGACCTTTTCTAAGGAAAAAGCTTAAAAAATGCGAAAGTCACCATCTTCTCCACACAATGTCTTGGTGCTTTCCATCATTGCACCGAAGCCAGCATTTCCAAAATGTTTTGCCATAAGAAAGAAAAGTTTGGCTTTGGGGTGGTTGTCTTGGAGCCATCTGCTGTCCCGGTGGCTTTGAATTTTGGGGATCAACATCAGTACCTGCTCACCAATGGTATTATTTTGCTCCAAAATGTTTCTCTTGGCTGGAGATGCAGAATGGGGATGAGCTGTGCCTGCAGCATCCTGTAGGCCACCCTTGTTATGCATTGCTTCTCCACCAGGAGGTCTCTTTGTACCTCTGTCGAGAACATCCACACCTGTCCATGAAGAGGAGTCAAATCCCACTTCTTTCTCACCACAGTATAACTCTCAGAAAACAGAGATTTGCAATTCTTCTTGCGAAAACACCGTTTGCTCCCATGATTAGAAAACAGGCTTGCAATTCTTGCAAATCCCTGATTTGTTCTAACAATGATGCCAAATCAATGCAATTAAAAAGGCAAATACATGTCCAACACCAAAGCACATGAACAAGGAAGGGATGAAGACCATGAGTTAGTGCAAACCTCAGTAAGCCTCTGCAGTTGTGCAAATTAATAATAATTTTTTAAAAAAAATTTTAAAAAAGTATTTATGGAGTCTTTCAGGGGAGAATGCAAAATGTTGCTCCAGGGGTGGTCTCCCCAGTTATCCCAGCAGACTGGGATTTGCTCCACCATTTTATCTCCAAAAGATGGTCCAGAGGATGATTACGAATGACTTCCTGCCAGTCTTCTCCGAGCCAGAGCCAGGCGAAGGGGTTAAACCCCTCGGCTAAGTCTTCATTTGCAGCTGCTAATACCACAGCATATTATAGTTTAATCTGTCCTGATCCGGGTTTAATGCAAGATTCACCCAGGCTGGAGCGGAGAACCAAGGCGGAGGGAAATAATTTCATAATTTCGGCAGCCCCCCAGGGCTTAGCCGAGGGATATGAAAGGCAAATTCCAGGCGCAGGCTGAATTATTGGGACTTAGAAAGCAGCGGCTCCGTGGCAGGTGCCGTTTCCAGAGCTGCTCCATCAATTAGGAGCAGCAGCACGGAATCACCCCCACGGATGGGGTTGGGTTGGGGTATTTTTGGGGGTGGGAGGAACCTGCAGCCCCCAGAGCAATCTGTAGCCCTTTTGCTTCGAGGGGTTGAATCACCCAAAGGGGGATTAAGAGCGTTGCTCAGCCTTAATAATTGGGGCAGCGCTGCTACTGACCCCGCTCCACCTCCCCCCGAATGTCTTGGAGAGCTGGCAGGGAGGAGGGGGAAGCACATGGGTGAAGGGAGGATGGTTTTGGTTTGCTTGCAGTAGGAAATAATAAATAAAATAAAATAAAATAAAATAAAATAAAATAAAATAAAATAATGCAGAACAGTAAGAAATAAAATAAAGAAGAATAATAAATAAATAAGAAAACAAAGAAATAGAACAAAATAATTTAAAAAAATAAAACAAACTCTATATCTAAATGAAGAATAAAATTAAACAAAAGAACCCAAGCAAAACAAATCAGCCAACCAAAAAAAAAAAAAAAACAAGCCACCAACCCAACATAAAACAAAATAAAAAAAAAAAACAAGGGAAAAGTTAAANNTCAAGACCCCCAGGGATGGGTCAAGGGAGAGCTCCAAGGCCCCCAGCTGAGCACAGTGTCCAGGAGGAGCAGCAAAATTTGGGTTTCTGCCCCAAGCTGCACACTGAACTGTTGTTACAATTTCTTAATGCCAAAATTAAATGCCACATTCTTCCTTTCCATCCTTCCTGTGGCATGAAAATTGAAAGCCGGAGCCCATCGTCACTATGAAATTTAGACTGATACCTGGATGCACAGGGAAGCAGGAGGATTTTCCCCATCATGAGCTTTTCAAGGCAGAAAGCCACCCTTATGGCACAAGGAGGAGTTTTGGGGTGGAAAAAATCTGGTTTTGCAAAAAAATAAAAAAAAAAAAAAAAAAAAAAACCTTTTTTTTTTTTTTTTTTAAGATAAC
>VXBW01000923.1:42146-62929 GCA_013400375.1 Thinocorus orbignyianus
TTTTTTTTTTCAGAGAATCCTCCAAATAAAAGGGCTGAAACAGCCCTGACATTTTCCTGTAGGAGAGAGGTCATTTGGAGCCGCCAATAAAAAGGATTTGACACGGGCTAATAAAGAGAAATGAATTCTTCTAATGGCCTAATTTTGCACTTCCAGCCTGTGAGGCGGTGGTCGGCAGCACCATGGCCACATCACAACGTGCTTTTTTCCTTCTTTTCCCCCACTTCCCTCCCCCCTTCTCCAAAATTAAAACAAAATAGAAAATAATGCAAAGAAATCCATCTGTTTCCTACTTGGAAAAATCCAGTTTGAGGTGAGGTGTTGGGGTGGTTAGAGCATTGGCTCTCCTGGGAGAATCCTCTTCCAACTGGTCCGAAATCCATCGGGAATTCCCAGCCCCACTGTTGGCAAAGTGAATAAAATACTGGAAATGATGCTGCTGGACCAGTGCTGCTGCAGATGCTCCCACGCCAAGCAGGGAGGGGGAGGATGAAATTCTTTTCCCCACTTTTTTCTATTCATTTTTTTTATGGGTGATAAACCTCCCACTAGAGCACAACACCCGTCAGGGCGACTTGTCTGCTGGTTTTTCTGTTTCCCATCGCATTTCCCCAGCGATTTCCCTCCACGTTGATTGACCAATGCCTTCTGCCTTGGCACAATGATTGAAAATGAACAAAAAGCCCCTATCGTTTTGGGTAGGTGGGTAGGTGGGTAGGTAGTGTGCGCACTCGGTAGCCAAGACATATACACAGTCCATACTGACCACTGGAGAGATGAATATTCAGATTCCCAACGCAACCGCCCCCAAAAAAATGCTGGTTGGGTGTGGTTTTAGAAATAAAAATATGTACTGGAGGGGTAGTTTTGGTTGGTATCCCAAAACCAAGCGTGCGGCTTTGGGCAACCGAGTCCACGTGTGGGACCAGCCAGCGGTTTCTTCCCCACTTTTCTGGAGTGATCAGTATCTCCAAAAAGAGACTTCTGGCATTTTTCTGATCTTCAAATGAAGGCTGTAAAAGCTCCAACGGTTTATTTTGTTTTGTTTTCTTTATTCCATGAAAGCTGCTAAAATCCTCACGGCAGTGCAAAGAAAGGTTGAAGGGTTTTGTTCTCAAATGACCTTGGAAAAATTATTGCCATCTTTGCGTTTTCCCAGGAAACCAGCGGGTTTTGTTCCATGTCTTCATCCACCTTCCAGATCTTTCAGGCTCCTAATATTTATTTGGAGTCAAAATATTTTAATTCCTTCACTTCCAAGCTGCATTTTTTTTTTGGTTCACAAGCCCGCGTGGCCCTGGCCACTAATGCTTAAGGTTAATTAAGATTAAGGTTAATCTTTAACCTTAAACCTTCATCCTAATTATATGATAGCATTATACGTTGCTCTTATGTCATTACTATATGTATTTTAACGTCGTAAATAATTACATATCACTTATATAATTAGATATTACTTACATAATTACACTATTTACATAAATATAATGTTATTTATTACAATTATAACGTTACTGCAGATAATACAATATTATTTGTTCTTATCTCCAAAGTGAAAAAAAACAAAAACAGGGGGGGCTCATCCATCCCACACCCATTGCTGTCCCCACACATTTCGAGTTAATTTGTGACTTGACTCCTTCTGGCTGCTTTTTTTGGCTAATTTGGGTGTTTGGGAGTGAGTATCTTGGAGATGCAAGACGAGGTCCATGAAGGAGCTCCCAAATGCTCCATCAAGCATCACTATCTGCAGTTACTGCTAAAAAAGAGCTAATTGCCAATCTCCAAATTCCTGAGGGCTAATTAATGCATTAGAATAATAGCAATTAATAATAATGCCATGATTTGGCGCATGGCAGCGCGTCAACGAATCGATACGTCAACCCAACGCAGCGCTGGCTCAAGGCACAAATAACGCGTGATGGCAACGAAGCGCCGTGGTCGTTAGGGCAATCATTAATGAATTAACGCACACCGCTACTCGCTCGCATCACCTGTAGACGGCTCGCTTGTCGGCCTCCAGCTGCGCCTGGGGGTCGCCGCCCGCCGTGGGTCCCGGTGCGCTGGGGGCTGCCGCCGGCGTGGGGAGATGGACGGGCTGAGCCTTGGTGGGCTGCTGGGCTGTGGCCGTCATCTGGGAGACGGGGGAAGAAATACAGGCAAGGGAGGAGGAAGGGGGGAAAAAAGAAGAAAACACAAACTGTGGATTTGTGGCACTTTCCTGCTGTGTTTTGTGTCAAATTTTTTAAAATTCAGGAGAAGGCAGCCCCAGCATGGGGCTGGGAGCTGGATGGCTCCAGGGGGTGAAAACACATTTATCGAGTCGGAGTTTCCCACTTTCCCCTCACTTCTCCCACTTGGGGAAAAAACAAATCCCGACATCCTTATTACCCCAAAGTGGGTTTGTTGCACTTTTCTCCCAAGTTTTTCATGCTTCTAGATCTGATTTTTAAAACTCAGGAGGAGGCAGCCCTGCGATGGGGCTGGGAGTGGGCGTGGGTTGAGGGCTGAAAATACACCTACCTAGAAACAGCACCATTAGGTTTTCCCGCTTTTCCCCTACTTTTTACTTGGTGAAACACAGCCCAGGGGGGCGCTGGGGAAAAATCAACCCCAAACATCTTTATTGCACCAGCAGCAAAGCGAAGGCGGAAGGGGGGGGGGGCGTTAATTAAGGGTTGCTTTGCACAAGTCATAGATTAAATCAGCTGCGACGCTGCCATTTGCCAGGATTTTTTTCTTTTTTCAAAGCAGGTATTATTGTCTAGACACACAGGCGTTTTAAACTTTCTTCCAAAATTACATGAGCTGCTTTCAACCTGCCAAGCCCAGGGCTGAGTCATTTTGGCACAGCGAGAAGCCAGCCAACAACAACAACAAAAAACCCCTCCAAAATAAAATAAAATCAAATAATTATTTTTTTTGCCTTTGCCCAAAACACCCATCTTTAGCCCTGAAGCTGCAACCAAGAATTGCAATGTGCCAGGGTTGGAAATCTACAGGGAAAATTACATCTACTGTGTGAGAAAACAAGAACTTTTTTAAAATTTCAATTATTTTTCATTATTTTAATTTTTAAATGTTAATTTAAATTTTTAATTTAATTTCAGATGAGTACATCACTGATCGTCCTTTCAGCATCACCCCCCCAAAACCGCCCCCCCACATGTACAGGACTGCATCTATTTAGGGGCAATTTGTACTTAAAATGAGTAATTGCATTAAAGAAATCAGAAATTTGCTACTGGGCTGTAGACAGGTCCAAGATCCGCCACGCAATCCATTGCTTACCTTCACAAGATTCAGTTGAAAAAAAAAATAAGAAGAATTTTAATTGGGTTCTAAAGGCACCATCAACACCTTCAAATCCCCCAAATCCCACGGTTTTAGCTCAAAATCACAGTGGAAAACCATTGCAAAACAGTTGTTTCACCTGCTCTGGGGTGGAAACATGGTAAAAAATCAGCATTTGCCTGTTTTCCCTGGTAAATCTTGAATCCTACCTTGAGCTGGTACATACTGCCTCTTGCTAAGTACTATACATATAATTTATTCATTTGTCTAATATATATTCATTTATGTGTTTAGTTAATATTAGTTATATATAAATAGAATATCTATATATCATTTATTCATTTATCTAACATACTAATGGCTGTCACTGTTTATTTACCTAAAAATAAGATAATTTTAAAATTTTATTTCTCTAATACATAATTATTTTTGCGTTCATAGAAAAAAAATGGCTTTACATATACAAATATATGTACATATGTGTATAGATACACGTGTGTATGCACTTACATGCCCACAGTCTTCTCCAGCCAAACCCACCCTTTTATTCAGGTCCTTGCCATGAAAAAAGCAGATTTCTCACTTCGCTTAAAAGCAGCATAAACCTGAGTCAGGCCAAAACTGCGACACCTTTTGCTTTTAAAATATTTGACTTTAATATCTCCCACCTGACCTTTTCCTGCTGATACGGTGCTGCTTTTTTTTTTTTTGCCTTTTTTTTTTCTTTAATCTCCTTTATTGTTCATAACTCCAAAGTTTGGCTCCAGCACCTGTAAATTCACCAAGCGACGTTTAATTTCTGCCTCTCCCAACCCCAGAGTTTTATTTCGATTCCTCTTTCCTTCCCTGGTGCCATATAAATTATTGAAAATTTGGGGGTCCTATCCCAGCAGTTCAGATTTCTCTCCTCCCCATTTCCTACCAAAAACCAAAATGCAAGCAGATGCTCCAGGCACACCACCGAGCATCTCCCCATCCTCTTCATCTTTTTTCCTTTTTTTTTTCCCACCTATTATCTCTTTGGGAATTACCTTTTTTGGTAGGAAAGCAGCATTCCCCACCCCAGCCTCCATTATTTTTTTAAAACCTTTTTTATCCTTTTCCCCTCATCACACTCATTTACTGGGATGCCGAAGCCCCGAAATCCTGCCAAGTTGGCTGTTTCCAGCCAAGTCTGAAACTAATTGGGCTATTACCCAAAAAAAGAAGAAAAAAAAAAAATAGCCTCCTCTGTGGCTGTTTCAAAGCCATTACCTCACCTTGGACTAAAGAAAATAATAATAAAATAAATAAGAATAATCCCAAATCAGCAGAAAAAGAAGCAAGAGGATGCTCAGATGTATTTGCAGCCAGAGAGCAGGCAAAAATGCAGCCAAAAATGGCTTTACAAGGAGCAGGTGGGGATGGGAAAGGGAGAAAGAGGTTCCTGGCTCCAGAGTGTGAGGAATGGGAAAAGAGGGTGGGTTTGGGTATGAAAGTTGCAGCCGTTGAATGAAAAATGCAGACGAAGATTTTTGCTTGGGTATTTTCTTTTTTTTTTTTTTTTCCCCAGAAAATGGCTTTATTGGAGAGAAATTAAAAGTTATTAAAAAAAAAAAAGCTTTCAAAAAGTTTTAAAATATTTCCAGAAAATCATGTTAAAACAATCTGGAAAAGCGTACATTTTAGCAGTTTTTAAATGGCTTTAAAAACCTGTAAAATAATTGTGTAAAAAATTTGTAAAAACATGTAAAAGTACATTAAAATGTAAAACTTGCAAAAAAAAATTTTTAAAAAGGTAAAAATGAAATGTAAAAAAAAAGGTTAAAAAAATTTAAAAACCCACCATGTTTTTGCAAGATTTCTGAAGAATGTAATTTTTGAGGTGTCACTTGCCCATTGATGCGCATCACCTCCCAGTTAATATTCACTTTTATATGATATCTCTATTTTTTTTCACCTCTTTAGGAAGAAAATCCTTTGCTGGATTTAGCGGTTGCTCACCACGCAATAATCCCTCCTGCTTTAGGGTGTTTTTTGAAGACTATTGCCAAGTACATCAACTCTAGAGAGCGACCATGGTGAAGGTCTTCGGGGCAAGAAAAAATCTCTGAAAGTGGCAATTTTTGCCCAGTTCCTTAGTATTTCACAGTGAAATTTCTCTACTGCCATCACACGTGCTGAAAACAGATTTCTGGGCCCAAAAGCCTGCTGAGGACAGCAGGACTCGGGGGAGAGGGTATGTGTGGAAGGTGTTCATTGATCCTACTGAAAAATCAACATCTCCACCCAACTGTTAATCTGTGATGTTAACAAAAAAAAAAAATAAAAAAATTAGANAAAAAAAAAAAAATTAGAATTTAAAAAATATATATTTTTATAATTTTCCATTTTTGTCCCTCATTTAACCATCTAAAAAGCTCTTGTAGGGGAGGCGGGCGGGGGGTCAAAGATGCTTTTATGACTTTCTGTGCTGAAAATGCTGAAGAATTAACTTCTCCAACTAATTTTTAACAATTCCTTTAAAAATTTCTATAATAAATAAATAAAGAGATTAATATTTACAGTTTCTTAATTTTTAATTCTCCTCCCTGACATAACCACTTCAGGGGGATAGTGGGGAGGGAGGGGGCCAAGCTGCTCGCATCACTTTCAGTGCTGAAAATGCCTATTTTCAGAACAAAGTTTTCTTACTAACATCGACAATGAAATGGCTGGACTTTCCCTTGTTTTTTTCTTCTAATTTCTTATGGAAGAGAAAAGACGTGGTTTTATGTAGATTCTTTAATTTTCAACAGGTCGAGTTGCTCAGTGAGTGGGATCTTTTTCGTATTGTATAAACAATGCTCCCTTTTGCAGATCCAGGTGATTACTAAAGCATTTTTTGGTTTTTCATCCAAAAGGTAGCTTTTCCAGTCATTTCTGTTTCATTTTTGAACACTTCTGACAGTGAGGGTGATCACTTGCACAGCCTTTGCAGTAAAATATTAACGCAAAGCTTCCCCAAACCCTTTTTTTAGCATTTTTCTCCCCAAAATGATCCCTTTGATGCCGAGGAGCTGGTTGTAGCTCTGACCATTGGTATTTTTTTTATTTATCACTGATCCTCCTCCATCTTTTCACTGTCTTTAGGGAGAGGAAATTTGTGCAATTTGCTTTTCCAAACCCTAGAAATCCCAAATATTCAGGTGAAAAGCTCAGAGCACTTTTTGCTGCAGTTTTTTCTCCAAACCCACTAAATTGAAAAAAAAAATGCTTGAGCAACCCCCTCAGTAGGGGAGAAAAAGGAGGGGAGCAACTATGGTCCCCGAAATTCAATGTATTAAAATGGGGAACAGAGAAGGGACAGGGATGGGGAAGGTAGGGAAGACACCTCCATAGGGTGCTGCAGAAAATCTCAGCTATTTTAAGAGTCCCTCAAATTGCCCATTAGAACCAAACGGCATCGCGGCTCCCTGCTGCACAAGCAAGAAAGGTGGCGTTTTCCGACACGGGGAAGAGAAGGGAAAAAAATGGAGAAAAGCTCCTCTCGGAGCGGAGCAGTGAAGCAAGCAAATGATGACACAGAAGTTGGAGGAGCCATAAAATCCCCACCAAGGTGTCGTTTGGGAGAAGTGACCTTTTCCCACCAAAGGAGACAAGTGGAAAGGAGACCCAAGTGGCTTGGGGGATAGAGGGGATGTAGAAAAGTCAATTTATTTATTTATGGTTGCCGAGAACAGGTTTGATTTTTTTTTTTATTTTTCTGGGAGGGGGGATATTTCTGCTTTTGTAGCCAAGATTTGCAGCAAATGGGGGAAAAACTTGAAATTTCCTGTATGAGTCCCACCCAAAAAGCTGCTTTGAATGCAGAGCTGATTTGGCACTCAATTCGGACCATCCCCAGCTGAGAAAGTGGAAATGTAATAGGAATTTGCCCCCCAGAAAATCTCCGGATGGACTGACAGGCACAAGACCATCTCTGAAATCCAACCTCAACCCCCAGGTCCAGCCTGTTGGGGTGCTCTAGTAGAGTTTTCTCTTGGACAAAATCATCTTCTTATAACAACTTAACTGTGAAATGATGCTCAGAAAAGTTATTCGATCCCTTAGAGCAACATTTTAGATTAAGTCTTATTTCCCCCCCCGCCATGAGTTGTCAACAAACACCATAAAAATAAATCAGAAGGCCATTCCTATAGCTAAAGCCTTCCTGCTATAGCCAAGCATTCCATCTTTTGAGGTCATCAACATGCTTGCTGCAAATATGCCACTGCGTTGCCTTTTTGAGAAGACCCTGTGACCCCAAAATAAGCCAGAAAGGGGAGAAACCCTCTGTTGTTTGTCCCCAAATCCTGCAATCCTGGAGACTGTATCAAGAAGGGTATTAATTTCTGTCTCTGTGGACATTTGGGGGTGAAATACTTTGTAATGGTCGCTATTTAGGAAGGCGGGGCAATTAATGTAGGAGTTGGGAGTTGCAAGGGATCTGGAGCAGCCCATGGGTGCTGGTGGACACTCACCTGTGGTGTGTCTTGGTAAGGAGGAGGGGGCACTGTCTGGGTGGCCATCATTGTCAGAGCCGGTGCCGGGGAGACATGGTGCATCCTGGGTGGGAGTTACATTGAGAACCTGCAGGCAGGAGAAACGCTACTGGATTAAAGGGGAGCTGCCCCCTTCCCTCCCCCCCCCAGGAAATTCCCTCATAAAGGAAAAATAAAGGGACAGAAAAGAGAGGTGATGTTCCTTGCACGGGCAATCCAACACAGCGTGCCACCACCCTGGAGAAAACTCAAGATGATTTGATGACTCTTATCATAATTTGATGAGTATTTGAGATCTGTGAGTTTGGATGAGGAATGCATTGGGGGTGAAGTGAAGAGGGTTGCTGGCAAGGAGCTCTTCCCTGGAGAAGGTCCACCCTCTTTTGCCTATAACTGCAGTGCCTAAATGGGGATTTCCATCCCCTTTCCAATTGTATGTCTTTTTTGGAAGCAGGAAAATAAGTCATAAATGCCAAATTTTCCATTTTCTGAAATTATACACTGAAAAAAACCCCAAACAACATCTCTCTGCCTTTGGCCACCACAGTGTCACATCCTCAAGCATTGCATGCTCAATCTAGAAACACAGAGTATCTTATGTTGAGTTGACTGACACAGTTGACTCCTATGTTGCACTGACCCACCAAGTTCACTCCAGCGTTGAATTGACCGACCCTGTGGTCATTGACTGCACAGGAACGAGGAAAGACGGTTCAAATTCTTGCTTGATACGGACTGGAGAGCAAACCATGTACATCCCATATGGACATCCTTGAAGTCAGGAGGTGTTCTGAGACATGACACCCTCAACCTCTCTTGAAGTTGCTCTGCTTTCTGTAAACGCAGTTATTTGGGGGAAAATAGGCTCCCTTTTTGCTATCTTTAGGTCCCAAAGAGTTCGGGTAAAAAGAGGGGCAGCTGGAAAGAATTTTACAGAATCATAGGGATTCTTGGTTGGAAGGGAGCTTTAAGATCATCAAGTCCAACCATCAACCCAACACTGCCAAAACCATCACAAACCATGTCCCTCAGCATCATGTACCCTTCCCTGGAGTAACCTGAAGCCAGTTTGTAGAGGAGTCCTTGTGCGGATGCTGTCCCCAAGGACACACCTGGTTGCAGATGCAACCAAAAAGCAACTCTTGGCCCCAAAATGCCCACTCGCCTTTTATTTCACTGAAGCTCTGCAGTTGCTTCTGAAGAGAAGTTAATAATAGTCCTTAGATCCTAAAAAGAAACCCTGTCCTGAGTCTCTTTGAGCGTCTGAGCTCTGTATTGAGCCACCTCCCAAAGCCACCTGTTAAAATATGCCCAGAGCCTCCCAAAGTGCATTTCCCCCTGCAACGACTCATTCTTGTAGATGACATCTCTCAAAGGGTTCACCCATCATTGCACTGGGTTCCCCATTGGCTTCTCCTCTGGAGAAGAGCTGTGGCACCATCCTATGAAGAAATGCAAGAAGTTTGCAACATCCTCTGATACTATGAGGGGATCTACCAAAAAACAGCATCAGTGTCACTTTTACATGAAATGCTGACACGCAGGAAGAAGCATTCTCATACAAGGCAGAGGAACAGCAATATTGAAGGCATTCAGTAAAAAACAAGGCACATTCCGGGTCTTGAGATACATCTCCACAGTTTTTTGGGGGGAAGATTTGCAATATTCCGGTCCTCTAGGTGAAGTCCACAATTGAGGAAAGATCTGAAATATTCTGGTCTTCTCCGTGAGTCTTCAGGCTTTACAGGAACCACCAGGCAAAAGTGCTCACATGGAAAGTCAAGTGTTGCCTGCAACAGGCTGAGTGTCAACCACCCATTGTTTTGCATCAGCAAATTGGGAAGAAAAAGAAAAAAGAAAAAAGAAAAAAGAAAAAAAGCAATGCCTAGTAACTTTTCTCACACTTTGCATTAATTTGGATGCCCTGCGAGTTGAATATTAAGACGGCCCATCCAGAATGCTGTATGTTGGGAAAGCAGACTGGGGTCTTTGCACGACACAGACCTCTTGCAGCCAGAAAGATACTGTATTTATGGGATTAAAAACAATGTTTTCCATCTTTTTTTTTTTTTTTCCCCAACAGCAAAATAGCAGGAGGCAAAATTATCTGCTCCTGAGTAAACTCACGACTTAAAATCTTCAGTGTCCGATGTCAAAACCAGGCTTGCAGCTGCAGGCACATCCTCGAGGGGTAACACCAAGGGGAAACCTCCCCACCAGAAATAGCTGCAGCTGGAGAAAAGCAGAATTCAGCTTCGTAATGGTCTAGACATCTCACTGGTAAGCTAAAAAAAAATGAAGGGATGGCTATTCTGGGAAAAAATATTTAAAAAAAACCAAAACAACAACAAAACAAATAGCTTGGCATCTATTGTTCATGCCACAAATAAGCCTGCCTCCAGTGTGTGGAGATTTATTGTGGGGTACACGCTTTCTGGGTGACGATATTCCCAGAAGGTGGCAGTCCAGAGCCCAATTTAATTGCCAAATATCATCTAACCTGCTAAAATCAGGCCCTTCGTTGAGGCTTTATGGGCGTTGATGATTTGTTTGGAGAACAGGCCTTATCGCCAAATGTTAAAAAAAAAAAAAAAAAAAGCCCCAAAATGAGAGACAGCTGTTGCCGGCGACAGCGGCGTATTTATCTTGGGAAAAACAAATGCACTTGGGTGCAGTAAATATAGAATCATAGAATCATCCAGGCTGGAAGGGACCTCCAAAGGCCATCTAGTCCCCCCTCCTCACAGTCCCAGGGACACCCCCAACCAGCCCAGGTTGCCCAGGGCCTCATCCAGCCTCCCCTGGAATATCTCCAGGGAAGGGGCCTCAACCACCTCCCTGGGCAACCTGGTCCAGTGTTCCACCACCCTCAGAGGAAAGAACTTGTTCCTAATACCCAATCTAAATCTGCTCTTCTCTGACTTAAAGCCATTGCCCCTCGTCCTGTCACTGCAGGCCTTTGGAAACAGACTCTCCCCAGCCTTCCTGTAGCCCCCTTCAGGTACTGTAAGGCTGCTCTTAGATCTCCCCGGAGCCTTCTCTTCTCCAGGCTGAACAGCCCCAGCTCTCTCAGCCTGTCCTCACAGCAGAGCTGCTCCAGCCCTCCGAGCATCTTGGTGGCCCTGCGCTGGACCCGCTCCACCAGTTCCATGTCCTTCCTATACTGAGGGCTCCAGCCCTGCACACAGTGCTCCAGGTGGGGTTTCACCAGAGTAAAGTGGCAGAATTCCCTCTGGATCTGCTGGCAACACAGCTTTTGATGGAATTGGCCTTTTGGGCTGCAAGTGCACCCTGCCTGCTCATGTCCAGCTTCCCATCCATCAGCATCCCCGAGAGTTCCTTTCCTCAGGGCTGCTTTCTAATCCTTCATCCCCTGGTCTGTATTGATAGCGATATCTGGGGAAGTGCCTGGTGCCTGTGGGAAGAGCTGGACCAGGATTTCACGTGGGAGCCCCCAGCCATGATCCTGGGATAAAGGTGCAGTGCTGTCAGCCCCACCGGTTTGTTGGCAGCCAAATGCCAGGAAGGGTGAAAGTTGATATTTTATGCATTAATCTTTTCTTATTTTTTATATATTTTTTTACGCTTTAATCCTCACTTTTTCTTTTTTTTTTTTTTTTCCCACCTCTTAAGTCAATTTAGCTGCATGAGCTCTTGACCATCGGCATCCAGCTGATGAAAGAAGCAGAGCATTACCAAACCCTGCCACGTCCTTGCAGATCGGCTCAGGGCAAGGACTAAATCTTGGGTGAAGAGTGAATTCTGGGGGCCGGGGGTGTCGAGGAGGGCAGGAATTGCAGCCAGCTCCTGGGGTGTTTGCAGAGAGGAAAGAGGTGAGCAATAAAACCTATAAAGGCTCTTTCATTTCTGGAAGCGGCAGTACTTCAGGCTTTGGCAGCAACCTGAGATCAAAGTATTCTAAAATTCCTTATGAAATAAAATTATTTCAGCTATTGCTGAAATATTGCCATTAAGTTGGAAATGCATTTCCCGAACAGCTTGCGTCTACCTAAAAGAGTCGCAGATCTATAGTTGCTTTTTTTTTTTTTTTTTTTTTTTCCAGGAATATATTACCTCCTCTTCCAAATAAAAATTATTAAAGACTAGATTGAGAAGTTGATTTTTATTTTCAGGATTTTCTTCAGCAGGGTCGCTGGAGCCTTAAAACATTTCTAAAAAAAATTAAATTATTGCAGACCGTCATCCACCACCCCCCGGGTGACCGCGATCTCCTTGATTAATAGAACAGATGTAAAACCATATTAGATGTAGAGCTGAATGCAAAAAAAAAAAAAAAAAAAAAATCACATTGTTGGACTCCCTGTTACTGTTTTCAGCGGATAATGTTAATATTAGCTTTGCAAGGTGCAACTCTTCTTTCCAGATCAAGGGAAAATAGGGGTTTGTTTTTCCTACCTCATTCAACAGCTTCGTTCCCACAGCAAAACATGCCATTGATAACAGAGGATTCAACGCCAAAAATAATCAGAAAATCAGCTTTTCAGGTATTTTCTCTTCTTCAAAATTATTAGAGATACTTGAGGTTGATTTTCCGGCCACAGGAAAGTATTTTTCTGTATTAGAGGAAGACTGCCTTTTCTGAAGGGTATTTTATTTTATTTTTTTAAGATTTGGGATGGCACTGTGTTGGTCATGCTCCCTCCACAGTGGGCTGTAAGATTTTTATGCCGCCGTCTTCACGGAGGGCTTCTGCATGTGGAAGTTTATGATATATGCATTCATTATATGCATATATATGTATGTTAAAATGGAGAAATATAGCCGAGGAGGAAGGGAGAAGTACCTCCAGAGAACAATACATCTCGCTCTGAACCACTGGTGAGGACAGGTTCACCCTCAGCAGATGATGTCGAATCTTCATTGGCCATAAAGTGAATCGAGAGCAACCCTCTCGCTCTTGAACGTCTCACTTCTATTCACCAATCTTCAGCCTTTTTGCCTGTTTTTAACAACCCTAAGCTCACTAAAACCACAGTCGATGCTACAGTCAAAAACAAGGAAAAATCCTGTTTTTCAAGACATTTCCTGTTCTCAGCCATTCCTCATGTTTAAGATTGCTTCCAAGGGATGCTTCATCTGAGGATATCAAGAGTGATAGTACTAGAAATGCCACTGGGCCAGGAAATATTTGTGAGTTTTTAGAAATATTCAGTAGCCAAATTTCCTCTTTCCAAGCCCAGCATCCTTTGGTCTTGGCCAAGATGCTGGTTCCCTAAATGCTGACCTCTGGACCCTTCCTGGCACCCAGTTACCGAGTCATTTCCCAATAAAAAAGGACAAATCAAGTCTGTGCTTCTGCTATGACCACGAGCTAAAGCAGATGGAGATTCGATATTTCTGCAGAATAAACCCTGGTCCGGAGCAAATCCAATTTCTGTTTTTCTCCTAAAAAAGCTCTTGGTCAATGCATACGGACTGGTGTAAAAGGGAGAGGGAAACGATGTTCTGGAAGACATCAAAAAAATCACGATGAACTCTAGTTCACTGTCAAATGAGACATATCCCTTTGGATGCAGGGGAAAACAGTATTTATTTATTTATTTGCATTTATGGGCTAGTGGAGGTTTGGGCAGTGTTGGGTTGATGGTTGGACTCGATGATCTGAATGGTCCCTTCCAATCCAGACAATTCTATGATTCTGTGATTTACTTATTGAATATTTGCAAATCCTCCCCCCAGCTCCAACTCCATAGAAAGGGGGAAGCTGCTACAGTGAATTTCCATTGAGAACAACAACTATCGCCAAATATTTCTCTCCTCTCTGAAGATACCCATCCTTAAAAGGCTCCAGGGATATCTCTGCAACATAAACAGGAGCGTAAAACCTGCAAGAGGCAGTCAGAGCTTTAGTAGACAAGGTTAATGTACCTTGAATAGCAGCAGTAAACAACTTTGATCTTTTTTTTTAAATGGAGAGCAAAGATACCTACATACATTTTAAAGTGTTATTTTTACAGAGGGAGACCATTAAAGCACCTTGCCAAACAAACTGGTGCTGGACAATATCAAAGAAGAATCTTCAAAGTAACCTGAAAATACTTGCATTCTGTGCAGTCCAGCCCCCAGCCCAAAAAAACTTCCCAAAAGGGCAAATTGTGTTTTTTTTCAGAAGGCAAATCAAAAAACCTTGAAGTGAAATGTAGCTGAGGAACCCAAAAATGTACAAACTTCCTCGTGCCATACATGAATTGACAGGAAAAGTTTCTGATTGTCTTGAGAGTCCTTGCAAAAAATATGGAGCAGATTAATTTTCCAACAGTTCTTCATTGTGAATAATTAACTGTGAATAATTTACGATCAAAATCTTGCCTGACACTTTCAAACCTTGCCTTGTGCTCTCTGCTTCATATCATGACCCAGTAATCCCAGGAGAGAGAGGAATTGCTGCATGGGCCACATTTCCATCATGCCAACACCAAATCTCAACCCCACCCAATTCTCCAATGGGAAGGTCCCACCCCAATGTCCCAGGCAGGTTCAGAGGAGCTTCTTGGAGGACAAAGATGACGGTAAATAAACATGAAGAGTTTTGGAGCGATGGGCTGGAATAAAAGGCTTAAATATGGGGCTGAGATGAATGAGGTGCTGGGAGAATGGGATATTGTGGTTTTTACGTGTCTTCTGTCCCACCAGCAAATGTGACACCAGAGCTGTTGCTTTGAGGATGGGCAGACAAGAAGTCACACATTCAAAAACAGTCTTGCCCAGCAAAAAATTCAACCATCGGCCGCCTTTTTTCCCATCCTAAACTGACAACTGCAGTCCTTCATCAGTTTCTCAGCCAACAGTGAGTATTGCAAAGCGCAAACCAGACCGATGCTCGTGCAAAACCCACCCGCAACCTCAGCATCGATGCGCAAACAATTCCAGCAAAGGTCCCACCACAAAAGGTCCAGTGACTTTTTGCAACCATCGCTGCAGCCCACAAACACCCTGCGAGCAATGCTGCATTTTTTAATAATGCCTTTTTGGGGTGTTTATTTTGCAAAACGAAGCCCACAGACTTCACACAAATCTCTCAAAACCTGCATGAGTAAACGCGTTGGGTAAGCACAAATGGAAACCTGCCTTTTTGGTGAGCTTCCAGAAACTGGGCTAAAACCAGCAGACCTAACCCAGCTGCAGAAACATGGACAAGATGCACACAGGAGCATGCAAAGATTTCCCCGTGCGTGGGAAGCTGCAAAAACAGAGCAATGCTGCAGCACATCTAATAAAACTCTCTCCTCCCTTAAATCTGCCTTGTTTCTTGCTATATCCTGCTAACATGCTTGCAAATTTTCCCTTTGGGAGAAGGAAAGAAACCCCTCTGGAGCCGGCTGTTTTCCTCTTTCCCATATGGCAGATAAATCAGACCTCCCAACTCGCTGACTTTCCACTTCGCATCCCTCTCTTGCAGCTCCCTGGCTCCTCCCGGTCTTACTTTCCCCCTGAATTTCCCTTTAAAATGCAAAATTCCCAAGAAGAAATAACGCTACAAACCAGAAGACAAAAATAAGGTTTTCCTTGAGGCATGCCAGGCTTCCCGGTATCAGGAGAGAGTTGTCCCCATCCAAGCCCTGAGCCAAGACACCAAAGACTGTGATGTGAGACACAAGATTAATTGCCCTAATTTAAACATCTTTCATTTGTCCATTTGAAAGCAATTTTTTCTTTTTTTTTTTTTCAATCGTATTTCCAGATTCAATGACAAAAGAGAGGTTTGAGATGTGCCGCAACGATTTATACAAGCTCTGGCTAGCTAAGGAGTTATGACTAGTCTGGAACTCCTTTAGCTTAATTCCACTGTCTTCTCCACTGACTCTGGATGGTAGATCCTAAGATATGTTCAGCCTGGTCTGACCTCAACACAGTGAGGAAACTAGAGATGGAAAAGGCCTGGGAAGCGTTTACGGTGTGAGACAGATGTGCCAAACTGTTTTTGCAACAATTTTTGCAGTGACAAAAGGTACAACCTGGCCTCTGAAGTGCATCTCCGTGGATGCATGGGCTGCAGGAGGAGGAAAGCTGAAACGGTTTTGTGCCTGGGCATATACAAAGTGGAAGAAGCCAAGGGGAACTAAGTTATTTCTCAGAAGAGGTCTTCAGGATAGGCAATTTCTATCATTAACCACTTAGAGCAATGCCAGCCCTGTCTTCCAGAGGGTATCCAGGTGGGCACCCATCATCATGTCTTTCTTTGCCTTTAGTGGGAGGGGTCTGGATCTTGTTGGCCCAATTTGCCAAACAGGTTAGGTTTGAAACCCTCGCTGGAGATGCTTCCCAGACCAGGCTATGCTTGTGTCCTCCATGGGCTCAGTTTCTTCCACAGCAGACAGCCTGATCTGCCCAAAGTACACCGCAGGGCACCAAGCTGTTCCACACAATGCCTGGGCAGCTCCCATGATAATACTGATTGAAAAGAGGGTACCAAGGTAGGGAGGAGCTCCCAAAAAGAGGTTCTTGTGGTGACCCCATCCTCCCCCGAACCCACCAGAGAAGTGATTTCAAGGTGAGCCCAACCTGTATCTTTATTAGAAACAGGGCAAAACCAGAATAAGGAAAAATTCAGCTGCTTCATCACATCCTTAATCCTGGGGTTTTTTGGGTTGAGGGAAGGTCACCGGCAAGTATCAGGGCTGAAAGGGCAGCCGGGGGGAAATAATCCTGCCATTATTGGCTGCTGTTTATTAAAAGCGACTTTCAGAAGCAGCAAAACTGAAAGAAAAGACTCAAAGAAAAGGTATTCTGCTGCACCACGGACTGAATGAAGCTTTTGGTTTTTCTCCTGGGACGCCCCCACCCTAAACATCAACAGTTTAGTAGGAGCAAATCGGGCACTCTTTCAGGCTATTTGCACAAATTGAAGGCAGCATCTCTCTTTTCCACAGCCAAAGATTTGTCTCTGCTCCTTTCTGAGGAAAGTTGCAGCCAACGGGGTTTTATTTTTTTTTGTCACCAGGCGGGTGCCTATGGTTTAGGCAGAGATCAAGCACATTTGTCACTCTGTCAAGCCCTAATTTTAGTGGATGGGGTTGACTGAAGGACCGCGAGACCCTTGGTTTCATGTGCATCGTATTTTAAGCTCTGCGTTTCAGTTATTTTTAGCCTGGTGACCATTTCTCTACATCCTACTGGATGTGCCAAAATTTCACAGTGATAACAGTCCATGTTTCGGGTTATTTTTATAAAAATATATCTGTGTTTTCCTTCAGGCTGGCCATGGCTTGTCAGGCTCATAGCAACACGTTTTCAATACTTGAGCTTTAAAGCCAAGAATCCCTGCACAGCCTGATTTTTTAAAAAACAAAAGAAAACACAGCAAAAAGGTATCATTTCTCCCTAAATGCTCACTACTTTTAGGGAAGGGGTGATATAATTTGAGTGTAGCAGAAAAGAGCAGAAATTGCCCCAAATAAAGCCCTACTGAGGTCACAACTCACCACATCCCACTCCATTAGTATATATAATTGCACAATTAATATATATAATTGACTAATTAATATAAAGTGAAGCAGCCTTACTGTTTGAG
Source organism: Thinocorus orbignyianus (assembly GCA_013400375.1). Taxonomy (NCBI): domain Eukaryota; kingdom Metazoa; phylum Chordata; class Aves; order Ciconiiformes; family Thinocoridae; genus Thinocorus; species Thinocorus orbignyianus. The sequence continues at coordinate 59,475 of VXBW01000923.1, forward strand.
GGGTGCTTGGGGAGCCGCTGCCCAGCAAGCGTCCTCCTGCTGCCCCAAAACCAAGGTTTTTCTGCGTAGGGATCACAACCTGTGAAAGCAAAGGATTAAATATTTGAATATAGAACAAAAACAATGAAATGAGAAGGTGAAATATTAAGCAGAGCGGGATACTTTCTTCACTAGGGAAGGTCCTTCAGTGGTGTCATCAAAGCCACGGTGTGCAAGCTTCCTCTTAATGCACTTTTTTTTTTTTTTTGCAGGACAGTGGGGAAAATAGAAGGAATAAAGGAAAATTAAGGTGGGAATATCCCCTTAGAGGTCAAAGTAGGGCCAATAGCTGAGATAGATCCCAGGATTTTGCTCAGGAAGGTTTGAGCACCTCCAAGGAAGGACAAAAAGCAAATTGTATTTTTAAAGGTCGAACCGAGATGTGTCCAGACAATGAAGGCGCGCTCGTTGCCAGTCTGTTCCCAAAGGATGAAGAGTGACACAGTCCCGTCCTGTCCTTTTCAGCTCCTGGGGGGTCACAAATCCCCGGCACGGGCTCTTGCTGAGGGTTAGTGGCACTATTCGGGTCTGAAAAGGAGAAAAAAGGGAAAAAGCAATGAAACAGCTTTGCTGTTGGCCATGTCCCCATTTCGCACTGGCTGTCACCATCCCCCTGGTTAATTATAGTCTTCACTTGAGTGTAAATGTGCTTTTACACTCAGGCTCAGAAGGCGTGAACCAGGGAAGAGCCATTAATTCAAAAACAAGGAAGCTCCCAGCCGTTATTTAATAAGAAGTCCACACAAGATCTTAGAGATGATGCTGCATCTACCAAGGAACTGGCTTATACAGAAGCTGAGTCTGAGATTTTTAGACCCATATAAGTAGACCCAGTAAAAAACGAAGATGGGCTGAGCAAGGATCAGCACAGCCACAGAGGTGTTTTGTGTTTGCAAAATAAAGGAGTAAAAGAATTAAAACTCCCCAGATCTCTGAATATACATCACCTCTAGCAGGCCCCTCAGATCACCAATATACATTTGACAAGCGTCCCTCGATATGTATCACCTCCAGATATTTTCTCTACGTTAGGTGACAAACATCACCTGAGATCTCCAATATGTCTGATATACGTCCCTTGATACACATGATCTCTGTCGAGCTCCTCAGACCTTCAGTATACATCTGATATACCTGCCTTGATATAAATCACTTCTAAACAGCTCCTCACCAATATACATCTGACATACACCTCTGATATACATCACCTGACTGGAGCCCCTCGAAATCTCCATTCCATATCTCATACATCTAGCATAATAGACGTCACCTCTAGAGAGCTCCTCAGATCTTCAATATACATCTGATATATCTACTCCACCATTTATAATCTGGTACAGCACTCCCCAGATTGCTGATATATGTCTAGTAAATATATATATATACACATACCTACCCTGATCTGCTGAGCTGCTCAGATTCAAAAGCGCATCTGATACATGCACCTCTAGGTATACATCTCCTCTAGAGTGCTCTTCAGATCTCCAGTATCCATCTGATGTATCTACCACAAGGTACACCACCTCCAGGGAGCTCCTCAGATCCCCAACATACATCTGATATATCCACCATGACACACACCACATCCAGAGAGCTCCTCAGATGATGAAGGCACACTTCAGCGATACATCTCTGCTATAGGCCAGCTGCAGGGTGCTATAGCTCACATGGTGAGGTCGTACGGGAGACCCCTGAGAACCATTTCCCCTGATTTTAATTTAATTCCTAACTCCTTGCAATAACAACGCTCCTGTTTTGGTGGCCTTAGAGCCTGTATCCATCAGGAGTATGGATTCACAAGGGAGAGGAAAACTGGACATCAGTGACACCATTGGTCAAGGAAATTGGGCATGTTGAGTTTGGAGAAGAGGAGGTTGAGGGGAAACCTCACTGTCCTCTACAACTGCCTGAAAGGAGGTTGTAGAGAGGTTGGTGTTGGCCTCTTCTCCCAAGGGAATCATGTCAGGACCAGAGAAAATGGTCTGAAGTTGTGGTAGGGGAGGTTCAGACTAGATCTTGGGAAGAATTCCTCGACTAAGAGGGTGGTCAGGCCCTGGAAGGGCCTGCCCAGGGAGGTGGTCACCATCCCTGGAGGTATTCAAGAAACGTGTAGATGAGGCACTTCAGGGCATGCTCTAGTGGCCAAGATTGTTGGGTTGGGTGATTTGTTTTGTGGGGTTGCTTTTTGTTGTGGTGTGGGGTTTTTTTTGGTGTGTGTATGGTTGGACTCAATGATCTCAGAGGTCCCTTCCACCCATGAAAATTCTGTGATTCTTGATTCTGTGAAATATATGGAAGCAACTGGGTGATTTCAGGGCAAAACGGGGCAGAAACCCACGAACATGGAAAACTTGGGGAAAGAGGTGAAAAGTTAAGGTGCCCCTTGACTCCTTGGGCATGTAAGTGCATCTGAGAGACTTAGAGACCTAATCTGGGTTATACTGAAGGCTCATGAAGGGTCTTGAGTCCTCAACTCTTGCACCACAACAGCAGCTGAAATATGCTTCCAGATATTTATGACAAGGAATTAAAAAAACCACCTATGGGCTCCTGCCTTAGAAGAGCATGCACAGGCTGACACCAAACAGGCACTGAGGACCTGGGGCTTGCTTTGGATGGGATTTGTCCTAACAAGATGATGAAAAAGCTCATGTTTTGCATCAGTCTTTCATCCCTGTAAAGACTTTTTCTTCCATCTTGTAAGAGAGAAACTTTTGTCATCTGGGCTCACTGCGTGAACATGAAAACATGAGTGCAGTAAAAGGAGGAGATAAATAAGGCTCTGGCAGTGCTAAAACTGCGCTGGTTTTCATTCTTGGAGGTGATCAGGGCTGAGGTCTTGGATGTTGTGTGCAGTCAGGATAAAAATATGGGCTTGCACAGCTTCTGCATGAAAGATGCCGTTTTTGTCTCTGTCATGAAGAGCACCAAGAGCCAACCCCACTGGGGACATCTCCCTGAACACCCTTGCAGAGGGAGATAAGTCTTTTTGAGCCAAAGCACACTTTCAGTGACTTCAAAAGGCATCCTTTGAAGTTTAGCAGAGGCCTTTGAAGTCCTCCCGACGCAAAAGGGAATGGAGGAGATGCCTCCTTCAAGACACTCCACCGCAGGCAACACAAGCCAGCAAGATACATGGTGTCCTGGGCACTTGTGGTTGCATGGAGCAGCTGCCCAAGGGTCATAAATGAGACACCATCTATGACAAGCCACCAATCCTCCAAAATGCCCTAAATCCTGACCTACTTGACCTGAATACCAACCAACCACAGAGAGGGGAACCTAGCATCCTGGGACCTCAGCCTGTTATTGATTGCAAAAAGCCAAGGGCATCCATGAAAATAAAGATTTAATTAAGTGTAAGGGAATGCTAATAAAGCTGACATTTACAAAAAAAAAAAAAAAAAAAAAAAAAA
>VXBW01000923.1:64097-90278 GCA_013400375.1 Thinocorus orbignyianus
ACAGCAAAGTGAATGTTTGAGCATCTCAGTGGGGGGTTAATGAGGACTCTGATTAGTTAATCAGATTTGCCGATGCTGCTTGCATCCATCCTCGGATGGGGGAATAATGGGAATGGGTTTGGAGAGAAAGCTCTTAATGACGACCTGCTCGGCTTTTGCAGCTCAGGCAGAGGTAGGCTTTGGGGGGCTCATGCCACAGGGGGCCCCGAAACTGAAATCTTAGTGCCAGAGTGGAAAAGCACATCTTCCCATCATTTGGGGGAGATGCGAAAAGCTGCTGTGTGTTGGGCCACGCTGATTCCTATAAGGGCTCAAGGGAAAATATCTGGATTTGTGGGGGTGTTCACAAGAAAAATCAAATTCTTGTGTGCTTTTCATAAAATTTGTATGGGATGCTCAGATGTACGTGACCAAAAATGATGGATACATGGATGCATGGAACGTTGGACAATCCCATCATCCACCATCGGTGAGCAACAGTGGGACATCTTCCACTGCTGCTGTATTTTATACACCCCATGAAAGTCTTACATCCTCACATAAAAAGCAAGGAGCTCACCTCTTTGCCCCTTGGCACAGAACTATTTTAAGCAGGTTGAGCTCACCCACTGCTGGAGCATTTTTGGGGTTTATCTCCAGATTCAGGCTTTTGTTCTTCACCTGCATTTAAAAAAAAAAAAAAAAGAAAGGCAACCTGAGAAAATAGATGGCAGGTATCCAAAACGGTGTTGCACAAAAAAGCTCAGAGCAGCATTTTGTGGTCAAAAAAACCTAGGAATTATCTTAGGATTCACTTTAGGATGTCAGCACTTTATTTCTAGTTGGGTGTAGTGACCCAGTTGGGTCTTGCTTTGAGCATCACCCAACGGGGGCTTGCAAGGGGGGATAAACTCCCTGGTATTTGCACCATTTCCCACAGCACCTGCCAGAATCTAAAAAAGAGAGAAACTGGAGTCATCTGCGTGATTTAACAAACGCTGGGGTTCTCCATCCCAAACCCACTCTCTTCCCTGGCACTGCCTCCATATGCCTCGTCTCTGTTTTAAATGGTGCATTAATTGTTCTGAATTAACAGCTCCAGCTGGAGGAGCAAACAAGCAATTTGCAACCTTAAGATAACGCCCAACTTATCTCAAGTGATTTAAATTGGGGTTTTTTTTTGAGGGGAAAGCTCGCCTTTCTGGTTGCGAATGCCACTGCTCAGAGCTTGGCTAGAATCACATCCCCATTAAGGCAACCATTTAGCAGAAGTGGCTAATAGCCCATAGCCACAGGAGGAGGTGGGATGGTAGGAAAAAAGAAGAAGAAATAAGGTAACTCCACATATGGCTTTGTTTTAGAGACAGGAGAATTATAATCCATCCTCTTCACCATTGGGCAACCCAATGATTGCGGTAGGGGTCATGAATATTTTCTCTCCAACACACTTTTTTTTTTTTGTATTACATTTACATTTTGTTTAAAAATATTGATGCTCTCAGAAAAAAAAATATATATCTGTATCTCAAGTTTTATCCTTTTGCCTTCTTTCATCTCTTTTTGCCTTTTCTTTTTTCATTTGCAGCTAGATAGAGGAGGTGAGAAAGAAAGACCATGATGATTGTTTGCTTACAAGTCTGGATCTTCAACATGGACAGATATATTTTTTAATTGCCATTTTCACCATTTTAAATCTTTTCTAATATAACCCAGGGTGTGGGATTCAAGAAGCAAAGTCCATCCCCACCTTCCCACCCTGTTTCAAGAGCAACAAACGACGCTGGCAGAGAAAAGGACTCTACAGAAATGTTAGTTTTCCTACAAGAATGCATAACTGCATTGAAAATGCAAGAAAAGTTGTCTACAATTACAACCAAGCATCTGCTGCCACATCAAGTGGAACCTGCTCTTGCTACCCCAGCCAAAGTAGGGTTGGGAGTCAATAACCATCAATCCCCAACGGGCTTCCAAGAGCATCAAGGATGGGTCCCACCAGATGACCAGTGCCGTGGATGGAGCTGTGGTCCTCCAACAAGGTCTTCTGCTGAACTGAGGACAGTTCATCTCCATTTAACAGGGAAAAAAAAGGTTTTACTTGTGCCTTGAAGACACTAACAAGATGAAACCTTGAGATGAAACGATACATCCTTTTCCACTGATGGGAGGCCCATCCAAAATACAGGCCCAACCTTGGAGGTCACAGGCAATGCTGCTGGGATTCAGGCAGCTTGGATGCTTGGATCCCTGGAGCCGAGCCACACTACCTGACAACCTCCTGGCTCACGTATAAAGCAACAGGATAAGTGCTAAATCACTCAGGCACCTTCCTGGGAATGGCAGCCCTTGATAAAAGACCAAAATTCAAGGGAGGCAGCCTGACACCACACTATTCCCAGCGCACCCCTGTTATGCAGATTAATCCTTCTTGATGGAGAATTACAATTAGGGCTCCGTCTTAAGGAGATATCATCAATCAGATATCTTATCAAATGCCACCTCAATTATTCAAATAATCCCTGGCTCTTAGATTTGGGTGCTGTTTAGGGAAAGCGGTCCGATTAATGTGCTGACACTTCCCCATCACATCCGACATCCTCAACTTCATGTCTGATTACGGAATTTGCATTCAATTTAATTTTTTTCCATCTGGAGTAAATGAATAATCCGAGTACCTACCCCAGCCTTAATTACATTTGTTAAATTAAAAACCCGGGATGTGAGAAATTTAAATGCACGTAGCTCCACGGCCAGACAAACCCGCACATCCAACCTGCCACAGCCCCGCCAGCTCCTGCTCCACTTTCTCCTCCCTCCCCACAGCCATGCATCAAAGAAATTACAACTCGAAAACAAAAATTCTTTTTAAACGATAAAACAATAGATGATCTTTTGACATTTCCAGTGCTGTTTGCAGGGGAATGAGATAAAACGTAATAAATTCATATACTTCTGTGTGTTTCTTGGCTCCAGCAGCTAAAATTTCCATCTCTTTATGCAGGAGTCCTGGGGAGCAGAAATCCTTGATAATGCCAAACAATTCGACACTTTATTTTCTCTTTACACCGCACCATGCAAAACACAGGCTTCAAGCTGCCAGCTGCTGGGAGTGAAACCAGATGCCGCATCCCTTTTCCATATGGAAACAGAAATAGCCCCGTCTGGGGGTGCGCATGCTCCCCTCAGCCCCAGCCCTCTGAGATCCCAGGGTTGCTCCCAGCACACGGCAAAGCCTCTCCCCAGCAGCAAAACCCAAAAAACATTATTGCAAAACCTAATTTTGTTTTGACACCTGACCTGGTTCAGGCCAGGGAATATCTGCCAAAGGCCACCAGATTTTATAATTTTGAAATAACAAGGTAAACAGGGGAGGTGGAATTTATTTCATGCCTTCTTGTTTTTGTTTTTAACTAGCTTTGCAAAAGCCTTCCAAATTGCCTTTCTTTTGGAGCGTATGGAACTTTAAAAGGCTGGCATTAGTAGGTGGACTCAAGGTGGTGGCAAGAGAAGTATTCAGGTAATTAAAGAATAATTAAACAAAAATGAAAGATAAAGCGTTTCCAGCTCTGAAAATTTTAGGAGTAATACTCCACGTATCATGTGATGAGAAATGTCACATAAATATATCTGGATGTTGATCTAGGTGTCAGCACCAATGAAAACGTTCAGGGAAGTCTGTTCTTAGCACTTCCAAAGACTGAATTAAATAACTTACATGTGAGTGAGTGCAATGGTAATAATCCTCCCAGTTTGAGGCTTGCAAGACCAGTAATAAAACACGACTAAAAATATTTAGGAAAGCCACACTCGGGTAAAGTGAGACAGGTGAGAGCAGAGCCGAAAATAGCTTTTCCCTTTGCTCCCTGCACGCTCAGCTCAGGCGACATTTCTGCACTCCAGGGAAGCTGGATTTGTCTCCCCACTCCCCAAAAAAAATCCCCTCGGAGGAGTGTAATGTAGCGTTCCCCCCCTCAAGCACAGTGGCAGGCTTTGGCCATCAGAGAAATCCCCTCCAAGCAGGTGGCTCGGATGTGATCCGATGGATGTTGCAGTTCCTCATCCTTTCTGGCTTTCTTCGGCTTTGTTTTGAGTTAACAGTTATGGTGCCGGAGGAGAAAACATCATGTTTTAGCAATGAGGTCCCCGGTGAGGCTGTTTAAAAATTAATTAGTGCCATGCAACATATTAGCGATGAATAGTAATTTTAGCTTTTGTACCTACTTCATCGCCTTTTACATCACTGTTATTCCAGCTTTTTTATGGTCCTCCTAGCCAAGCAGGACCTAATATGGAGGGTATCCAAGAAATTGTTGCCCACGTCTCCTGGAAATACCCCAGTCAACAGCAAACACAGCCCCCAACGTGTTTTCTGTGGAGTTTTTAAATAAAGTAAGGCTGTGTTTGCTGAACTGGCTGGAAGGTAGGAACCTGCTGTGCTCATGGAGTGGGTTCCCACCATAACAAAACTTCAGCTGTCCAAGGGTCTGAGCCTGCCTAGAACCCCCTCCATGGCTCCTACACAAGGTGGATGTTGTGTTATGGAGGAGGCTGTGGGTCCTGACTTAACCCAGAATGTAGGACGGAGGTCCTCCCTCCATGGACAGAGATCCTTTATCAGTGGAGATCCCCCAACCCTGAGGATGAAGACCAAGTCTCAAGGATGGAGAGCCTCCATTCTCAAGGATGGAGACCTGCCAACCCCAAACATGAAGATTCTTCCCCAAATCCAAGGAATAAGATGCCCATAACCCACAGACACAGACACACACCCCCAACTCTGAAGGTGAAGATGCCCAAGCGTCAAGGATGGAGCTCCACAAAACACAAGGATAAAGATCCTCCTAACCTGAAGGATAGAGATCTGCCTAAGTCCATGAATGCTAATCCCCCCAGCCTCAAGGATGGTCCCAAGGATGGAAACCCCCAAGGATGGAGATCCTCCTAGCCCCAAGTACAGGTATTTCCCCAAAACCGAGGATGTAGTTCCCCAAACCCAAGGACCCTCACAACACTTAGAATGGAGATTCTCCAAGTTCCAAGGATGGAGCTCCCCCAGTCTAAGAATGGAGACCTTCCAAGGAGAGAGATCCCCTCCAGCCACAAGGATGATGAACCCCCAAAACCTAAGGATGGAGACCCTGCACCTTCCCCAGTCCCAAGGCGAGCAATCATCCTTTGGGACCTCACCAGCTGGATTCCTCACTCCACACTGCATGGGGCAGGACCTGGGAGGCATCACCCTGGTCTCGGGGTGGCCACCCACCCACTCCCCCAAATTGCAACCCCAAATGAGCCACCATCCTGCTCCTTCAGGCAGCGAAGAAAGGTAGCAGGGACCGAGGTGCCTCACCACGTCAACTGCCTTCAGGTGGATGGCGAAGGCGAGGGGAATTTGCAGGGACATCTGGAATATATTCATTTTACGGCATGTTTCATATCACAGACAGGTACTTTGAAGCAGTTAAGTAGTAGCAGGGCAGCACGTCCCCATGGGTGGGCTGTGGTTTGTGCTTTCAGCCCGAGCTGCCCCGGCATGACAAAGGGGCTGGGGAGACCGAGCTGACGTTTTCCAAACACAGCTTTGTGCCTCTGGGGGCAAATCCAGAAAGAAATTAAAACCTGAAAGACCAAAAAATAAAGAAGAAGAAGAAGAAGAAAAAAAAAAAAAAGAAACCAACCCCCACGTCTAAGTGATGTTGATCCCCACATCAGGCTATTAACAGTCGCATCACAAATTGTAAATGACTCAGATAAATTAAATGGCTTAGCAGCTGGGAGGGAAGGCCCTTCGAAAGGTTCATTTGTTTGGTGGAAAAGAAATTAGTCGGGAATTTAAAATCCTTTGCAGCAGCTTGATGCAGACGCCCTGCCAAAGCCCACATGTTGCTGCTCGCACAGCCCTGGGATGCAGCCGGGCCCCGAAAGGAGAAGTCCTCCACGAGCATCCAAAAGCAGGGGGATGCAGGCATGCTTCCATTAGCGCACTGCTAATGAGGCTGCGCCTCCTCCCAGCAAACCTATTAAAAGCCTCAAGTGATGAAGAGGTCTGAAAATGCAAAGATTTGACCCAAAACACTCCCCAACACCACCCTCGGGTGAGGGAAAGCCAGCCACCTAGCTGCAATTAAAAAAAACCAGGGAGATGGTAATGCAGGAAGGGCGCAGAAGTCGGGGCTGCACCCCTGGGTGCAGTGAGGTGCAGTGACTCACTCCCAGATGCAGTGAGCCGCAGTGACTTGCCCACACCTGCAGTGAGCTGCAGTGATTCACCCCCAAATACAGTAAGCTGCAACGATTCATCCCAGATGTAGGGAATTGCTGTGATTTCCCCCGAAGCAATGAACTGCAGTGATTCCCCCTCCACCCCCGATGCCATAAGAAGCAACGATTTAGCCCCAGCAGTGAGCGGCAGTGATTTACCCCCCAAAAGAAGTGAGCCACTGAGATTTGCCCCCCAAGTACAGTTGCAACGAAGAGACAATGATTTCACCTGAGTGCTGTAAGTTGCACTCATTTACTCCAGGCACAGTGAGCTGCAGGCACTGATAAAAGCAGTGAACTGCAGTGATTTAAATGCAGGTACAGTGAGATGCAGTGATTTAAATGCAGGTGCAGTGAGATGCAGTGATTTACCCCCAGAAGCAAGGAACTGCAGTGATTTAAACCCAGGGATACAGTGATTTACCCCCAGAAGCAGCGAACCGCAGCGATTTACCCCAGGAATGCAGTGATTTACACCCAGAAGCAATGAACTGCATCAATTTATCCCCAGAAGCAGGGAACTGCAGTGATTTAAACCCAGGGATGCAGTGATTTACCCCCAGGCGCAGTGAGATGCAATGATTTACCCCCAGAAGCACGAAGCCGACTGTGAGCTGTCCCCAGATGCTATGAGACACAATGATTTACCCCTAAAATCAGTAAGCCGCTGTGATTTACCCCTAAAAGCAATGGCACACCCTGATTTCCCCCAGTTGCAGCATACTCGCATGATTTTAAGTGATGATTCCCCACGAACCCCAAACATCCCCAATTTCCTACTGTTTCCAGGCAGCGAAACACTAGGGCCAAGCTGCGCTCACCACAAATGCCCTTTCTCCAGTGCTAACACATGAATTTAATGCATTAAACCTCCCCACATTTGGAGGCTTCCCCAGCAAAGACCTACTCCCCATCCACGTTTCTTTTAGCTCATGCAAAATTGCAGGGTGTTTTTTCACCTTCAGACACTATTTCGCAGGCAGCAGGGTCTCAAAACCCCTTTTAAGTGGAAGCTCACAGGTATAAAAGATGCAAAAATGCTCCTAAATTATTCAAATGGTGTTTCAATTGAAGCCCCGCGATGGAATAAAGGGAAAGATCTGGTGAAAAAGCCATGACCCCCCGATGTCTCCTGGTCTCTGGGTGGAAAAACCCTTCTTGTATTTACTGAGGAGAAGGGAGTTGGGGGGAAGATAAAACAAAAGGGTTTCATCCAGCCAGAAAAGGGCTGGAGAGTGAGGAAACACAAGGAGCACCCATTTTTCAGGTGCATCCAACCTGTGCAACCCAGTTGCATTTGCCTTTTGGCAATACCAAAGCTCTTCAAAACTTTCACAGGGCCAGATGAGCAAAATTAAAGCAGGCCACGGGAAGAGAAATTGCGAACCCAGAAACCCCACCCTGGCATGATGAGATAAAAACAACCACCAAAAAAAATGGCGAAAAATTAATAAGAAATGTGGAAGTGATTTTGAATTTCAAATACAGGTTTTCAAAAAGGAAAAACCCTGGAAGACCTGTTTTCTTCCAGTTTTTCCTCTCTGTTTTGCTTCTTTCTGTTCCATTGAGCATCCAGGTGCTCCCGAGCTGGGATTTCCATTTCTCCAACTCCTACTCAGGGCAAAACCCCAACAACCCAGCGCAAAACAAACCCCAAAAGTAGGACACTGAGCCCTGCTCAATCCAAACTCAGCTTGATGCTCACTAATTAGCCGGTAATAGTATTTATATGCTGCTGGCATGCTCGGAAATGCAGCTCCTAATAACCGAGGTCTGCATCAATATTAATGTCCCGGCTTGACTCTCGATACCCAGGGACCGACAAGAGACAAAGAAACATCACAGAAAAGTGAAAAGAGGGGCAGAAAATGAATTTTAAAAGTATTTTTCTCTGTTTGGCAGGAAGGGAGCGCTTGAGATCAAATGACAGGATCCCCCCTTAGCATATATCAGCAATAAAAGCAAATATAAATTGTAAGTTCCCATCTCTGGGGCACAAAATCTTTCAGCAGCAGAAAATTTACTGCCATCTGTAAGCCCTTCCCCAAACTTGGAGTTTCCCCATAAGTAGAAACCAGCTGGAAATACTCCTCTTCTTTTCTTGTTACAGGAATAGATTTCTAAAATTCAAGGCTTTCCTCTTACCAGAGTTAACTTCGCTTCAAATATTCATCCCTGCAAACTCGGGTTGCTCATGCAAAACCCCAGGCTTTGGGCTGGCTCAGCATTTCAGCTTAAGAAAAAAAAAGCTGAAAACAAGCATTTTATGTTTTTTTCCATTGATGTTTCAATTCTCATGGAAAAAGGGAGCACATCCCCAATAATTCACCCAAATTATATTGCAGGTGAACACGCGTGTCGGTATTTGCAGAGACGTGGCAACACAGAGCGCGGTGCAGGTTGCAAACATGCCCTGGTGCCACCCCATAATTCGATTAAAAACCTCTTCCCTTATTAATTTCTACGCAGAAACACTTGGCACACCGGGAGCATTCAGGCAGAGTTTAGATGGAGTTAATAAACTATTAATAGCCTGCAGTAAGGCTGTGATAGATTTGAGGGTGCCTGTGCTCTGCATGCCCCTGTACGAGGTGTTATTACCAATGTCTGCACTCCACATGCCTCGAAAAAAAATCATGGAGGTCTTCCACAAAAAATGCAGTTCCAGGCAATCCAACTTTTCTTGCCGAAAGATGCGTATTTTCAGGATTATTTTCCATCAAAATGAAATCTGGGAATTTGAGAGTAAGCGTGGATGTGGCATTTACCCCTGTGGAGTGTTGAGTGTGGTGTTAACCTGCATCATTGACCCGTTAATTCCTGTTGATTAATATTCAAAGAAAAAGAATAGAAAGCATAAAGTTCACATCCTGAATCTTCACATTAGGATGTTCCCAAGTAGTGATCTTTTGGAACTTTCATTTCTGGTACTTTCAAGTTGAGAATTTCCCTACTTACAGTCAAATTCCACCTGAGAAAGAGGTAAATCCTGGAAAGATCTTGAAAATAGATCTTCTGCTTCCCCAGTAAACCCTGGTTACAAAGAATTTACTGGCACACAGATTTCTTCGAGCAGTTATTAAACAATGGCAAGTGACACAATGACGCTTCAGAGAAGAGCCAACCCTGTGCTGATGACCACAACACCAATGGAGACCCTCCAGAGAAGAACCAGCCCTGCACTGATGACCACAACTGCAACAAGCAACGCACTGACCCTCCAGAGAAGAACCAGCTCCACATGGATGACTCTGCTACACAGAAGCAGGACTCAAGCCAGCTGCCCAGAGACTGAAGAGCCAATCCTGTGCTGATGGCTACAACAGCACTGGGGTAACATGCTGACCCTCCAGAGAACAACCAGCCCTGTGTTGATGACCACAACAGCATCAAGTAACACACTGAGCCTTCAAAGAAGAACCAGCTCCGCACGGATGACTGCTACACAGAAGCAGGACTCAAGCCAACTGCCCAAAGACTGCCATAAAAATCAAACGCCACGATAAAGTGACTTCAGATACTGCAAGAAATCCCCAGAAAGGGACTACTTATAACCTAGTTTGGCAATTTGGGCTGGAAACCGCACTCGGTGGTTGTAGACTGGGCCATCAATTCTGGTCAAACTTGAGAAGATCTTTCTAAAGAGCCACTGAGTGGTCCACTGGAAAAAGTAGGTTTTCATGCAGAAATTTTCCCAAAGCTTAAATTACCTCTTTGTTAAATATTTCTTTGTTCTAACTTGTGGAAAGAGGTCATGAGGTCTATTCCAAGAGGATTCATCTATGAAAAGTCAGAGGGTTGAATTAAACTTTTCTTGGGAAAAAAAAGTGAGGATTTCCACTCAGGGGACATTGATCGGCACCACTGGAAGACCCAAAGCCAAGCCCTAAAAAAGGAGTTTTGTGTCTTTCCTTGTTAGAATGGTGGATGAAGAACAATGAGAAGAACCATGAGAAGAAGCGAAACCTATTTCCAGCTTATCTAGTTGCAGGTGCTCATCACCTTTTGAGCAGTCAGAAGCACCGTTTCTTCAACCAAAACCATGTCAACCCACCAGAATACCCTTCCCCACCACTTCCAGCCTTGCCCCAACTCTTCCTCAGCACCAGAGAAAACATCCAGATCACTGGGACTTGCAAATATCTCCCTGAATGCTTTCCCCCAAGGAACGTCCAAGATACCCCAAACCATGACCTACCAAAACGATTGCCAAGACCAAATCAGAAATGGAACCAATTAATTAATTGGGAACAGGTGCAAGCCAACACATCGCACGATCAACTTGCTGTATGGTTGTCTGCACCGAACGCGGTTGGTTTATTGGCACTTGATGTTGGTCCTACTTTGTTTACCATGAAACAGGACTTGCAAGGACGTGGATAAGTTAAGAGTAAAAGCGATTTTGAGGGCTGCTGTAGCTTTTCAGCTCCCCTTTGGAATTTTTATTGGCTGATCTCCTACACAGCTGTTCTCTGCTGAATAGACGCATCCCACCTCCAATGCCATTGGCCATCAACCAACATGGTTGATAAACACAAGCGTGAGTTTGGGGGTTTTGGTGGAATTGACTTATTTGGGGATTTTTATATTTGGGGGAGGCAGGGGAGAACAATAGATGGTGATTTAACCAATACTACAATTATATGGAAAAAACAACCTTCTTCGCTGTCTCATCTCTACCAAACGGGGCAGCCAGAAAGGGTGCAGCATGGTGTCCTCCGTCCCACAGTATAGTGGGTCTAGGACTACTCAATACCAAAATTTTGGGGGAAATACTTCATTTCTTCAGCAATAAACACTTCCTTTTCCAAAGTGCTAGTTCCGAATGGAGAACAACATTAAGATTTTAAATGCCTCAATGAAATTTAATTTTTGGTTTGAATCAACAGCTTCACTCGGTGCCATTTTAATGCTATTTTAAGTTGAAATGTCAATTGGAAACTAACATTTAAAAATGTCAAAACATTTCATGTCTGCAGACAGAGCCGATAGGTTTTTTTTGCTTCCATGTGTCCAAACAGAAAACACTTTTGGAATTTTACTGTGACAAAACCCCAACCATATATATATATATGTATATCTGAAAAAAAAATCAATATTTTGACTTCGTGGAATGAAAACAAAGTTAAAAAATATAATATTTCCTCCAGGATGCAAGCAATATTTTCTGACAAGCCATTATTACCAAAAAAGTAGTCTGAACCAAATATTTGCTACTATTGTCAGTTATAGCTATGCAGCAAGGGAAGACAAACAGGGATTTTTGTTATTGTAGGCTCTCTGAACCCATTTTTGGCAATTATTTCCATATTCCCACAACACTTCTCTCTCATTACATCCCAACCGGACAAAATGAGGGTGCAGTAAGCCCCTTCCACCACCCCGAACCTTTTCCAACCAATTGATTTTACTTAATAATAGTGGGGGAAAAAAAGACGTTTTTCTCCTCTGGAAAGGACATTTGATTTGGGGGGAAATTTCACTGTATTTTGCATTAACGACACCCACTCACCCCCATCGATCTAGGAGGTTTGGAGTGGAAACAGCACCAGGAGTTTTTTCCCACGCTAAGTACTGGCTGTTGGGACCATGTGCACGGGGTGTGTGGTTTTTCTCCAATATAAATGTAATTTTCCAGTGATCTCATCTTTTACATTCCTGTCTTGGCCATGCATCGTCAAATCACAAACAAAAAAAATGTAAAATGGGGAAAAAAAATTAAAAGTAAAGCAATCCAGGCCAGCTGCAGCAAAAAAAAAAGAAAGAGTTTTACTGATTTTTTAGGTTCCAGGAGCAGGGTGTAAAAATGCAGCATTGCAAAATAGGGTAAAAACCAGCAGTTTTGGAGCCACACTGGGCTGTAAAGCAAATTTTTAGTCCTGAAGCTCACACCTCCGTAACTCCACCATCCTTGATGGGGCTGCTTGGCCACCTTCCATCATCATCACCTTTGCATCTCCCAAAATTTCTCATTTTCTCCTTTTTCTTTTTTTTTTTGATGAGCCCAGGCTACAGCCCCGCACCGGGAATAAGAGCAATTATCTCGTCTCGCCACATTTTTCCAGCCCTGCCTGAGGTTTAATTAAAGCCAAGCGAAAAACACAGAGGAGAAGCACTTCGTTCCAATATCACCCCATTGCACGCAGCTGGGGGGAGGGGTGGGAAGGAAAAATAGGTAAAATACATAAATAAATAAAACCTTTGTGGTGGACTTTTTAATTTAACAAATCTTCCTGGATGTTGCTCCTTTACTGTATTTCCTCTAAATAAATATATATAAAAATATTACATATATATGGGTATGCATGCGCACATGAGTATATATCCTTATGTATACATACACGAGGATACACTTGCATCACTTCCCTATAAAAATACATATATAAGCGTAGCCTAATCCCCTGTAATCTCCTTGAATTACACCTAAACCACCCTCCTTGCAGGTGACCTTTCCACAAAAGTCTGTTTCTATGCCAACAGCGCTGTTTGAGTCAGGTGAGAGAAAAAACTACGGCAAAATAATCTTTAATTTTTGCTTAGGTCGGTGTTTTCACCAATGGCCAGGAGCTGGATGGTTCCAGAAACCCCTCTATCAAGGAGAAAAATTAACATTAAAAATTAATTAATATATACAGAGGGTCTGAATAGCAGGGGGAGAACATGGTAACCTCAACCCAATTTAGATTTTGCCTAGCATTGTTTTGGGGGTAGATTTCTCCTTGTTTGGGGCTTCGGGAACAAAATCCTCTAGTTTTAAGGTTTTTCACCTCAAAAATCTGCATTTCTATTTCACCCTGCAGATGCAACCCAGAGACATTGGTTCCTACTGAAAAGTGAAAATACATAGAATTCTGAAAATCCCCAATTTTTCCCATTTTCAATTCTTTTTAACTCACGCTGGTGAGTAACACCAGGTAATAGAGTAGTCATGAGATTTGGAGACGTAAAAGCAGCTCAATAACATTTATTTTCTGCAGATAAAAGCTAGTTTGGGTCTGGAAAATTTGATTCCATTGAAAATCTGTGATATTTTTCCTCACTTTCTTGAGTTCCTTGAGTTCCAACTCAGTCCAACTCAGAGCATAACAAAATGATGCAGAGAAGGAAAAATGAGATTTTTCCAGCAGCAATTATCTGTTTCCCTTTATTTCTGGGGTTGGGTTTTTTTGGTGTGCATGTTAGAGAATTGCACAAGGACCCATGACCCGTTGGGTTGAAGCAACCCTAAAATTCCCTCTTTTTTGCTCACCATTAGCAGGATGTCATCCAAATTCCTGCATACTTTGTTTTTATTGGTGGGTGGGGATGTGTTTTTATTTTTCTTCTGACCTGACCTCAACACCTTCACGGGTCTCAGGAGGGAAGATATTTCCTGATGGCTCCATGTCGCAAGGCGCTGGAACCAAGAGGATAAAAATACTGGTTGCCATGGGAACATAAACTCTGGAGTTGGAAAATACTGGAATTAAACCTTGCACTAATTTCAGTCCTTAAACCTCCATTTTTGCATCTGGGCTCTGGTCGGTTTGGGGTACTGGAGCAAAAATTTGAATTTGAAGCAACCCAACCATGGGTTAACGTCCTTAGAGACGTTTTCCCACAGCTGGATGCATCCCAAAACAAGGAAAAAAATTTTAAAGTTTTTTTTTTTCAATTAAAAATAAGAATTAAATTAAAATTCCCAAATTGTGGAATTGTTTCCTGCTATCCGGCCTCGGAGCCATCACTCTCCATCGGCCTCACAGGTGCATCCTGGTGGCAGGGCAAGGAGCTGAGCATCCCAGATTAATAGATATAATCCAAATTTCTGTGTATGATCTGGAAAAACTGCTCACGAGGGCTTAATCTTATTTGCTCAAAACACACCGTGATCACTTCACAAATATTAAATTCTAATGATAATGCCCCAGCGCTAATGACGCTTGGGGAGAGCCATCCCCTTTTCCGCTGGCATCGACAGCTTCAAACCGCCTTAAAGCCACTTTTTGGAGTCAGTGCCTGCAAAAGCGCTCAGCCCAACACAGGGAGAGGAAAATTAATCATTTTTGACTTCATAATAAGCAAGAAATTTGGGATGGTGGGCAGCAGGCTACACAAGAATTGCTAAGGATCAGGAATTAAAAGGGAGCAAGGGGTAACCCTCTGCGGGAAGGAAAGATTCGTGTCCTTAAACTCGAGTTTCCAAAGGGAAAACCACAGAATCATAGAATGCTTAGAGATGGAAGGGACCTTAAAGATCTCACAGACCAGGGGATGAGGGATTAGAAAGCAGCCCTAAGGAAAGGGACTTGGGGGTGCTGATGGACGAGGCTGGACACGAGCAGGCAGTGCGCGCTTGCAGCCCAAAAGGCCAGTCCCGTCCTGGGCTGCATCAAAAGCTGTGTTGCCAGCAGATCCAGAGGGGATTCTGCCACCTAACTCTGCCCTGGTGAGACTCCACCTGGAGTCCTGTGTGCAGGGCTGGAGCCCTCAATATAGGAAGGACGTGGACCTGATGGAGCGGGTCCAGAGGAGGGCCACAAAAATGATCAGGGGGCTGGAGCAGCTCTGCTGTGAGCACAGGCTAAGGGAGCTGGGGCTGCTCAGCCTGGAGAAGAGAAGGCTCCGGGGAGACCTAAGAGCAGCCTTACAGTACCTGAAGGGGGCTACAGGAAGGCTGGGGAGAGTCTGTTTCCAAAAGTCTGCAGTGACAGGACGAGGGGCAATGGCTTTAAGTCGGAGAAGAGCAGATTTAGATTGGGTATTAGGAACAAGTTCTTTCCTCTGAGGGTGGTGGAACACTGGACCAGGTTGCCCAGGGAGGTGGTTGAGGTCCCTTCCCTGGAGATATTCCAGGGGAGGCTGGATGAGGCCCTGGGCAACCTGGGCTGGTTGGGGGTGTCCCTGCAACTGCAGAGAGGTGGGACTAGATGGCCTTTGGAGGTCCCTTCCAGCCTGGATGATTCGATGATTCTATTATTCTATGATCATCCAGTTCCAATCCCCCTACCCTGGGCAGGGACACCTCCCACCACACCAGGTTGCTCCAAGCCCCATCCAGCCTGGCCTTGAACCCCTCCAGGGATGGGGCAGCCACAGCCTCTCTGGGAAACCTCTCCCAATGCCTCACCACCCTCACACCAAAGAATTTCTTCCTAATATCTCATCTCAATCTCCCCTCTTCCAATTTAAAACCCTTCCCCCTTGTCCTGTCCCTCCACTCCCTGACCAATTGTCCCTCTCCAGCTCTCCTGGAGCTCCTTTCAGATCCTGGAAGGCTGCTCCAAGGTCTCCCTGGAGCCTTCTCTTCTCCAGGCTGAACAGCCCCAGCTCCCTCAGCCTGTCCTCACAGCAGAGCTGCTCCAGCCCTCCCAGCATCTTGGTGGCCCTGCACTGGCCCGTTCCACCAGGTCCATGTCCTTTCTGTGTTGAGGACTCCCGAGGTGGACCCAGGACTCCAGGTGGGGTCTCAGGAGCGCAGAGCAGAGGGGGAGAATCCCCTTCCTGGCCCTGCTGCTCGCACTTCTTTTGATGCAGCCCAGGATTCTGTGCCATGGAATGGCCACATTTTTCTTCCCCGTTCAACTTTGCCATGCAACGCCTCTTTGCTTACTCTTATTTTTTGGGTGGGTGATTTTGGGGTTTGTTTTTTTTTGCAACTTTGCATTGTGCTGAATGGGTTCAACCATCTCTGTATCTCAGGTTAAAAACCTCCCCATCTCACCCCAAAAAAACCAGTCCAATGATTTTGAACACCACCACACCCTCCCCTCAAATCCCGGCTGCAAAAACCCCGGGGGACAGAGGCAACGTGGCACAAATGACTATTTCCACTCTCTTTTAGCCCAAAATAGTGGTGTTCCGCTTAATTTAATTTCTCTAGAGCAACCAGGCCATGACGTTATTGTATTCTGAAGGCAAAAAGCTCAGGTTTGGGGTGTTTTGGGGATATTAGCAGGATGCTCCACTAGGCGCAGACGCAGGAATTTACTTACCCAGATGATGCTTTCCTTTTGCAGTAATATCCCACCCAAAAAAACCCTAAATTGGGACAGAAATGAACCTCCATGCACCAAAAGGGTGGTTTTCACCCCAAATTTCTAGCTGGGAGAGAAGGCCTGGCTGCTTGCAGGCCTCTGAAAAAAGAAAAAGAAGGAAAAGCAAAAGAAAAGGGAAGGGAACAGCCAAATAAAAAAAATGGCAAGGGAAAGTCAAAAGAAAAAGGCAAGACAAAGCAAAAATAAGCAAGCAAAATAGCAAGGAAAAGCAAAAAAACCAAGCTCGACAAAGCAGTTTGGGAAAAAAAAGATTGAAATCAGCTTCGCTGAGCCGCTTTCCCCATAATCCATCGCTGTCCCCCAGTGGGCTTGTATAAACAGCATCGGAACAGCGAGCGGCCGGGCTCCGGCCACGCTCCCGAGCTGTGATTTTTAAATAAATAAGTTCCATCTGGTGACGGGTGCAGGGCAGGGCAAGAGGTTGCACCTGAGGTCTCCATTCCGGCAAGGAATCCACATTTTGGGAATGCTGAAAGATGGATTTTGGGGAGGATCTGTTGCTCCCCTGCCTCTAAAAATAGGATTTTTGGGGTAGCAAGGGAAGGAGAATCCCCATTTTTGAAGCCCAAGCAAGCATTGCAAACAGATTGCATAAATATATTGTACATTCAGAATTAATTTGCCATGTTTTTAGTGAATCTGCCAGAGTATTCAAGGTCTGGGTATGGCAGAGGTGGGGGGGAGGCCACAAGGTCACTGAATTTCATTATACATTATATAGCATGTATCGTGATATGATGTATATTTGTTATTATTCCAATAATATATATCAATCCCATATATTTTTAATATATATATGCTATGGTATATTATATACTATAATCTATAGGAATAATAAATTATTTATTCCCTACTTTTCCCATATATGGTAATATATATACAATATGACGGGAAGAATATATTATATATTATGTATTATTCCAGTATATTGCTCTACTATTCCCATATATTATATGAACTATATGATATGGTGCAGTAGGGTATGATATGATATGATATATACATCAGAACAATAAATAATGGAAATATATATATACCAGGAAGAATACAGACTATATTATATATTTTAATATGTATCATACACATGGATTTGTATAGATCATAGATGCATATCTTTAGATACGCGAGCTTCATCACTTTTTCTTGAGTATCTGGGGGGAAAAAAGGTCTTTTCAAGGCACCAGCAAGCCAGGATCCATGAGGTTACTCCAGGGTGGGGGCAGAGAGCTGCAGAAAGTGGATTTTTACAGGAATTTGGCCCCTGCACGACAGGTGAAGGATGATGGCAACAGCAGTTTGCAATCCCCTGACACCAAGCTCACCTATTTTTCCCCTTAAAAAAAAACAGCCCAGTGCATCATTCCACGGATGTTTTTGGCACTCTGAAAGAATTCCGATGCTCCCAATGGAAAGAAAAAATAAAAGTCTATTTTCCATATTGACAACCAGCCTCATGGAAAGGAGATGAAATCGGGTGTCTTTTCCTGCCCCAAGTTTTTACCCGGACCTGTTTTTCAGCCCTTTTCTAATAAAAAACAAGCCAATAAAGTGAAGATGAAAATATATATTCATTAGGATTGATAACGCTCATTAAAACCGGCTGTGTAGGAAAGCATGACTCCGCTTGGGCGAAGTAAAGGGGAAAAATGCAAATTCTTCTGCATGAAAAGAGGATATTTCCCTAATCGCCCCAATCAAACGCCGGCGCAATTATCTGTGGCCAACCCAACGGGTTAAAATTATCCTCTTCATCTCTGGACACAGTAAGGAGCCGCAAAAAAAAATGTTTCATTTTAATAAAAATGAAATCTGGACCCTGCAGAAACCAGCTTCACTAATGACGTGTTTACATAGAAAAAGACAATTTCTATTTAATGGTGATTACTAGCCAGAAAGAAATTAAACTTCCCGGAGTATATGGGTTAGGGATAATGTGAAGAAAAGTAAGTTGCGGAAGGGGCTATAAATCAGGAGGGAGCGCGGCAGCCACATGTGTGGCGCCCCGGGCTACGGCAGGGTGCCCATCACGCCCAAAATGCACAGATTCTGCTACAAGGACCCACACACATGCGTTTGCACGCCGGCTGACACGCACACGCACGGATGTACATGCACACGCACGGATGTACACGCACACGCCAACGGGCAAGATGTAACTCCAAATGCATGCAGGAGATGGGCACGTGCAAGCACAGGCATGAAGACACATGTACCAACACGAACCCACGCGTGTAAATGCCCACGCAAGCTGCAAAATGCACCCGTGTGCAAGTACACACGCCTGTGGGAGCATTGTACACGCACATGTGAACACGCAAACATGCATGTGCCAACCTAAACCTGCGCAGGCCAGCACGCACACACCAACACACTAGGGCACATGCCAACAAACATGCCAAAGCATGTACATGTTTGTTGTCCCCCCTTCCCCTGTTCCCATATCCCTTTGACTCCACCAGTGTCCCCCTGTGCTCTATTTCCCTGTCCCCATCTGCCCTTGTCCTTGTGACCCCAAAAGTGTCCCCACGTCCCCCCTGTCCCTGTGTCCCCATGTTCCTCTTTCTCCTGTTCCCATGCCCTTTTGACCCCATCAGAGTCCCCATGTCCCCCGTTTTTGTCCCCATGTCCCCTCTTTCCCCATCGCTCTGTCCCCATGTCCCCCTTTTGTGTCCCCACGTCCTCAGTTTCCCTGTCCCTGTCACCCCAAAAGTGTCACCATATCCCCCCTTCCCCTGTTCCTGTGTCCCCACACACATACACAACAGGTGGGTACACGCAAGCCCTCCGAACGCAGTATCTCCCATGTTTTTGCAGGCTCAGCCTGGTCCCGCCAGTGATGCTCCCGGGTGTCAGGGGGTGATATTTTTGCTCCCGTGACAGAAGGGAAAAAAAAGGTGCAAACCCAAGTTTGATCCTGGGAAGGCAGGTTTCTGGCTCGCGGGGCTGCCCCTGTGCTGCTCCTTCCTGCTCATTTTTTAATTATTCCTTTCTTTTTCCTTGACAGAATTTCTGTCAAGGTATTTTCCGCTTTTGTCCCAGGAATTACTAGCATTCAATATAAACATGGCTAGGGAAAGCGTTCCAAGAAGAACTGATGTGAGCTGACCTTGACTGGATGCCAAGGTGCCCACCAAGACCTTCTGCCAGTGGGATATTGCTATCTGCCATCCTCGGCAGGATAGAGTTGGGGGGAGAAATTACAGTGGAAAAAAAACCCCACACGGGGTCAAGATAAAGTCTGTTTAACAAAGCAAACGTGAGGGCCATGCGTGGAAGCAAAGGAAAAGTAAAGATTTATTCTCTAATTCTCATCACCAGGAGATGTCCTGGGAAGCATCATCTAGAGGCTGACGCAAACATTTCATCGAGAGGTTGCTCTGGAAGACAAATGTAAATAACGATGAACGCCCCACCTTCTTCTCACTTTTCCTAGCTTTTATTGCTGAGCAGATGTCTTACAGTACAGAATACTGCTTTTGTCAGTTTGGGTTAGCTGTCCTGGCTATGGTCCCCTCCCAAGATCTTGCCCACCTCCAGCCTGCTGATGAGTAGCTGGGAACAGAGGAGAGACAGTCTTGACGCTGTGTGAGCACTGCTCAGCAACAGCCAAAACGCTGGTGTTCTTTCAACATACAATCACAGAATGGTCAGAGTTGGAAGGGACCTTCAAGATCATGCAGTTCCAACATCCCTGCCCTGGGCCGGGACACGTCCCACCACACCACGTTGCTCCAAGCCCCATCCAGCCTGGCCTTGAACCCCTCCAGGGATGGGGCAGCCACAGCCTCTCTGGGAAACCTCTTCCAGTGCCTCACCACCCTCACACCAAACAAGTTCTTCCTAAGATCTCATCTAAATCTTCCCTCTTTCAATTCCCCCTTGTCCTGTCACTTCACTCCCTGACCAAGAGTTCCTCTCCAGCTCTCCTGGAGCTCCCTTCACATCCTGGAAGGATGCTCCAAGCTCACCCCGCAGCCTTCTCTTCTCCAGGCTGAACAGCCCCAGCTCCCTCAGCCTGTCCTCACAGCAGAGCTGCTCCAGCCCTCCCAGCATCTTGGTGGCCTCCGCTGGACCCGTCCCACCAGGTCCATGCCCTTTCTGTGTTGAGGACTCCAGAGCTGGACCCAGGACTCCAGGTGGGGTCTCAGGAGCGCAGAGCAGAGGGGGAGAATCACCTCCCGCATCTTTCTAGCTATCAATACAAAGCCCAACACTACGAATTAGCACAATGTTAAAAATTTCTTTTTAATTATTCCTTTCTTTTTTTTTTTCCCCAGGGGGGTGTGAAAAATTACCGCTTTTTCTCCCTCCAAAAACGCCAAGGCAAGACGAGGTCTTCTCGAAGCCAGCAGCTCCCATGCAGGGTGAAATATGAAGTTTTTCTGGGGCTGCTGTCTGTGCCAGGGCCATTCCCATCCCTCGCCGACCTCTGCAAACCCATCCCAGGGCTAAAAATCATTCCAACGTGGGCTTTAATGTCTGCTCTTTCTATTATAAAGCGGGAGCAAACATCTGCAGAGCAAGCCCAGATACGCATCGGGTTCCCCTCACACATACACACACTCCCCCTTGGTTTAATTCAGGAATTTCAGCTCCAAGGCACATAATAAGGCAGCGTCTGAGATGGTTTAATAATAGTAAAATTAAAATTATTACCCGAGCATAATGAAGAATGCGCTTGGAAGGAGGTCTGCGGGGAAAAAAAACCACCAC
Source organism: Thinocorus orbignyianus (assembly GCA_013400375.1). Lineage (NCBI taxonomy): Eukaryota > Metazoa > Chordata > Aves > Ciconiiformes > Thinocoridae > Thinocorus > Thinocorus orbignyianus. The sequence goes on from VXBW01000923.1 coordinate 85,085, forward strand.
CAACCACCAACCACCAACAACCACCACAACAACCCTGAGCTGAGGTCTCCAGGGAAGCGTTGGTTCAGAGGAACAGTAAACAAGGCGCAGAAACGCAACTTAATTATCTTTACAACCCGAGGATGGAAGCAGCGGCTGCAGCTTTCCAGGAGGTGGGCGTCCCTCCCCGTGCCGAAAATCCTGAGCTTTTTCCCCAAACAGCAAGAACACCAATTTTTTGCTGGAGTTTTGAAGTTAAAACGATGCAAGCGTGGCAGCTCCTGGGGATGCGCACCCCCTGCTTTCTCACTCACCTGGGAAAAAAACCCAGCCCATCAAGAATAATTTTTTTTCTCTCTTTAGGGCAAGAAAAGCAAACGATTGGCTTGAATTTGGGCACATGAGACCACCACCTCCCACCCCACACCCCCCCACCAGCCGGGGATTTGCCACCCATCACTCTCCGGGACAATCTACCGTGAAAAATTGTCCAGAAAAAAATGGGGATGGGTAAGGAAAATACCTCAAATATTCAGCTTTTTACACGATGCTCTAGACACTCCAGACAGGGAGTGAGGTTCTTTTGAAGCAAAAGGCTCTTCACTTCAGTTTTGCACCAGGCAAAGCTAAAATATCCAGCCAAAACTAGATCAAAAGCAGGAAGATGACACGCCACGGCAGATTTGGGAAGGGAAAGTGCTTAGTTTGTGCAAGAGCTGCTCAGAGGACACCGGGTGCCGTGGGCTGCACTGGCCCCGCCACAGCCATCAGAAACACTTTTATACTTATATACTTACATATTTATATATGTAGATATTTAGATATTTTCCTATATACATTGGAAATTGTGTCACATTCAAACCAAGGATGCTGGTGGGGACATTGGCTAGGAGAAAAGCACGGTTTAAAATCGAAAGCATGGGGATGGAGGGTATTATACCAGGGATGCTGGAGAGGACCAGGGTAAGGATTAAACCAGGGATGCTGCCTAGGATCAGCCCAGAGGCACTGGAGAGGACCAGTACAAGGATAATGGGTACAATCAAGCCAGGGATGCTGGAGAGGACCAGTACGAGGATACCGGGAAGGATCAAGCCAGGGATGCTTGTTAGAACTGAGCAGATAAACTCAAACTGAACATGCTGGTTCGTTTGAAGAAAAGATGTTCCACAGAACCGAACAAAAGACTAAAGCTAGGACTAAAGCAAGGATGTTGGGCAGGATCAACTCAAGGATGCTAGCATCAGGTCACGGGTTCTGGTGCTTTACCAAACCAACGCTGCTGGCTAAATACAAACCAAGGATGCTTGAGAGGGTCAAAGGATGCTCGCTAAGATTGCACCAAGGAGGAGCAAGCTGAAAACGATGGTGAGGACTGATGTAAACTAGAATCAAACCAATGACGCTGGCTAGGGTTCAACCACAGATGCTAACTGAAATCAAACCAAGGATGCTGGCTAGGATCAGCGCAGCACTGACACTGGCTGGGCTCAAATGGAGGCCTCTGGCTAAAATCAAAGAGAAGATACCGGCCAGGACCAAAGCAAAGACACCAGCTAAAAGCAAAGCTCAGCGACTCTTCATTTTAATCCAGCTTTTAAGAAAATGCTCATTTTTACGTCTCCCCAGGCTGCCAGCAAGCAGGGCTCAGCACCTCCGTCAAGGCAGGGATCATGTTTTTTTATTAACCCGACTTCAGGAGCTTGGAAAAATAGAGCTGCTTTCCGGTCCTGGTGGGATCCCAGAATGTCCATCCCATCCCTGGCTCCGGAGGCAAGGCCAGCCCTGGGGGCTGTCTGCATCCCGCTGCCTGCCTGGTCCAGGCATGCCTGGAAGTCGCCGTCTCAACCCCCCAAAAACCCTACAGGCTATTCTTTACCCTTGGCGTGCTTATTTCTGCACAAATAATTGGCTGCTGTCATTTGACTCATTGCAAATTCGGTGAGATTTTAGTCCAATAAAATAAAACGCTTTTTATCCCAAATTTCTTGCAAAACATGCTGCCAATAATTTCTGCACCGAGCCCAGGGCAATGCTCCTTTTCAAGGGATATTCAGCTTTTATCAAAGGCTTCTAGCAACCCCAAACCAATCAAATTCCCCCCCTCCCAGATCTCTATTTAGGTCCCAAGGTCCTAAGAAAACCTCAAGATCTGGGGTTTTTTGGACACCTGTCTGCATTGGTGCAGAGTAATTCAGCCCAACCATGTACTTTACTCACCCTCATAAAAAAAAAAAAAAAATAATGCTCATGCTTTGAAATTCAATTAACTGGGTTTTTCCTTCTATATATAATTTTTTTTAGAAAGGCATTTTTCCCAGAAACACCTGATTTTTCATCACTCCCTTGGCACACCTGAGCTAGATTTAGCTCTCAGAAGTAAGTCCAGGACAGAGAAAGCTGCAAAAAAACTGTTTTTTTCCCTGCAAACCTAATAGCGATGCAACAGCTGGAGGAAAAACACAGTCCCCAATGACACTCCCAAATCACACCCACTTTCCAAATGGGAGAGAAAATAATTCCTCTGCTGAGTTTCGAAGCCAGCAAAGCCACTTTACACCATTTTTCTGCCCTGGGATGAAGATAAATTAAGCCCCAGGTGTTGCTAAAGCCCTGATCAATGTTGATCAATGATCAATCCTAAAAAAATATTAATTGCAAAACGGTTTTATAATTATTTTAATAAGGATGCAGCCCCGGCGCAATGAGATGTGATGCCTTGCAAGCACACTTGGCTTTTTCTTTTTTTTTTTTTAATGTATTTGAGTGCAGTAACGTTGCCAATCCAGGGCCAGGGAGGTTTGGACGCATGGTTATACGAGCTATGTGCTTAATGAGGGGTGCCTAATTAAGGTCAGGGAGTGCTGGCTTCGTCAGGAGACCCAGCATCAAGCCTGGCCTGGGTTATTTTTTTTTGGAGGTGAGCATCCCTGCCCGTCTGGCTGCTCATCACAGCAAGGTCACATCTGCAATAATTAAGTACTTCAGCTCAGGGGTTGCACCCTCCTTGTGCCGAAATAATCCCAAATAATATCCCAAATCATTCTGCTGATCAAGTTGGTGTTCTCTTTCCCAGGGAAAGGAAAAACACGTATGCTTTTCAATTCCTTGGAAATAAGGAAGGTGGAAAGCTTGGAGGGATGCAACCCCAAGCGTAGATGCCAAATAGGACAAGGATGAAATAATCCCAAATATCCCAAATTATTCTCCCAATTGAGCTGGGGTTTGCCTTCTCAGGGAAGGAAAAGCTAGTGGAAAAACACGGATATTCTTCAATTCCTTGAAAATACAGAAATAAGGTGGAAAGCTTGGAGGGATGCAGCCCCCAGGCATGGACGCTGAATGAGGATGAGGATGAGGATGGCTGGGAAACAAGGATGAAGGCAACAGGTGAGAAGCCCTGCAAGGACAGGGCAAAAATTAGCAGAAGCCATCAGCCTAACGAAGTGGAGGTCTGGTGTCATCCCCCTGCCAGGTTAATGGAGCTCCGCGGCACCAGCTGGTGAAAAACACAGGGTTTTGCCCCAAATCAAGACCCAAGGACGTGAAGGGTTGCAATTCATCACAGCTCCTCCCCCTCACGGGTGCAAAAATGCCTGCAGAATGGATTTACAGGACGGGTCTTTGCAGGGGCAGGGCTGAATTCCCACCATGGGTCCAATGCTTCAGCACCATCCCAATTTTAGAGGGTTTTCTGCTTTCTAAACCCAAACCTGCAGCTCTGGATGGTTAAAGCAAACCCAAGGTCCCTCCCACCGTGAGTCACACCAGTTTGGTAAAGTTGTTGCTTACATATACGCATCCATGTGCCTCAAAAATGACATTTTTTCAGGCAAAACCTTTGCTGGAAGGTAAAGCTCACAGGCTGGTTAGTTTTTTCAAAAGCTAAATTCTGCAGAGGTGGTTTTTGTTTTTTTAATGCATTTTATCTCCTTTTTTTTTTTTTTTTTTTTTCTCTTAGAAGGAATAAAGGTGAGCAGCACCAGGCTGGGGATAGCCCAAGGGAATTCCTCATGACTTCCTGAAGGATGCACAGCTCAGTATCTCCGTTATTATATGGATATAATTTACAATATTTACACGATATTTACAACGAGAAGCCCTTGTTCCTATGGAAATATCAACAACAATAATGATGATAACAACAAATGTTTAAAAATTATCATCATTATTTTGGGGGTACAGGCAGTTTTGCGGGGATGGATGGGATGTGGGATGCGATGATGTACCTTCACCCACGTGATCCAATTAAATCCACCATATATATATATATATATGAAAAAAAAACTGTATTATAATATATTACGGATATAATGGGATAATGTGGATGAAGACATATAAAGAGTATCTATATATATAACTACCTGAGGGAGAGAGGGGATAAAGGGAGGCGAGAGGATACAGAGAGAGAGGGTAAATAAAAAAACCAGATGTATAATATATATAGGACTGATGTACAATATATTCAACTGAGATATGGACATAATAGTATGGATTATATGGATATATCTAATGGGTACATATAATAAATCCAATGGAGAGCTGCAATGTAATATATCGAATATATCCAATAGATATTCTCTATCTATATTATATATATTATAACGCATNTTTCCCGTGTCTGGCTCTCTCTTCTCCGCCATAACGGCACTCATTCTACATTTTCTATGATTGCTTAAAGCATTTTCCCTCTGTTTTGGGGTGCCCCTTCCACCTTGCTTCCAAAAACAGGTATTTTGGCCGTGAAACTCCTTGTCTACGCTCACAACGCTTCAGCCTCGAGCATCGTGCTACAGCCAAGGCTTTGATTTTGCTGTATTTTTTTGCTTTGTTTTCCCCCCAAAATAAACTCCTGGTGGGAATCAATGTCTCTTTGGTCAAATAAAAACCCTTGAGTCCCAGCGCCCGGCTCTGCTCGGTAGCGGGACCGCTCCCGGCTCCATCCCAGCACCTGGAACCCCAACTGAGAGAAAAAATCATTTTGAAAAATAATTTTTAAAAATTTCCCCCCAAAAAAGGTTGAAGCCTGGATATGGGGCAAACCCGCTCGCGTCTGGACTTCAAACCTAAGGGTCACCAACCCCAAACTCAGACCCCAAGCCCTTTATAAAAGACAAGAAGGTGTTTAAATCACTTATTTTTTTCCTTTCTTTTTTATTTTTTCTTTCCTTTTTATTTTTTTCTTTCCTTTTTTTTTTCTTTCCTTTTTTTTTTT
>VXBW01000924.1:1062-21694 GCA_013400375.1 Thinocorus orbignyianus
CCCCTCCCCGGCACCTGCCCTGTGAGGGAGGTCGCTGCAGGCCAGGGGTGAATCCAAGGCAAAGCTGGGCTTAGATTCCAGGTTTCCCCGGTGGAAGCCTCCCAGATCCTCCTCCTTCCGCAGAAACCATGGTCCCTGGGTCACAGAAAACAAAAGAAAAAGCCATTTTTGTGCCTCTCTGCTCCCGGCCCCCCCACAGGACAAGTGCCCCCGGGAAGGCGGGCGGCTCCCAGGGCATCCCACAGGGCACCCGGCCCCTGGCGCAGGGAGAACGAGAGAGAATTATAAAAAAAACAGGAATTTAAAAGAAAAACAAATTAAAATAAAATCTTAAAAATGAATACCAACGCAAGAGGACAACAGACAGGTGGCGGGGGCAAGGCTGGGAAGGACAAGTCACGTCTCACACTGGAGGGGCCGCTGCAGGGTCCCCACCCTGCCGCCAGGCTCCGGGATCCATCCGTCCCACGTGGAATGTCACGGAATGTCACCTCCCTCCGGCGCCCTCGGGGCTTCCTTCCCAGCGAAGATGATGAGGGTGAGGTGGGGTCGCCAACCGCCAGGAGCCCAGGAATCCGTCCTCTGGAGGAGCTTTTGGCCCCAGAGCCGCCCCCGTGGGGATGGGGCAGAGGAGGGTCCGCAGCAGCCACGTCCTCGTCTTTGGAGACCAACGCCGTGGAGAGCAGAGGAGGAAGAGGAGGAGGAGGAGGAGGTGGGTGGCCACAAAAGCTGGCGTCGGGGTTGGGGGGGTCCACGGGGGGCTCCCAGTCCGATGGCAGGCGTTGCGGCGCTGGTTCTTCCTCCGCGGTGACCATGCGGGGAGCCGACAGCAGGAGATTCAGACAACATTAATCTTCTAGGATGGAGAGAGATGACTTCACAAGGGATAAATAGAACTTTTATTTAAATAAACATTTTGTGAACATCTTTATACAAATTACAAGTCCCCACACAATCCTCCAGCTCGGCCTAAGCCCCGAAGCTGCCGGGAGGGCCTTTGAGAAGATCCACCAGGATGTCGAGGAGCTGGCTGTGCTGGTGGTGCAGGTCCCCGGGGATGGCCGCCATCTCGTAGCACAGGCAGGTCTCCACCATCTTGGAGAGGGACACGCGGAAATCCCGCAGGAGGCGGATGGTGTAGGAGTCTCCCTCCAGCACCAGGAGGTCACTGTCTGTCAGGGAGACCGTCGCTCGCCAGCCATCGTCTTGGTGGGAAGAAGAGAGGAGGTGAGCAGCGGGGAAGGGGCTGAGCGGTTCCGTCCACCACTCGCTCCTCCCCATGCTCCAACACGGCCCACACTGGGGATTCAGCTGGGCCAAAGGGTTCCCACCAAGGCCAGGCAGCACCCCAAGCCCTCTTCACAGAATCCCAGAATGACCTGGGGTTGGAAGGGACCTCTGGAGACCATCTCCTCCAACCCCCTGCCACAGCAGGTCCCACAGGAACGTGTCCAGGTGGGNGCAGGATGACCTCCCTCCACCTGCTGCTCACCCTCTTCCTGATGCCCCCCAGGATGCCCTTGGCCTTCTTGGCCACCAGGGCCCATCGCTGGCTCCTGGGCATCCTGGTGGCCACCAGGACTCCCAGGTCTTGTTCCTTAGAGCTGCTCTCCAGCAGGTCACCCCCAACCTCTCACGGATCCTCCCCGTTTCCCACAGAAGGTGGTGGATGGCACAGCCCATCTGAGCTCCAGGGCTAAAGCCCAACTGCCAAAACCCGACAGGCCAAAGCAGAACATTTCTGGGGAGAAGGGCTCGCTCCTCCTCACTGCTGAAGTCCCAACTCCTTGTTTCCCAGGGAGGAGCCCCCTGGCACAAGCCCCCTGGGCTCAGCCGGCCCATGGCTTGGTTGCCGCGTCTCCCTGGAGAGCTACAGCTGAGATCACCTCAAAATCATCACATTTGTGGCCTCATGTGGGCAAAACCCAGTCCAAAGAGGGTTAGAAAGCAGAGGAGAGAGCTGGCCAAGGTGTTACCAAAGCTCATCCTTGAGATGTTATTAGTAATTAAGTGTTGAAAGGCCTTAACGTGCGTTCTCACGAATCATGAGGAGTCTCTCCTTGGATTTACCAAGCGTGAGCTAAGGGAAAGAACTCCCTAATGGGAGGCTGCTTGTGTATCCTTCTCGAGGAGGCACATCCAGGGTAAGGACCTCCAGGGTGGTAAAATCTACACGTTTGGAGAAGTTTACGCTGATTTGGCAGGAAAGTGAAAATTCTGAGCACCCTAAGCTTCATCAGCTACCTTTGTTAGGACAGAGAAACCATGCCTGTGGGCAGCCCCGCTCACCTCGCACGTGGATGTCGGTGTCGGTCATGAGCAGCACGGCCAGCGGGTGGACCTGGGAGGAGTCCCGCACAAACACCCCGCCGTTGGACTTCACCGCCATGAAGTAGGTGAGCCAGCGGCTGTACAGCTTGGAGGCCTCCCTGCGGAGGAAAACAGCTTCATCAACCACCCACAGAGGCAGCCCACGCTCTGGGGGGCCTCAGCAGGACGTGGGGTGGGGTCCCCACCCTCCCACGGTCACACGTTGTCACCCACCTGTTGATTGTTGACTTGTGGAGCAGAACGGTGCCAGCCTTTGTCCGATAGGCGTAGCTGTTGGGTTTGAACTTCCCTTGACGGGTCACTTTGCCTTGTCTCACCTGAAAGGAGAGGAGCATCTCCCAACACCTGCCCAACCAGCAGGCGCTGCCCACAAGCAACCAGTTTGTCCCACCACTCTCCCTCCTGTGGGTGTTCCTACACTTCCAGCAGCTCTGCTGTGAAAGCAGAGGAGATACGTGGAGGTGATCAGACCCAACAGGCACCAAACACCACACAAGGACAGCCAACAAGAGGAGGAAGCTGCCAGCTCGATGGCTTCCAGACCAAGCTACAAGAACCCAAGGATGGACCAGTGCTGGCTGGGGAGGGATCCAGGATCCCTCAAAGAGATCCCATGAGGAAGGATCCAAGGAGAGCACGGGAGCAGCAGGCAAAAGCATGAGCAGGCAGCCTGCCTAAGACACAGGCTCCCAGGAGAGGACAAGTGTCTCTGGCACCTCCACGCTTCCCTGTGTCCCCCAAGGTGACCAGCAAACCAGGGAGAGAGATGGTGGAGCAGGAGGCAATACCTGGATGAGGTTGGGGTAGAGCCCAGCCATGAGGACTCCCTTGACCAGTTCTTCCTCTTCGCTGTACTGGTTACATACGGAGGAGGGCATGGTACAATCAGACGGGGATGACACCAGGAAGGCTTCGTAGAGGTTCTCAGAGAACTGCTTGACAAGGCCTACAGGGAGGAAACAGCCTCAGGGAGTGAGAGTCACCTTCTCCTTCACCCCACAGGTGAGATAACCTCACCAGGGCAGCACCAGCCCTGGCTTTGCTGCTAGGACAGCAGACACGTCCTGCCTGCGGCCTTCCTGGCACCCAGGGCCATGTCTGCCCTCACAATCATAACCTGTGCCCATTCCAGCAGTCCCCTGCTCAGTCCATCCACCTCCACCCCATGTTCTTCAGGCTTTGTGAGGGACAGAGGGGAGACCTGGGCCCCTGGGACTCACCATTGATGAAGCGAAGGCTGGGCCCGTACAGGTAGTAGTCCTGCAGGTAGTTGTCCCTGGCCCGGCTGTCCCTGCGCCTCAGCACCTCCTCCCAGCCTGCCACAGCCCTGACGAAGGCCAGGTGGTCGCTCCCGCTCTCCCGGCTCAGAACAGCCTTGGCCTGGGACAGACACAGGCGTCAGTTGAGTGGTTTCTTCCATACCTGCTCTCCAACCTTCCTCCACGACGGGCTCCTCACCTTGTCCACCTCCGCACGGTTTTGGAGGCTGCTGCTGAAGGGGTCCCGGGTGAGGCAGGAAACGATGACGAGCAGAGGGTGGAGGCAACGGTAGATGGAGGCCAAGACGATGGCTTTGGCCAACCGAGGGTCTGTGGAGATCTGGGCAAGGCGTTTTCCCAAGGTGGTGAGGGCTTCTCGCTGGTCCAGGACACCTGCAACAGAGCCACCCATGAGGGAACATCCATTAGCACCGAGTGGGGCCAAAGTGGTGGATGGTGGCTTTGGGGTGTCACCAGGAAAACGCATCTACCAGGCCTGGAACATGTGGTGTGACCTCCAGAAGAGGCACACAGCAGAAGTGCCTCCAATAAGCACCCAGAATCTCCCAGGTCAAACTGAGCTGAGGCCAAAGGAAAGGCTGTAAAAGCCAGGTGACAACCCAGGAGACCCCAGGTATGGACTCCACATCACAACTTCCCCTCTTTCTATCACCGGTCTCCCCAAGTCAAGCTCTCCCCACTCCTTGAGCAAAGCAGCGTGAGAAATAAAACAGCACCACAAGGTGTGTGCTTTGGGAAGTCCCCAGCAGCTGCCAACCCTGTCTAGGGACAATCCTGCCCAGTCTGTCCTGCAGGATCCCGTGCCAGCTCCCACTTCCCCGTGTTCAGACAGCAAACGTGTTTCCATCACACCCGCGGCGGGACGCGGCTCACCGATCTCCTGCAGCAAGATCACTGCTTCATCCACGGCTTTGATGTCAGGGCTGTCCAGAGCCTTGGAGAGAAATTCCACTGCCTGCAACACAGCAGAGGGAAAAGGGTAAAAAAAGGGCATGTTTCCCATGAGGGAGAGCCCTGGGGAACCCTCCGCCCAGCCCCAGACTGCAACACGGTTCCCTCTTCACCTCCAGGGAGGTGAGCTCAGCCCTCTTCATTCTCAGAGTCTTTTAGACACACTGTAATCTAAATAATCCATGAATTTCCTGCTCTTAACCTTCCTAGACAGCACGGTGTTTGGCAAAGCAGGAACTGAACTCATCCTAGGATCTTCCTACTCGTGGTTGCAGTCAGCTCGTGTCCCAGGGACTAGCACTGGCAGGCCATGTCCTGGTGGCTGTGCTCCTTCTTACCGTTTTCTCCGGCATATGGATCTTGGCCTGGACCACCAGGTTCTCCAGTGGGGTGCGTAGGATCTCCGGAACCTGGTAAGTTGGCATCTTGTCCAGGCGGCTGCGAGGGAAGAGGTGATAGGCAAACCCCGACTGGCAGCGCCCAGCGCGCCCTCGCCGCTGCACCACGTTTGACTTGGAGACCCACACTGTTTCCAGGCAGGACACCTACAGGAGAAGGGTTAGACATCATGAAGGCTGTGGTGGCTCTCTGCCCGGCCTTTCATCCAGTCCACAGCCTGCAGGCTCATCAACCATCCTGCTCAAGGGCACGGGAAGCCTTTCCCACTCTCCATCTTGCAGTGCCAGTGTCTAGCAGGCAGCAGCGTGAAGATCCAAGCTGCTGGGCACATGGATGGGAGCCTGATGCCATCTGCTGGACACCTGCCTTGGCTCCACACCGCAGCGCTTCCCACGCTGCCCTGCCTCCCCCTTTATCCCAGAAGAACTGGGTTCAAACTGGGTTGTTTTTAAACTAGAACTGTGCCAAGGTGTGCATCGCAGTGCTGTTCTAGCAGAGGGAGGGGAAGGGGCAGCAGTGTGTGGCCACAATCCCTTTTTCCAACAGCAGCACGTCAGAAAAACGTTCCACATCTCCCATCCTAAGGAAAGTGTATGCACAAGAGCATTTGTGGGGTCCTACACACCCAGAAATACGGCCTGAGAGCAGTGTGAACACTTAAAGCTGGTTAACAAGCTAAGACATTGGGGTGGGATGGCTTCAAACAAGAGCACTTTGTGATGAAATCATACAGAATCACAGAAAAAGGCAGAAGCAAGTGAAAAAAATCTACAGAAGTCAGATGGTGTAACAGTGAGACGGGAAGGGAGCAGGATCTGCCTTCCAGCTCTTGGAAGATGCAGGAATTTCGCCCGTTCAGAAGTTGATGGGGAGCCTGGCAGGGAGCTGGGCAAAGGCTGACACTCTCTGAATGAGGAGTCAAACACTGTTCCCAAACAGAGGACACATGGGAAGCAGCTCCACCATCCAACTAGAGGCATCTCAGATGTTCCTCCGAAAACATCCATTAGCTCTGGTACATCCCAAACGCACTCAGAGGTGGGAAGGCATCACTACCTTGGTCTTTAGATCGTAGCGTTCCTCCTTGTGCGTCCCGCTGTCCACCACGTGGACGATGTCATTGATGGTGATGGAGGTCTCCGCGATGTTGGTGGCCAGGACAATCTTCCTGACTCCAGGTGGAGGCCGCTGGAAGATGTTTTGCTGGTCCATCATGGGGATGTTGGAGTGCACTAGGAGATAAAAACCAGTCAGGCCTGCCCTGCTGAGCTGCTGTGCGGCACAAGGCCAAGCTGGGCAGAGATTCTCAGCCCTCTTGGTAGCACCACCTCCCACTTCCAGAAGCAGGGGACAATGATGGAGACATCACTTCTAATCCCCACGGTCATTGTGAGCAGTTTCCTGACAGCCAGACCTCAGGAAAAAGCTTCCCCATATTGTTAGAGAAGGCCTTATTTCAGTTGCTTCAACATATGGCTCAAGATCAGCAGGAGCTCTGGTTGCTTCCTGTCCCAGCAAGGACAGTGGCATCACCAGAACACCCCTGAGCCCCAGTTAAAGTCCCAGTCCTTCCAGTTCTGCAGCTCCCCCTTTTCAGAAGGCCTCTGGAGCAGAGGGATGGAGTATCCTCATCATCATTTGGTCTCACTTGGTCAAAAATGGTTACCAGCAAGGGCCTGTGGCTCTGTCTGTATCACCTATTTGCCTGATTACGGATCAGCGATGCGGAGAAATTCCCAGCAGCCGCATGGCACAACGGGGGAGCACACGGACATGCAGTTTGCACAAAGAAACACCTGCACTTATTAGCAAATGAGCCACTCAAAATCCTGCTCCTGCCTGGCCTCATTTGACACTGAATAGGGAAGAGTGTTAAAATAACCCCAACCAACCAACCAAATAAACTACCTCAAACAAAGCAGCCCCCCCAAATCTTCCAGCCTTGCAGAGCAATATTTGCTTTTGTTATCAATTTCCCTCCTGGGATAGTGAGCGTTCAATTCCGGAATCAGAGCTGAGCTGCAGAGCACGCCTCCACCCCACGGAACAGGTCCTGAGGATCTTTTCTGTGCAGGCTCAGCACGCAGCCACAGCCACGCACAATTTAGCACTTCCCTCCTCGCCTAATTCCAAATTGCTGGAGGCAAAGAGGAAGGCAGCTTCTTTGATCACGGAAGGGTTTGGATGGCTGCTGCCAGGAGGAGTTATTTGTGCTTAACATGCACAATTACACAACAGGTACGTCCAGCAGAGCGTATGAACATGCTCTGAATCCGAGCACAAGAGCCAAAGGGGCTCATGGAGTCAACTGGCCCATTCGTTCTCCTGAATTCTGGGGGAGGAAAGAAAAAGAAGAAAAAAAACACCAACCAAAGTCTGGAGTTGTCACCTCACCTGGTAAGACAAGGTACCGGCTGTTCTGGGACCCCAGCATCTCCAGCAGGCGCTGCTGCACCCCTTTGATCTCCTGCCATCCAGGGAGGAAGCAGAGGATCCCACCTGGAACACAGCAAGAGTTAAAGTAACCTCGAAATCCAAGCATTTTTCCCCAGCTGGAGACCCAGAAACTGCTTCTGCGGCACAGAAGGGATTATTTCCCCAAGTCCACAGCAACCTTTAGCCCAAGAAACCCAAAGAAAAGCAGGGCCCTGTCCGTGATGATCTCCAAGGAAACCTGCGTCACGTTTATTGTGAATTGTGAATAAATGACAGATCCAGCCGTGGTGGGAAGTCAGACCCGGGGGAACGTCTGTCTAGACTGTCTGCTGTGCTGGATCTGCTTCTGTGAGCTCATTAGGGCAAGGTTTTAAAGCCAGAAAGAAACCAGGTTACCTGTATTTTGAGAGCAAATATCTCCTACCAGGCCGTGAAACACTTAGAACTCTTAGAATTCTGACATTTGAGGGTCCTGCATTCTGCACAAACACAGCACCTCCCAGGCAAAGGTATTTAAGGGATGGGTCTCCAATACAGAGAAATAACTCAGTTGTGCAACAAAAGGTTGGCAGTGCTGGAGCACAAACAAGTCTTGCCCTTCAGCCCAGGAGCAGCTGCATCTCAGGATGCTGAGGACTCAGGTGTTGTCTCACCCAGAGATATGGAATTCGCTCCTGCCCCACTGCCTGACACTGCTCAGGCAACAGGGATTCCAGGTGGCCTCGCAGGAGCCAGCTCAACATCATATTTCTCCACAAGGGTCTGGGCTCTGTGGGGTTCACTCCCTTCCCCCCCCCCAAGCAAAAGGAAAGAGTGTGGGAGCAAGGCAGAACCTACCTGGTTCTCCATGGGCATCAATCTGGAGCACGAGGTCAGTGATCAGATCAAGGTCAAGGACACATTCATCATCCGATTGCTGGAAAAAAGAGGAGGAGACATGCAGATAAAGGAGCGGCAATCTAGCCGGCAGCAGAAAGGCACAGAGCATCTTCTGGAGAGAACAAATGCCTGTACTTGGATGGCCTGCCCAGGACCAGGAGCCGGGTTTGGGCTCCATCTGGAACCTGCTCTGGTCACAACCGCCGCCAGTTTCCTCTCTTGCGCGGTGAGGATACACAGTCCCTATCCCCTTCTCCAGACTTGGAAGCAAACAGATCTGCATATCCCTACTGAGCAGCACTTAATGAAGATTAACATGAAATTCTGGGGGAAGGAGGGGGCAAAACCATGCCATGTGCACCTGGGACTTCAAATCCACCAGGGAGAGAGGAGCAACAGCTTTCCTATCAGTAATTTGGAACACACCTCTCAGGGCAGCTTAAATCCCAACTGCAACAGAAAGATTGCCCTGGAGGCAAGAGGACACCCTCAGCCAGTTTGCTGATGATTCAGAGCTGGGAGAAGCAGCTGAGAGTCCAGGTGGTGGCTCAGCCACAGGGAGGGACCTCTCCAGGCTGGAGAAATGGGCTGTCAGTGTCCGGTCCAACAGGCTGGACTAGAAAGTATCTAGAGGTCCTGGCCAAGCCCAATGGTTCTGTGACTCCACAGCCCACTGAAGTAAGATTATCCACGGCAGAGTACGTGTCCGGAGGGCATTTTCCAGGGGAACAGCGAGACAAGTTGGAAAAAGCAGCGCTCAGGGAATTCAGTCATGCAGGACGGTGAACTCTTAGGTAAGAGACTGCTGTGAGCTGTACCCACCCCGGTGTCAGACCAGGTCTGCACAGAGCATGCAAGCCTTCCAGTTCACACCTCTGCACATACACGAGCTGTTGGTTTACTCCAACACAAACAAACTTCACCTTAGAGAGGGACAAAAATAACTTAGAGCCAAATCTGAAGTAATCTTTATCCATAATTTAATTATTTGTCCAAAATACTCCGGGATGGATGGAAGCTGACTTTACTTCACGAGGGCTGACGGAGAATTAAAGCTAAACAAACACTACCCAACAATCATGGGAAAGAGGGAACTGTTCCAGGCCCAAACTCTCCTCCATAAACAGCCAAACCACCACAGGGCACAACCCACCTTGATCTCGTAGTGCCGGTGTCGGTGCCGGCCCAGCTTGGCCAAGATCTCCTCCAGGTAGTACTCCTTCACCGGGTACATGAAACCCGGCACCTTGACCACGGGGCAATCCCCAAAGTAATGTGAGAACCGCTGATTGTCTCCCGTGGCGCTCATCAGGACCAGGCGCAGGTCAGGGTTGAGCTTCTGGATGCCCTTCAGCAGGATGAGCAGGAAATCGGTGTTGACGTCTCGCTCGTGGACCTCGTCCACCACGACGTGACTGACACCCTCCAGGCTGGGGTTGCCCTGCAGCTTGCGCAGGAGGATGCCAACGGTGCAGAAGAGCAGTGCTCCTCCCCTGGCGGGTGGCTTGCTCTCCAGCCTCACTTGGTAGCCCACGTTCTTCCTCATGTTGGGCCCCAACTCTTGGGCCACGCGCTGGGCCACCGAGATGGCGCTGATCCTCCTCGGTTGGGTGATGACAACGTTGCAGCGGGCGCCACGTCCCTCCAGGATGTAGTGTTCCAGCAGGAGCTGAGGGATCCTCGTGGTTTTCCCACAGCCTGTGTCTCCTGCTATTACCACCACGGGGTTCTGCTCAATGGCTGACAGGATGGTGTCCTTGTGAGGATCGACCGGCAGCGGGTGGCTCTCCTGCCACGAGGATCCTCTCCTTTTCCAGAGGGCCAGGAGGTTCTGGCTAAGGCGCACTTCCTCCGCTTCCAACATGGGAATGTAAGTCTTCCCCGTGATGGCATCACTGATGGCACCAGATTCCTTGCTCAGGTTCATCATGTCATCGGCGATCCGGGGCCTGGATTCCCTGATGTCCACCGGGTACTGGGAGAGATGGAGAAAGTTGGCAGGTACAGAAAGGTTAGGACCTGTCCCGAGAAGGACAGACAAGAAAGCAGCTCCAGTTTTTGAAATCAAGAAACCCAAGTTATGCCAGGGGAGGTTTAGGATGGATATTAGGAAAATCTTTTCACACTCAAAGGGTCATCAAGAATTAAAACAGGCTGCCCAGGGCAGTGGTGGAGCCGTCATCCCTGAAGGAATTTAAAAGATGGGGAGATGCAGTGCTTAGAGATGGCTTTTGTCAGCACTAGGTCAATGATCAGACTCAACAATCTTAAAGGTCTCTTCCAACCCAGCCAATTCTATGGCTCCAAGTGCCTGGAACAGACTCAGCCAGACGGGCTTTGCCGTGACCGCGAAGCTCTGCTGAAGTCTCTTCAGATTTGAGGTAACTCGGCCACTTACACACTGCACTGAGGTTATTTAAAGCAAGATTTAATTCGGGCAGCTCCCTGCATTTCCCTCTTTGTGTCCTCTACTTTAAGAGGGGTGTTAGTATCAACGCCTGAACTGACAGGCATGAACCAGTAACCTCAGCTCTGTGCGCCGGCACTGAGCACAAGCGATGCAACAGTCCCTTCAAAGACAACTTTTGGGAATGATCAAGTTACATCCCCACCCTCAGCTCCCTGAGGAAGCCCTGACACCTAACTTGCACAAAACGTAAGCCTTCAGCCTCAGCCAGAAACATTCTATCTTGGCAAAAGGAAAACCAGAGGTCCCACATCCCACAGGAAGGGCTAGAAGGGGCAACAACGGGTCAGGAATTGCCTGGGACACAAATGAAAGCGTCAGCAGGATTTTAAGTTCAGCTGCAGATCAGTACTTCTGGATTCAGCCTTATCAAAGTGACAAACCCAAGCTTTCCACACGTGGTGTGACAGCTCATGGCCATGGAAGCTCCTTAAAGATCCTGCTGCTTTTCTAACTTTTCTAGCCCTCGGTCCGGCCACTTAGAGCAGGGCGTTGAAAACCAGGCACGGTCTTGGCTTCTTAGGTCATTCCCTACGGCTTCCTTTACTTTACATTTACTTTTTTGGTGAACTATCAAGTTAAGAATTCCCTCAATGTTTTGACATGAAGCTCTTGGCCCATGTGCAGTTCCTGGAGTTAAATGAGCTGGGCCACAGGTGGTTCCCAGGGAGCTGAGCCAGCCTTACGTGGTTCAGATAGTTCTCGATCTTGCGCAGGGTGGCCTCGGGGACTTTGATGTGGCAGGGTTTCCTCTGGTTCTCCCCCAGCTCCCGCAGCGAAGTCATGTTGTACATGGCATGGCTGAGGGGGTTGTTGTTCTTGTCCACCAAGCCAAGGCTCTGCAAAGGAAGAGGAAAACACCACCATCAGGCACAGGAATGCTGCATGAGAACCACTGGTGTATCGCACACAGGGGTTCTGCATCTTCGGAGAGACTGACTCCTTANCTGAACAGCCCCAGCTCTCTCAGCCTGTCCTCACAGCAGAGCTGCTCCTCTGATCATCTTGGTGGCCCTGCGCTGGACCTGTTCCAACAGTTTGATGTCTTTCTAAATCCATCGCTTCCTGACTGCCACAGCCAGAAACAAGATGTGATCCCACCTCAATGCCACCAGAATGGACACTCTGGAGTCAATTGCCACTTGCCCCCAACACAACTAAGGTCCCTTCCAACCCAAACCCATTTTATGACTCTATGATAAAGGGGTGAGAACAAAGTGGATGCTGAAGGGGTAACAACAGTGGCTTGGACCAAACTTTTAAGGTTCAAAAATCCGTGTTTATTAAGCACAAAGATCAGAAAGTTTCAGGTATGACCCCATCAGGTGAGTCAGGAGCAAGGAGCCTCTATTCCCAGACACAGCAGACACTCACCTTCAGCTTCTGGCAGGCCAGGGCTGCTGCTTTGTTTTCTGCCTCCACCTTGCGACGGCCCTTGGCAGCAAAAGTCATGGGGCAGGGCCAGCGCAGCGTCAGCTTGCAGATCTTGGTCTTGGTGCCTACTGTACGGAACTGCATGTACTCCTGAAAGACACACAAACAGCCTCACTCAGATCTGGGGAGGTTCTCAGAGCCTACATAACTAGGTAGGCACAAACACTCCCCGATATTCCTAAGGGAGCTTAAACCAGGGGGGTTTGCTTCACAAGGTACTGGTTAACAGACATGAGAGCAGATCATCTGCATGGAGAACATCACTGGGAGCCCAGAGGGTGGAGAACAGCTACTGTTTGCTAAGCACACGAGGGCTGGAAAGGAGGTGGGTGACACATACCAAGGAGCAGGATCATTGGATACTGGCAAGAATTGAGTTGTGGAAAGATCCCGTCAGCAGAGGAATTACACACCGCTCCGAGTAACACAAACTGGGGTTTGTTGCAGGTATATGGGGAAATGCAAACCTACCACCTTAGAAAATATTCTCCTTCATTCAGGCAGCAGCTCCTCTATTGCCCTGGCCCCAAGTAACAACATTCTTCATGCTTGTTGTAAGCAACTTCCTCAATTCTCACCACAAAGCCTTTTCCCTGCTCTTCAGGCTGACTTTTCTAGGCCTAGTTTCAGCTTCCCTTCTTTCCCCAGTTCTCAGCTGCCCCAAAAGAGCATCCAAAGTGATACCAGGGGGAGCCTCTGAGCTTTGTGCCTGGCAGGGGTGAACCAGCACCTTACCTTGACGGTGGAGGAGGAGGTTGCGATCTGAATCACTTGGGCCAGGAGGTTCTTGGGAAGCGGGAACTGCGTCAGGGCACGGATGGCAGTGTTGTCATCTGTCATCTCGATGGAACCCCCTCCTCGGCTAAAGGGAAGGTGAGAAGTGTTTAACGTACAAATATCTACCCTGTGCTCAGACCCACCTCGCTTCAAGTCTGTTACTGAGGTCTGAAACTGGGTAGTTAAAGGCACAGATGATGAAAATTATCTGAAAAGCCAAGCTGTATCTTGCTACCAAAATCTGTCAGTCAAGGAACAGTCACCCAGCTCAGTAAAGCCACCTATTAAAAAGAAACCAAACCTTCACACTAGCACTACAGACCTGATATTCAGATTTACTTATTAAATCTGTTAATCCAAAGAACATCCCTAAAAACCACCACCACCGGGCCCTTACTGATCTTACTCCCGTTGACTATTAAAAGAAAATCAACAATTTGTGCTCATAAAATACATAGTCAAGCAAGCAGCCATGGTGATGAAAAGGAGCAGATCTAATATTGCCCTCAAACCCAGGGGAATGGAAGCCTCTTTAGGCACAGAATAAGCAAAGCAGGCAACAAGAGGGCAGAGGTCTACCCAGAAGTCAAGGCTCCAAAGAAGATGCCCGTGCACTCCCCTGTGACGACAGCGAGGTACAAAATCAGGCTGCCCCAGAATGGTGTGGTAACCAGGGTTTGGCCCATCTACAGGCCACTCCAGCACCATGGGAAGCTGCAGCTCAACTGTGAGGACAAGGAAAAGTCTGTCTGCTCTACTGCCCTGGATGAGCAGCCCTCGGGGTAGATGTACCTCGCATCCCTGCCTGGGGTTCGAGCATCCTGATGTGCCATAGGTAGGTAATCGGAAACATCGATCGCTTCTTCCTCCAGCTCTCCTTCCTCCAGTTCGCCTTCCTCCAACTCCCCTTCCTCCAGCTCTTCTCTCCTCATCGCTTTAGGCATCCTGCCCTGTTCCATGGGCTGGATGGAATCGTCGGGCTCCATCCGTCGCCAGCAGGTGGACAAGTCGGCAAGAGAAGGGCCGGACTTGGAGCGCCACTTGCCCTCGGAACACCACCTCTCATCGGGGCAGCCCAGCTGGTCGGCCAGCAGCCGGTACTTGGCAGCATCAAACAGCTCGTTTCTGGGCCCCAGCAAACCCCAGCCCTACAAGAGAAAAACACAGTAGAGACACAGACAGGGGTATCTCCACAGGAATCCAAAATACATCCGGCCAAGGAGAGAAATTCAGGAGGAATTTCTTCATATCCCACAGAAAAGGGGCCTTTCAGACAGTTAAAGCTCTCCTCCTGCTGTTATTTCTTAAGAGAGGGAATCTGTTCACTGACCTCACTTCCCAGAGCACAGCTGTCTGGCATCATATGGTTTGTTGGAAAGAGTGGGTCGAGATTTATTGATATTTTACAAACTGTATTTAGCATTCTGAAGTTCTGAAACCTCAGAGCCTGAAATGCATCTTTTTGGAAAAGCTAGTCCAGACAAGTAGAATCTGGGATAACACACGATGAGAATTGAGGGAACGGTTTATCTCTTCCCTTTTCACAGGAACAGTAACCTGGATAAGCAGCAGCAAGATCTCCCTAACCCAGAATTAGAGGAATCCCTAATTACTGCCGTGCTACCACCTGCATTTAGGACTGGACCTCAGATGAAGCCCCAGACACATCCAGAGAGCAGTGCACCTCACCTCTTACCAGATCACCGCAAGGAATTAAAATTTACATCTTTAGGCCTCTCAATATTAGACAAATCTGTGTTATTTTGTGCTGCAGGAGTGACTAAGACAGCGAGAATTCCCTTTGGTAGCTGCTGTACTCAAAGCCACCGCATTCAGGCAGTCTCTGTGCCAATCAGGCACTATTAGTTTCTTGAAGGGGTGATTATTTATCTAAAGCAGCATTTGTAGCTGTGTCTGTAACTCTGATCGCACGAGGCCTCCCATCAGGAGGGTCTTCTGTTGGTTACAGGTTTATCTGGCACAGCACCAGAATTCTAAACTCTGAAGCTATGGTTTCATAGAATGGTCAGAGTTGGAAGGGACCTTAAAGATCATCAAGTTCCAACCCCCCTGCCATGGGCAGGGACACCTCTCCCTAGAGCAGGTTGCTCCAAGCCCCATCCAACCTGGCCTTCAACACTTCCAGGGATGGGGCATCAACAACTTCCAGGGGTTTGTTTCTTTGGGTTTTTTTTTTAGTTCAATGTTAAAGATACAGTTTAGTCATTCCCCAAAAGTTGGTGAAAAACAGAAATGTAGATAGGATTTGGGTTTTTTCCTTTGAAAACTTCCAGGCTCTCAAAACAAGCAGGAAACAACCCTTGTGTTGCACGTTGCCCAGTGAGAATAGAACAGCACTATATTTTCATTCAGTGTTAACTGAGCAAGCACCAACCAGGCTGAAATGAAGCCAGCAGAGAAACAGGTTTTGCTCAGCAGAGGATTAAAGAAGCCAGCCTAAGCACAGAGACCGGCTGAAGCCACTGCTCGCTCTAATGATGCAACTCGGAGCTCCTGAAGGCTTCATTTCAAAATTACACGGTTATTTCTAAACGTAAGTTTCTTGGTCTTCAAGCAAATCCAAAAGGTCCCAGCGTCAGGGCACCTGCAGTGTCTTTTCAAGGCGCCTCAGTAGGAAGGGGAGAAGGAAACTCCAAAAGCAAACTCACTGGCAGGTTACAGAGTCAGTGGTGGAACCAAGGACAAAACTGCATCTTATTGTCAGGTACCTGCTGCGTACACCATTTCTAACACCTTTAGAACTTCACTGTTCCTGTTTGATGCTGGTTGTGCACAAATACTGACAGTTTCTAGCCATAAATAGGTGGCAGACTGGTGTAACTTTAAAAGAGTCATCGTAAAACAGAATAAAATGGACACACACTGACTTAGACGAAGAGGAAACAAGTGCCCCTGGGGGTCCTGCACCTGCAAACACACACAGGCAGGGCTGTGGAGGAGCACGAGCTCACCTTGAAGAGCTGACAGGCTGCAGCTGCTGCCTGCCTCTCAGCATCAATCTTCTTGGTCCCGTAGCCTTCCACTTCCACATTCTTGGGCCACTTTATATGCAGGGTGACTTTCTGAAAAGCAAATGTAACCAGCAAAGTGAGACAGCACAGAGCAACTTCTCCCCCAGGAGCACACCTACTCCAAACACCTCTGAACTCCAGGCAGAGAACTGCAAATGAAAATGCCAAACAAACTGCTTGCTCAGTGCCTCTAGGGGAAGGTTCATTCCAATATGTTAGAAAGAAAAGCCTGGAAAAGGGATAGGAGGCGCCTGGAGTGAGCCAGAAGCTGTATGACTCCCAGCACAGTGCCATGGACTCTGGACCAGAGCTTCACCGGCTGCGGTGCGTCAGCTTGGAGGAACCAAACGCCAAGAGCTTGTTACCAAAACATTTCCATCCCAGAATAACCCTTCCCACGCACGCCACAGCACCCCACACCATGCCCAAGAAGCCACACGCCCTCTCTGACACATTTCCAGTTGCAATGGCAAACAAATCTCCCCAATTGCCTCCTTGCTGTCATTTCAATTAGCAGCACATTTCATCGCAGCTACCCAGGAGGTACCGAACTCACCGGGCACATCAGAACCCAGCAAAACCCAGCTGGGTTTGTGCTGCCCAAATGTGAGCTCTTAAGAGAACTAACAGTCCCACGAGAGCAGCTGGAAAACCTGCAGAGGCAGCAAATGCTGAGAGCTGAATCCTGCCCTTTTTAAAAAAAAAAATAAAATTAAAAAAAAAAGTCCTCCAAATCAAGAACTCGTTCTACTCCTGGCCCTGCAGATGCTGCAGCTGAGTTTCTGCAAGGCTCAAAGGAGGGAAATGCCTAAGGAATTCTCTCCTGTTTCTGCAGCAGAGATGAAAGGTGGCATTTAGGTCTGCTGGGAAAACCCCACCTATGAGGGTAGAGAAAAGGCTCCCGACTTTGCAGCAGCCTGATCTGGCTGCCTGCCTGCCATCTGAATCTCATCTCACTGGAGGAAATTGCTGCCTCTTTTGCCCAGGGGCTCTGCATGAAAAGGCACAGACCTGCTGAGAAGAAAAAGTTGTCTCACGAAGGCCAAGTTACACGGTGCTCACAAATGGAAAACAAAAAAAACACCCCAAAACTCCTTGTTCATTTCCAACAGAGGCTTCTCCAGGCTGTCTCACCTGTCCTTCTGTCCCCACACTCTTCTGGGTTGGTGGCTTTGGGGGATTTTTTTTTCTCATACGACCCTGCTTTTCTCCTTTATTAGTTTAGGTTTATTGTTTATTTTTTAATCTGGAGTTATCTTCAACATCCATCTATTGAAGCCCTAGCAAAAACGTGAACTGATTACGACACTAAACGATGAGGCATCGGTAGTAGTATCCCAAAATTTAAGTGAGGAAACTGCTCTGCTGCTCGAGGAAAAGGAAAAACAAGCACAGAAATAATAAAGGAACTCTGCAGGAACCATTACTAATGTACTGCCTAAAATGCAGAGATGCTTAAAAAGGATGTGGTAATAAAAACTGTCTGGGAAGGTTTAGACAGAACGTTATTGGAAAATGTTAATCCATCAGAACTGAATCTTTTCCTGGAATGGACATTACACTTGAACTTCAGCTGGAAAAGGGCTTTCTGCTCAAGAATGAGAGCAGGATGATCAAAGGAGGTAGAGCCTTGAAAAGAGAACACCCACCAGCTACAAACTCCTGCTTGGTTTAGAGCAAAGATTTGGATGGAGGCCTCCCATGGTCCATGAAGAGCTCAAGCCACTTGGCAAACCCTTTCCTTGGAACTCCTCTGCTTCATTTAATAAAGGAGTCTCTATTTCCTTCGCATTCTGATTCATCCCCATCACTTGGTGGATCAGGAACTGGCTTGGTGACCACACTCAAAGGGTTGTGGTCAATAGCTCAATGTCCAAGTGGTGGCCAGTGACAACCTGGGGAGAAAAGCCACTTACAGCTACCTACTTAAAATACAAAATAAATCTATCCTTCCCACAAAAGGAGAGGGATGGGACCTAAATCTAAATCCACCTATTAAAGTCAATGAAAATAAAGAGAAACAGGAAGAATCATAGAATCACAGAATGGTCAGAGTTGGAAGGGACCTTAAAGATCATCNAGGTGGGGTCTCAGGAGCACAGAGCAGAGGGGGAGAATCCCCTCCCTGGCCCTGCTGCTCACACTGCTTTTGCTGCAGCCCAGAAGTAAGAACATTTCTTGTTTGAAAGATTATCACACAACGCTTATGTGGAATTAAAATGCTTCTACATTTTTCTCTATGAGAGTAACCCCCAAGATTAGCAATATTCTTGGCTCGCTTCCCACTCCATGTGCAACTTCCCACCCACCCCAACAGGATTCTTACCTTTTTCCTCGGCCCATTAGTGTGGATGTACACCAGCTTGTCCCTCGCATGAGAAATGCCCAGGGCTCGCCCAATCACGCTGTTGAGCAAGTTTTTAGGCTGTGGAAATTCCTTTAATAAGTCTCTGGAATCTGAAAAAAAAAACAAAAAACCAAAAGCAAAAAATAAGGAAAAACACTCAACAGAGGGAAGTAGATGCCTTCTAATTCTTGTGCAGTCCTGTTCAAAGACATGTTCCAACACCTGCTTCGCTGCATCTCCCTGAGCATTAACGTCTCTAAGGTTACAGATTAAAAAGTAAGCAGAGGTTTTAAGCGGTTCAACCTACAACATCTCCGGGCATCAGCAAAGTCTCCTGAGCTCCAAATGCCAGATGACACTGCAATTCCCAAACAGCCAACAGGGCCAGGCTCTCAGCACCCTCCCAGCAAAGTTCTTCCCCACATCTCATCTCAATCTCCTCTCTTTCAATTTAAAACCACTACCCCTGTCCTGTTGCTACGCTCCCTGATGAAGAGTGTCCCCCCTTTCCAAGAGCTTGGAAAGACTTTTCCCCACAAAAAGGAAATACAGTATCAACAGGAGAAACCCAAACTAACTACATACACCTGACGAATCCCAATTCAAACATCCCAGCACAGAACCCAAAGCCCAGGTTAACACATGGAGCTGCTGCTGTTTCCTCACTGTGGAGGCAAACCCGCCTTTGTTCGTCATTCTTTGACATCAAAAAAAACCCAAAACCAAGTAATAATTACTTTGATCAGACTTGGGTATTTCAGGCACACACACCCCCACTCTGCTATTTTCATCCCATCACTGTGGGTCTCAGGAATTGCACATCAGATCCAGCCATGGGCAGTAACATGAAGTAACACCTGGGGACTTTCTACTTCACCTCTAGTCCCTTCTCCTTGAATTTATCCAGATGGCTTGGTTAGAGGCTGGCAATATGGTTTGGTACTCAACTGCTCAGAAAACCCCCTGGAAAGAAGTTTGCCAACACGGTCTTTGGAGATAAACCAGGAGATAAACCTTCCAAGCAGGAAGCAGAGAAGCGGTGCCCGAGGCGATGGGCAGGACCGGCTTTGCTGAGCACAGCTCCCCAGCCCCAGCAGGGAAGAAACGCTGCTCGGGACACGGCACTTGCAGGAAGGGACTGAGAATGAGGAGCTCAAATCACTCATTGAAAAGAAAAAAGAACCAAATAATAAACATTCCAGTGCTCCCAGACAGTAACGTCACACCCACCTCGTGTTCCCGCCTCCTCCCCGATGCCAACGCCAGCGGTTCCAGCGAGGAACCTGCTCTAACTCACCTCTGGCAGCCGCCACCACTGCAGGGACCAGCCTCCACTGCCAGCAGCCCAATTAACAGCAGATTAAGTTTAATGTGATAACGGTTCCCCCAAACGGGCAGGTCTAACAGCCTGCTGCTGGGGCCAGGGCAAGTAGGTGCCACTTCTCCCAGGCTCCACCACCGCCGCCGCTCCAGCTCCGGCACAAACCCAAACGTACAGAGATGGTTTGTAGCCCAACCCAACAGCAAGCTGAGCCAGAAAAAGGGAGTTTATTTTTTTCCTGAAACAAGCAAAACCAAATGATCAGCCATGCCCACGGTAACCTAAATCAGCAGAAGGGAACAGGGGATCCTGTGCTCAGTAGAAATCATAAATACATGCTCCCCAGGCGGTCCCAACATCATCCTCCTTCTTGCAGACCATCCACAGGCTTGGGCACCGTTTTTTAGAAAGCTTCTAATTCTGGGGAAGTTTCAGCAAGGAGTGAGAAGTCAGCGACACAGGATCATGGGTACTGCCAGAATCTGGAATTTCAGATGGATCGACCAAACCCAAGGAGAAACGACCCAACAGTCGCACTCACCAGAGCATCACCGAGATCTGATGAGTTTGGTGACAGTTTTGAAAGGTCTTCCGTAGAAGAGCCAGCTGAATCTCAGACAAACCTCCTCCAGAAGCCAAAGGATCAGACAGTACACATTAAGGAACCCCAATTCCTGCTCCGGGAGACACTGAAACAGAACCTCCACAGCTCATGATAAGGGTGTCAAGAGCAGGGTATCACTTGAAGACTGGTCACACTGTAATTTGACAATTGTCTCGTTGTCACTGGCAGCTGGAACAGGCTCAGGTCGGTGTTACTTTTCAACCAGGTGTGGAGAGGACAAGCTGGTCTTTGGAGGGCAGTGCCAAAATGAGCAGGTCAAAACCAAGAAGGCCAAGGGCATCCTGGGGGGCATCAAGAAAAGTGTGAGCAGCAGGTGGAGGGAGGTCATCCTGCCCCTCTGCTCTGCCCTGGGG
>VXBW01000924.1:44026-120021 GCA_013400375.1 Thinocorus orbignyianus
CAACCGGTGCCTTCTCCTCCCCCGTCGGGGGGCGGCCGGTTGCCCCGGTCTCCCCTCTTTTTCCACCATCGGGGCGGCCGGTTGCCTGTGTCCCGCGTTTGCCGCCAGGTTTCCTGTGCAGACAAGTCCCCGGTTCCCCTTGGCAGGGTGTTTTCTACAGGTTTGTGCTTAAACTGCGCCCTGGAGGTGTCAGGGTGTTACAGAAACAGAAAAAAAAAAAGCCCCGTTCGTGGTGCCGAGAGCCACGTTTTACCGAATCCGGCGTGTTTTGAGTATGTTTTGAACTCCAGGGTTGCTTTTTGGTGGTGCTGTTGCCCGCTCTGCGTTGCCCTTGTCATCCTCTTCCTCTTTCATGTAGCACGTTCTCCTGTTTTCTTGTCTTCTTTTCACACTTTCCTGTTTTTTCCTGTAATGATGGTTTTGTAACTTTCCTTCGACACCTGAGTTTTGAAACAAAACCACCTGGGATGAACTTTCCAGAAGACAGTTCTCTGTTCAGACAGCTTTGTAGTGATCCCGAGCACGAGCATTAGCTGGGGCCCAGCTGTGTCAAGGAGAAATACCCCGGACAACCTCGAAGTGCCTTGATCTCTCTGTTGACCTGAGATTTTCATAGAATCCTAGAATGGTCAGAGTTGGAAGGGACCTTCAAGATCATCAAGTTCCAACCCCCCTGCCATGGGCAGGGACACCTCTCCCTAGAGCAGGTTGCTCCAAGCCCCATCCAGCCTGGCCTTAAACACTTCCAGGGATGGGGCATCAACAACTTCCCTGGGCAGCCTGTTCCAGTGCCTCACCACCCTCACACCAAAGAACTTCTTCCTAAGATCTCATCCAAATCTCCCCTCTTCCAATTTAAAACCATTCCCCCTCATCCTGTCACTAGACTTCCTGACCAAGAGTCCCTCCCCAGCTCTTCTGTCCTTCCCTCTGCTTTTGGGTAGGTCTGGTGCCCGTATCCCCCGCCGGGCTCTGCGGGCGCCGTTGGTGTGGGATTATTTGTGTGGAAATGCTCTAAAACGGGCGCTGGGGTTAAAAACCCAGAACACCTTCCGAGAGGCGTTTTACCGGTCCTTCCACATGGCTCGTTCCAGCTCAGCCACAGCCGAATCCACACAAGGAGGGGGAGGTGGTTTGAGCAGCTTCAGCGATTTACGTCGATAAGGAAATTGTAGCATCAAAGTGTGTCTGTATTTTTTTTCCCCTTTGTTTTGTTTCTGCTTCTCTGCTGGTTTTACACTTCTGGGTAGGAGCCCTCTTTCATTTCGTTTTCGTAACCCAGTACCCACTAGAGGACAATAAAGTTTGGAAGTAACTTTGATCTGGCAGCTGCCATTTTGCAGAAGAGGGAGGCGTGTTATTAAAAGCATTAACGGTTGTTAATTAGCGGTCCCCTCGCTGCCGGGAATCAAAACTATCTGGACAAGCTGGTTCTCACCTTACGAGCCTGGCAGGGCCTTTTATCTGTAGTTCAGGGTGGGAGTTTTCATTTTGTTCACCGGAGCAAGAACTCCCTCGTTATAATTGGCTCACACTTATCGGTGTTACTGGTTGTAAAGATTAGATGCTTGTGGTGGCCACTGAGGCGCTGGGAGGCAATTAGAGTTGGGCCAAGGAGAAATCTTTACCGGGCAGGCGAATTTCAAGATGCTGCTGTGCAAAATACTTCTTAAAAAATTCAAAGGTAGTTTTGTTTGGGGAAGTAATACTTACTACCAGTATCTAATACTCAGAATTGAAGTGATAATTCCTTTTTGCTGTGTGGTGGGTGGGCTCTGGTTCATATTGAGTTATTTTCCTTTATACCATGGACACTTCATTCTTAATTTTGTTTTAATTTGGTGGTGGCTTCACTGTAAGTTCATGACTCCTTTCAGAAAAGTACGAGAGCGAGAGCTCGAGAATTGCAATTATAAATCTTCTTTTCTCCAGATTAGACAAGTCTTCAAATGCCTGAGAATTCTCCATATCTCTAGAGTGTAACTTAAAAAGTAAGAGTTTTAAATAGCGTTTGGAAAACTCACACTGGATATTGGAAAAGCTGTCAGCAGGGAGGAGTGGGCTGCCCCAGGCAGCGTGGTCCGTCTCTGTCTGATCTTTTGGTGATAAAACCTGTTGGTTTCAAAACCCTGCGTTGCTGTGATGTGCTGTTCTCCTGACACAGACCTTCTGATCCTGTTTCTCCTTGGCCAAAGCACTGGCGGTGAGGAGGAGCCTTCCCTGAGCGTGTGTGCTGGGAGCTTGTGTCGGGGAAGCTCTAGTGGTTGGGCAGAGGATGCCTATAAAGGTGGAAGGAACCCCGGGGGCCATTAGTAACAAATATAATGACAAAACCCAAAATTGTTTATTCCAACCTTCTTTCCTCTCCCTGTTTGTGTGCGTGTGATGTCTGGAAGTCCTCTGGCTCTTCCCCTGTACCACCATACAAGTCCGTCCCACTTTCTACCCCCTTGAGCTGGGAATGGGTTTNTTGTGCGTGTCATGTCTGGAAGTCCTCTGGCTCCTCCCCTGCACTGAGGGTTGCAAGAGGTCCCAGGTCTTGGGCCGTCGTACAGGTCCTTCCCACTTTATGCCCCCTTGAGCTGGGAATGGGTTTGTGCTGTGGTTTTTAGGGCTTGGAGGATCTGGCAGGCTTTCACAGCACTTGAGTGGACTAATTCCAGTGACATCAAGGTGTCCACTGTGAATAGAAATTGATAGTTCAAAAATACACTGGGCAATTAATTTTGACTATATTGATGTGCAGTGATCTCTAATATCGTTCCCTTGACATTAAGCATCAACTTGCTCATATTAAAATGGCTCACCACTAAGTAGAGTGATTTCTTGTGTTTAAAATCTCTTCCTGAGATAGTTTGGAGTGAGTTTTCTTCTGTATTAAGAAGAATGCAGGAACTAACCTTGGCCTTGCAGCCCTGAGTCCCAAAGGACCGTTCCCAGCGTGTTCATCGTGTCCCGCTCAATATATTGACCTTTGGGAGCTTGAGCAACTCAGTGGCTCCAGAAGCTATGTCCTGCCCCTCTGGGATAAAAAGTTGGAAAACTGAGGGGGTTTTTAGGGGGGCAGGGAGGAGAGTGTTTTGTTTTGGTGTTTAAAGAACAAGTGGAGTGTTGTTTTGAAGGGTGAGTTAGAGGAGAAGACACCCTGGGCTGTTCATATAGACGTGAAATCGTGTGGAGTACCAGGGCGGTCGTTGGGTGGTTTGTGGGGTGTCTGGCACCCGTTTGCACTAGTAAAAAATGTAGAATAATGAGTTTTCTTTCTGTGGGGATGGAGTCTGGTGCTGTTGTGAGGTGTTGGACGGGAGGACACCGGCCATGCTGCAGGAGGGTAAGGACAGACAGCAGCCTGGGATCCCTTTGTGCCCTGCTATTAATAAGCCTGAGAGCCAGGAGGGACGAGCTGCTTCTTGGCAGCCGTTGGGAAATGGCAGTTGTTGTGGCCCAGGATGTCTTTTCGGGGACCACCTGCTCATCTCCCCCCAGCCAGGAGCTGAATCGAGAGGATTTGTCCTTATCTTTCGGCTGGCTCTGACTTCTCCTGTCGGTGCTGACCTTATCGAGCGTTTCTTCAGTGACTGACTTTGATTTACTCCGAGGGAGGGGTGTTTCCTCTGTGTTTGTAGCTCTTCTTGTGCTCTCACCTTGAAAAAAGGAACGAGGCTTATAACCCGAACCAAAGCATTTAAATATTGGGCTTTCTTCCCCTGCTGTTGAGTGATCTAAGCTGAAACGTTCTTTGTTTTGGAGGAAAGAAAGGATTTTGTGCATCAGGGCTACAGGGCAGAGCCATAACGTGGTTATTTGAGGTCAGTGACCACATCAGGACCGGGAATACGAGCCTGTCCCTTATGCCTGTGACAAAGGCTCCCCGGTGCAGCTGCCAGCGGCACGTCTTGCCGGTGGAGAGGGTTCCTCTGCACGTGGTTCCTCTCTGCTCTTGAATTATTTGAGTTAGGCTGAAAGATTTCCGACCCTACGTGTTGTCTGCTGGAGGATACGTGGGTGGGTTTTGTGTCTCTTGCTGACATTGAAACTTTCAACCAACCTTTGCTGTGTCAACGGGGCTCTGGTGTTTCTGTGCTTGAAGAAAATCCTCTTATGCCAGAGCTGTGTGTCTGGGAACAGGGAATCATTCCCGTCTCCTGGGATTTGCTGTTTAAAAAAAAAACCAAAACAAACCACCTTTATTTGCTGCAGAATCACTTTCTGCTTCTGTTTGCTTTGGAGACTGCTGGAAATCTTGCAGGTGTATCGTGACTCCTGTCCCCCGTGGTCCCCTCAAACCCACCACGTGTCCGGCAGGGAATTGTCTCCTGGGTTTTGCTGATTTAAAGATCTGTTTGTTTTGCTGGTTACTGTGCAGGAGCACATTAGAGGAGTCTTTCATGTTTCCTTTTAGAGGGTTTTGGTTTTGCCCTTATTGTTTAGGGGCTACCCCGAGCAAAGAAACAGCTTTCTTGTCTCAAAAATGAGGAAGAATGGCCATATAGAACAGAATCAGGGGCTCTTAGCGTTCCCCTCCATTCTCATAGCTTCAGTGCCTCCTGCAGGAGGTAAAAATGGGATCTGCAGATAAAGGAATAAGTGCCTGGAAAATGTTGTGCACCTAAGAATACGCTTTCTCAGGTATATTCTGGTGTAAATATGTGTTTCTCCAGATGAAAACATTGGGAAAAAAAATGCGGTAAGTCAGTACAACCTCTTCAGTGTTCAGTTTTTCTCTGGGGCTGCGGTGCTGGGTGCTCCCAGTCCTGCTGTGTTTGGAGCAGGCGAGGTTATCTCGGGGACTCTCATTTGCAAGTGACAAAGAAACCCTTCCAGAAACCCCCGAACTTTGACTGTTTCCCTGTTGATTTTCATTCTCTGGTTTTGTTGGCTTATTTCTGTGATAAGCTTTTTCTCTCGTTATCTTTTTCATTAATGATCTTCCCGTGGTTTATTTGATCCTCACACTGGAAGCTGAGGATATAGAAGCTCGAAGGTGATGCTGAGGGCAGTTTTATTCTGGATGCCCTGAAGAAACTGTGAGTTTAAGTGGACTGTATGAGCTGAGAGGTGGATTAGTGAAATTCCAAGTTTTTTGAGTGACGTTAGGGGTTTATTTTTTGTTTCAAATGATGACTCTAAGTACAGAATTGTTCTATATATCTATTTTGCTGTTAGTATGAGCCATCAGTGCTTGCTGTCTTGTTGCATTTTACACATTTTTCTTTATTAATTTAAAATACTGTGTTAAACTAGATGCAAAAAAACTTTACAATTTTAAACTGCACAAAGAAAGCAAGTGTAGCAGTACAGAGGGATTTTTTTTTCCCATTCAATGAGATATAGTGGTTTTGAGGGTTTTTCTCTTAACAGAATGAAGGCTGTGTAGCTTCAGAGCAGATATGCAAAAGCTGCTTTTGCTTTTTTTTTTTTTTTCTTTTAATCTTCCCGGAATATGCCTCCCATGCAAAACTAAAGGTGTACTGCCACGGTGTACTCTGTTTTACTGGGAAAACGTGCAAATCCTAAATCTAGTTCAGAAAATACCTGTTTTGCCTCCACCTTTTAATTTACATCTGTATTACAATTGGCGTAGCTGAACTGAAAGCTCAGAGTTTTATTCGGGAAGGTTGAATGTCCAAAATGCTGGGAGCTTTAGGGCCACTAGCTGTGACACACGCCACCTCTGTCAGGTTCTCACAGCAGCCTGGGTGTGAGAGTCACTTGTTTTTCAACTATGCATAAAATACAGGATCAATCTTTCATTAACAGCTATAAAAATCCATGGCACTTGTATGAGTTTTGGTAAGCGTCCTTCTTGGTTTAGCAGCCCATGGGATGCTGATAAAAAGGGCTCTAGGAGCTTTAGCAATAGGGGTTTGGGTGGTATTTTGTGAAAATTATTGTGTAGAAATCTCTGCTGGAGGTTTTTACTGGTTGTAACAAAGACAAGGGACAGGGGAGCATGAGGGTTTAGAGCTTTGTAAAACGCCTGGAAGCACAAGTCTTCACCTGGGTTCTAAGAACCATAAAGACTGTTCTTGCTGCTTCATTCTGCTGCGGTAACTGAAGTGGATTAATAGGAGTTGTTAATTGGATAAAATTGTCAGGGTTGCCTACCTTTTGTGGGGGGAGGGCTAAGAAGAATGCAGCTTTGGAAATTTACCCTTCTGTTCTTTATAGGCTCATGTTTCTGGATTAGCTTTTATACCCAGGGCAGGAGACCTGGGCAGTCTCAGAGGTATTTGCGTCCTTTGAGTTGCTGAGATTTAATTTCTGGGATATATTTATCTGCCTCTTAATGAGTGTGGAAGAAACTTGGATCTCGGGGTAGTCAGATACTGTGAAATTGCTGTGGAAAAATCAGTGTCTCTGTGGTCTTTTGCTATACAGAGGGTGCTTTGGAAAGCTTAGTTAGATCTGACAGCTGTTTAACACAGCTGCTTCAAACTCTTGGAGGTTTTGGCTCTCAAATATTTATTTTTAAGGGACTTCAGAAGAGTTTGACTTGAGGGAAGAGCAAAGGCTTCGTGTTTCATGGTGTTACTCAGGTAAATGACTGTAGGTTAGTTGCATGGTCTACATGGTTTTTGTTCTACTCTTGGAGGTCTGTCTTGGTGGTGAGATTGCAATATTCACTGACTGGGTGTAATATTAGGAGTAATGAAAAGTCAAAAGACTTTTGTTATTTTTGTGCTCCACGCTGTGGTTTTCCTTTTTACATGTACACATTTTATTAGAACTATCACCTTAGAAAATGCTTAGATTGTCACACAGTGTTGAAAATATAGTTGTCCAGATCAGTTTTCCCTGTCTGTACATGACACTCTCTATATAGAACCAAATGGATAAGTTCAGGATTAGTTGTAGTAGTTGATTACAAAAGGAGCTCGGAAAGTTGCTGTAGAAGCTTTGTGTATGTGTGGGCCAGAATTAGTCTGTTCCTTTATTAGGAACTACAAATCAGATTGAAGTAGTTAATCTCTGTCTGTAAAACACTGGCGCCTGCGATGAACTGAGGAGGATTCACAGATCCCTGCTGTGGTTTAAGACTAAAGCTTGAAAAATGTTTGTGCCTGGTGCTCCTCCTGCCACAGAGCAATCCTTAAAACTTAAACTGGGTGTTCTACAACTTAAAATGTTGTCTGGGGAACTCGTAAACCAGTCTTCATGGTTTATTATCCTGTATTCCAAGTAAGCATGTGTTTTTTGTCTTTCAGTATGTCCAAGCAGATGCTCCTACCAATAAAACACTGGCTGGGCTGGTGGTGCAGCTGCTGCAATTCCAGGAAGATGCCTTTGGAAAACACGTCACCAATCCTGCCTTCACAAAGCTTCCTGTGAGTATCGGGGTTAACCCCCTGCCATTCCAGCAGCCTGGTTTGTTCCTCCTCCAGGATTGGTGCAGGTTTCCAGGTGGTTGGGAGAGCTGGGCTTCCTCAGAGGCATCCTCTGGGAAGGGTGAAATAGCTCTCTCCTTAAAGCAGATATTTCCAACATAATTCATCTTTTGAATATGTAGAATTGTCTGGGTTGGAAGGGACCATTCAGGTCATCAAGTCCAGCCATCAGCCTAACGCTGACCAAAGCCATCACTAAACCACATCTCTAAGCACTACATCTACCCACCTTTTCAATATCCCCAGGGATTTTAATCCATGTTTCACAGAATCAGAGAATGATCTGGGCTTGGCAGGGACCTCTGAAGATCATCTGGTCACTGGGGATATTGGTGTAGAGAGATGATACCAACCGTTGAGGGTTGCAATGTAGGGTCTGGTTAGATACCCACACTGGGTTGGAGATACCTGTGACTGGCCACAAGACCATAAACTGAAGTTGTTCTGAAAACTCCTGGAAGCGCTCTGGTGGTCTCTGCTATTCTGTAAGTTATGGAGCAAATTGTATTATTTTATGGTGATTTTTTTCCCCCCAGAGGTTTTGCTTATATAACTTCTTCCGAAAGGACTGTAAATTCATGCACATTTGCTCCACAAAAGGGGGTTTCAGACTTACTGGATGAATTTCTGGGGGCTTAAGAATGCACAAAGGTGCACTGTTAGGATGTATCTCACCATCTGTTCCCTTCCAGTCACCCCAGTAGGAATGGGAACCTTTGGAGACAGGAGCTTTATTTTGCTGTGACAGTGCAGACCATAAAACCGTACCCACGTTCAACAAGTTTATAAACCTTTCGAGTGCTCTGAAGCCTTAAATCAATTTATCTTATCTTAAAAATAGGTAATAAAGATTTCGGTGGCGCTGTAAAGATGTTGTTCCTGCTTCTAACTCTTCTTGCTGTCTCGAAGGTCTAATCTGGTCAAATTTGCTCTGCTTAAGTTTGCAGCGGTTGGATCTCTCTGCTCTCAGTTCCATCCCACAGAAGACAGCTCATCAGTCCATCTTCCCTTCTGTTGTTTTTTATGAGAAAATGCAATATTACTCTTGGGAGGAGTTTAGCTGTTGCTTTTTTGAACGTGCAATTTAAGATACGGGTTCAGTATCTTCAGGAGGTTTTATTATTCTACAGTAGCACTTTGAAGATGTGCGGAAAAGTTTGGTTTTACAGGACTGTGTCTGACTTGGGAAGAGAGGTGGGGTGAGGAGGTGTCTCTAGTGACATTGCCAATGTCCAAAAATGCATTGAAAAGGTACTCTGCTCTTCTGCCTTCCTCTTGAGGTTCCTTATTCTTTTTAGAGCAGCTTAGGGTTTGCTCATGTGTTTGTAAGCCAGCGCTTGTATTCTCAGAGCCAACTCTTACGCATTTTGTTTTAAGTCAAGCTTCTGGACTTTGGTTTGCTAATAATGGTTCCAAAGCGTGACTCGTGGAGTGGAGAGAACCCACGTGGCAGCTTGAGCTCTCTCGCTGTTACTCCCTGCACAGTGGAGCTCTAAACAGATGGTCGAGCAGGAGCAGCTCTGTTCTTGTTGAATGCTTGGGAAAGATCTCTTTTTGTGGTGTTGTTGGACACCGGGGTATTTGATGTCTCCCAGAACTGCTTTGCTGTCCGTTCTGGAGCCAAGGAAGGCCGTGTTTCAGTTAGATCCTGCACTACCATTTTAGCTGCCCACCTGCAGGATGGATTTAAAGTGCTTGTTGGTAACATGAAGACTATAAATTGGTATTTATTCTGTGGTAGGAATTATTGCTGAGGTGGAATATCATGGGATTTAAAGAAAATGACCTGTTCTGTTGTAAGAAGTAAGATAGAAGCTCGATCAGAAACTACAGCAGCATCTCCAGCTTTGTGCTTTCTCTAGTCCCAGCAGAAGGTGGGCTGCAGAAAGACCCTGGTAACCAGAGCTCAGCTGTTAAACAGCTCCCCAAATTCTGTTTGGTTTTTTTTTTAATGTTCCTTATGATTTTTGAGAAACACAAACCAGACCCATCCTGGTCTGTACGTTTATCCTGCATATAGAAAGATAGGTTTCGTTTCTGATTTCAGTAAATAGTTGGGCATCTTGTACTGGCTGGAGCAACCTCAGAAGGGCTCACCCCCAGAGTTCCCCTGGGCCACTGTGTCCCTCTGACAGGGTTGGAAGGAATTAAAAGAAGAAAAAAATAATCCCTTTTTATGTGATTTAGTCAAATGCATTGGTTTGTGAAGAGCCATCCTCTTGGCTACCATTTCTAAGAAGACTTTGACTATTGCTTTTCCTGAGCTGCGATAAACATCCTGACTAGAGATACTAGTAAAAGAACAAAGATAATTTCAAACTAAAATTTGTCAGAAAACCATACCTTTCTGTGTAGAACACAGTCCTGTTTTGTTAATAACCTTTTGGAGGAAGGACTTGGCGGGACTCAGTAGAGCTTTTGGCCTCCTCATGCTCCTGTTGGTGTTTCAGCTTTTGGGTTCAGAGTCCCTGTTTCCGAATACACGGCTCCGCTGTACTCTGCTAAAACTGATAGCGAGGAAATGGGTTGGATTTAGTCTGTTTTGGGGCAGATCTGCACAGTGACCTTTTCAGATCCTGACTAACAACCTTTTGCTGCAATGGAAGGAGGGATGTGAATGAAGAGCTTTGGGATCCGTAGCGAACACGGAGCCCGGGTTTTAAATGTTTGGTTGTGATGATTTGTTTTAGTCTGCTTAACACTGATGAAGAGCCTCTTAACTGGCAGCTACGATTTTTAGGTTTGATTTACTGTGAAATGGTTGTTCAAAGCGTGGTTCTGATTTCTGTTTTACAGCCGTGCAAGGAATTTTTTGCAAACTGCTCACATAAGGAAGGACTCGGAGCTTTCAGATAGATCAGGTTCTGCTTGCAAATGTGAGGAGTTTTTCCCACACCAAATGTGTTTAATCTTCCTGAAACATCTTCAAAGGAGAACGTAGGACTCCAAAAGTGATTAATCTGAAAATTAAACGATGCATTTGATAAGCCAGATGCTTAAAACTTGACTAACAAAGATGCATTCATTTAAAACAATGACATAAAGCTCAGCGTCATGGTGTTTTCTCTTTTCTCTCTGGTTCTAGGCAAAGTGCTTCATGGATTTCAAAGCTGGAGGTACATTATGTCACATTCTTGGTGCTGCTTACAAATACAAGAATGAACAGGGCTGGTAAGTTGTTTTTATTTTGATTTCCACACCTTTTGCATGAAATTAAGCACACACAATGCTTATGCAAACTACTTGAAGTTTAATACTTTCTGGAGAATTGGGCAGGCAAGGGAGTTGGAGATGGGAAGAGGACATTTTTTGTCCTGTTTTGCTGATGGTAGCTTTTATAAGACACTCCCCCTCACTTCTAAACGGAACCAGAAGTTGTCCAAGTTGAAGGTCTTGGGAGTTAATTCCAAGCTTGAGGATTTTTTTTGGTTTTGGCCATTTATTTCCTGCATGACTGAGCAAAGTATCCAGAATCCTTATTTCCTATCTGTAAGATAGAAATCTTTTTTAGTGTATTGAGTAGGTTTTAGTTATGATTAGGACATGAAGCATTGCATAGATATTAAAAAATGCTCGGTCTTCCATTGCTTATCAACCCCCAGGAATGGGAGGGTGAGTAGTTAGAAACATTCCCCATGGAGCTGCTGACACTAGTACTAAATCCCAGTGGTGTTTTGACCCATTATAATCCTCTTTCCAAGACAGCAGTAGCACGATTTACTGTATTTGGGAGCCCTGGTGGAAAAAAAATAAAACTAATCTGATGATGAAAAGTCCACAGATCAAAGTCAGCAGAGATTGTTCTTGTACGTGGATTCACTTTCTGATGTGGTGTTGCACAGACCCGTAATGGCATTCAAATTCTGTTAACCCCCAAGAGCACATTAAAAGGCAAAAATGAAGTTGTTCTACTCTATGGTTGGTGGTTTTTAGGAGCTGTTTATACTCACGTCAGCTAAATAGGTACCTAGGCTGGATGTGTCAGGAAGCTGGTATGAGTGAGATGCTGACAAATGTTTCTCCTGCTCTGATATTGCCGGCACCTGGGATACATGTGTGTGGGGGGTGTCTTTCAGGAGCATCTTGCTACCTCTGCCTTAAGCTAAAGGACTTAAGTGGCTCCTCCTTCATTATTTTCCAAACAAATTTAGTTATCAATCATTGAAATTTGGTTGCCTCCTCTCCTCTCCCTCTCTTGCTGCCGCCTCAGAACTAGCGGGTAGTGCCTTGTGTTTGTGCATGTGGGATGTAGAGGGAGAAGCGAGACTTGGATTTAACTCTTGAGGATCAGACTTAGAGCTTGGAATGTACCTTCACTGACTCAACCGAATAATCTGTGGTGTTTTGCCTGAAATATGATAATTTTTGATTTTATTTTTTTAATGCTATGCATTTTCGCTCTTGCTTAACCTGTTTGTGAATGATCTGTCTTATAGGAGAAGTACCTTTCCTCGTCATAATAGGTATGTCTGAAAAATGCACTTACCCAGTGCAGCTGGACATACCTTGTCTATCCCTGCAACCCGAGTAGTTGTGGCTAAAACCTCCCCGAGGGTGTCAGTTAAACTAAGGACAGGAAGAATTAATACTACTCATTTATCTAAACGGGCAACTAAAGAAAGTGCTATTTCTTAATCTGGTGGCAAGGTGTTCTCAATCCGTTACCTTCAGGTATGGGCTTCAAAAGGAGCAAAAATCTGGGGGCATGGATAGCATTAAATGACTAAGGAATTTAGATTTTAGGCAACCAAGTGGAGACATTTTGGGCAGACTCGAATGCCTTGAGCATCTTTGTGCCACAGGCACTGAGGACTTGATTAGGTGACTAGGAAAAAGTTTGTGTTTCTTCTGTGTTTGTCTTCCTTCACTCCTTGGAGAAGCACATGTTCTGAACACAGACTGTGAAGCTGTCAGTGGGTGAATCCTGGAGAAGTGGCTTCATCCTGGCTCTTAAAATCCTGTGTGTTATAGGTATAAAATACTTCATTGTTGTGCACTGAGCTGAGAGTCAGCGTAAACCTTTCAGCATGCACAATGCTATTTGAAGAGTCATTGCTTAAAATTGAAAGACAATTCCAATAAATATGCCAGGATGTTATCTCCAAGGATTTTTTGGCCAGGTCCTTAGTGTGAAGAGTCCATAAATCCCATTTTAGGATAGAAACTGTCATTCATTAATAGTGAACATGTCTAGTCCTGCCCAACTCTAGAGCATGTTTACGCAGCACCCTCTGCGTGGGCAGCTTCTTTCTGAAAATACTACAGAGCCTGGAGTGAAGAAAAACATTGAATTGTCTTTGTTTAATTTAGTAGTGTAATATTGAGGTGTTGCTGGGATTTTGTGGTAATGGGGTTTGTGACTAAGAGAAACAAAAAAATCAATCTTGGCTTTGGTTCACCTTCATTGTGTATTTATGAACTTGAAACATGGATTTGGTGTGTTACCGGAAACAAGCGTGTTTAAAAAACTGGCGTTAATTATGGGCATGGGAATAAATTCTTGTATTTTAGGTTGGGGCATTAACTTAAAGCACATGGGTCACTGCATGGTGATGGTGCACGGGGCTTTTCCACCCTGTTTAGTTTACACACTGAAGTCTCTTCTGCCAAAATTGCCACTCCTGACCACCCAACACCCCAGTTGAGTGTTTTCAGACTCCAACAACAGCTTTTTCCAAGCCTTGGGAGGTACAGAAGAGCACCAGATGGTGTTTTACAGCTGAGAGTCAACAACCTGATGATCTAAACATATCGTTGTGCTTTGGAAAAGGCTGAATTGTTCAGGCTCAGGTCTAAATCTGTTCCAGAGGCTCCTGGTGGTGAGGAGCCCAGGTGATAGAAGCAGTCCCCTGCGGGTGAGGGACTGGCATTGGGACTGACACTGTCCCCCCTCTCCATCTCTGGGGAGTGTCACCATTTACAATCCTCATTTCACTGCGTTCACCCCCAACTTGTGAAATAAGTGTGTGGTTCAGTTGGGGATGCAGCAGGATGGATGCCCTTAGGGGCTCTCATGGTTTTTCCTACTAGAAAGTCTCAGGTTTTGTGTTATTCCCCCTCCCATTTCTGATAGACGCTTAATTCTGCATTGTTATTTCAAGAATTTTAATTACTTTGTCAATGCAGTAGAACTTTACAGCACCAGAGTTCAGTAGAGATGATCATAAAATGCTCATGTGGATTATGAGCTACCCATATACTATGGGGGCAGTGGCTTGTTCTCAAATAGTTAGAAATAAGTAGAAAATAAAAAAGAATAGATAGAAATAGATAATTTCTGATAGAAAATGCTGGGCAAACAAATTATGTTTTTCCTGGATTAGAGTCTGGGACTGGTGGATGGTGCAACTAGAAGTAAGAGAAATGTGAGAGTTTGTTCATGGTGTTTTTTCTCATCTAGTTGTTGAAAACCATCATGAGCATTTGCTTATTTTATATTTTTTTCTGTTTAATTGTCCTTTGTGGCTGGAGTGGAGCACACAGCGCTGCCACGGGGGGTGTTGGACAGTGTCTGCCTTCATTATTCCTACATGTTTCCCAAACCAGTTGCATCTTGTTGGTTGGGTTGGTGATTTTTCTTGCTTGTGAGGGCTGCCGAGTCAAGCCAAAATATTTGTGATTGTGCTTTAGGTGGTGTTCTGTAGCTGCCACAGTATACTGGGGGGGTTTAATGTGGAAAACATGAAAAGATTCTTGGCTGCTGAACGGCGGGGAGTGGAATTTAATATTTCTGAATAATTTTCCTTAACAGGCGGAGGTTTGACCTGCAGAATCCATCCCGGATGGATCGGAACGTGGAGATGTTCATGAACATTGAGAAAACACTAGTGCAGGCAAGAGACTCGTGCACAGAGCTGTGCCTGGCCGCGTGCTCGGGGCTGGGGGCGATTTCCCCACCTTTTTATGTACCCCCTTGTGACGCACTGGAGAGTTTCACCCTGGGCTTCTCCAGGAATATTCTACTCCCTCTCCCAACCTATTTTAGTCAGAATTCCTTGCTGTCACTTGCAAAGTTCAGAGTGTTTTCACTGATATTTGGAGGATATAATTTGTGTGTGAATAACACTCTTTTTTAATCAAACTCTTGAACCCAAGCTCAGTGTATAATACAGTCAGAACGTAACTTTTAGGTGCCTCTCAAAAATGGAAGTTGGAGGCACAGAAAGAAGAATAGTACTCTTATTATTAAAAAAAAAACGCTCTTGCCATTGCATGGTGATTTCAGTATATAGAGTACCTGTTAAAATCTGAAATAAAACAAATGTTTGCCTTCAAAGAGCACAGAAACAGATGAATCTGCCCGTTAGTGTGACAGGGCAGGTTCAGATTTGCAAGCTGACACACAGGGGACTTGAATTGCCTTTCAAGTGAAGTCTTCCAAAGCCTGTCAAAAATTCTTTGGAAAAAATCCAAGATGTGGTTTCCATTAAAGATGCTGTTGAGAGAGCAGGAATGTGACAACAGTGACGTGGTCCCTTTGTCCCTGATGAT
The DNA here is from genome assembly GCA_013400375.1 of Thinocorus orbignyianus. NCBI lineage: Eukaryota > Metazoa > Chordata > Aves > Ciconiiformes > Thinocoridae > Thinocorus > Thinocorus orbignyianus. The sequence goes on from VXBW01000924.1 coordinate 58,906, forward strand.
GTCTCTGACAAAGCCAACAGCAGGTCTGTGGGAAGAAACCCAGGATAGGACTTTTTTGGGGAGGTCGGCGAAGGCAAATACTGCTGTTGTAGGGGTTTCTGGAGCTAGAGTTAGTGTGCTGTGTCATGAGCTGATATGTGTTGGAGCTTTTTTCAAGCACTGATGATGTTAATAGGATGGGTTTTGATCTGTGTCTCACCTGGCCTAATAATTGCTTGTTTATCTTCTTCTCTCCACCAGAACAATTGTCTGAGCAGACCGACCATCTACCTCATTCCAGATATAGAGCTGAAGCTGGCTAATAAATTGAAGGATATTGTCAAACGTCACCAGGTAACTCTTAAATAGCACATCTTAGAACAAATGTTTCATTAACTGTAAGACAAAACGCCTGACTTGAGCCCGTCAGTTCCACCTGGGTTGTGTCTGACACCACTGGGCGGCAGCAGAAAGTCGCTGAAAACCAGAAGTTTGCCGTTTGTGAGATGCCAGCGGTGGTTTTCCTCCCCCGGAGGGTGAATCATAACTCTCTTCTGAAAGTAAATCTGACATTGCCTGTGAAGTGCAGAGCAGTTGTGGGCCAGGCCTGCAGCCAGCTCACTGATCTCATGTTAAATACCTGCTTATATAAAGCAGAAGCTCATCGTTTGCCGAAATCTGAGACCAAAGAAGGTAGTGTGTAATAAAGCTGTTCCAGGTACGTGGGGACAGCAAAAGGGAACTTTAAATAGTTGTTACCTTTTTTTTTTCTCATTGTTTGACTTGCTTTTTCTTTGCCTGTGTTGAACAGGACACAAGCAGTGACAGTCTCTGCTTGTGGGGTGGTCAGTGTCTTTCTGAGGGTCAGCGTCTTGCTTCTGTGATTTAATATACTCAGGGATGAATTTAACAGGATTTATAGCTTCATTCTCTTAAAAATGTAAACGATCTTTTCCCTTGTCTTGGGAGAAACGTTTTGGAATGTGAACTCTGGATGTTCTGATGGCCTTTTGTGCTGTGACAGTTCAGGGCTGTAGCCAAAGCAAACCCTTTCTTTTCCAGATGAAATGTATTTCCCATGCTGTGGCTGCAAGCCGCCGCCTCAGCTTCAGTTGTGCCATTTTTCACAAGTTACTCTTAATTACTCAGCTGATTCAGGACCCTTGCTGCTGCTTACATTGCAGTTAACTACTCAGTTTGCCTTTCATGAAGGAATTCTATAGTGCACTCAGTGTGAGTGATGGAAGGTACTTTTTCCTTATAAATGTTGAGGATTCTTTTAAGAGCCACAGTAATAATTTGGGAACTTGAAAGCAGGTAATGAGTGAGACTTAGCATTTATTTATCTGCCTCAAGAGACGTGGTTTTTGGGTAGAGAACTCTTCCATCTCCTTATGTCTGTAGCTTTCAGTCACAATCCATTTAGCAGAGGCAGGGAATAAGCCTGCCAGTCTGCTTCCATCTTTCAGAAAAGCTGCTTTAGCGTGAAGTTATCCATCCCTTTGTTTTCAGTCGAGATGGCATCTAAGAGGGAATTCCCATTTGTCTGTTGTGGATTGGGTTTTCTAAAGCACTGTAGGAAATAGATGGAACGTTCTCCTGTGGCTCTCAGAGCTCAGATTAGGCATCTAGAGAAGTGTCTGTAGCTCATGGGGAATGAAGGGAGAATTTCTGTTTAAGTTCCTTAAACACTTTGCAGCGTCTTCATTAACATCCAGGCTCTTTCCTTTCCTTTTGAACACTTCTAAATCCTTTTTACTTTCCAGCTTTCGTTTTTGCTGTTGCTCAGGGCCTCCTCTCCCTTTACCCAGTTCCACAAACTCTTGTTGGTGTAGGAACTCCTGGCCTTCAGCCCCTGATACTGGAGTAGCCTCCAAATTTGGCTACCATAACACAATGCATCTTCATACTTTTTAAATTTCCTTCCTTTTGCTACTGTCTCCTAAACGGGTTGTTCCCATGTTGTTGGCTGTAACTGATCCCATGTGCTCTTAAGTCCTTTAAATAAATCTGTCGAGTATTTATGGAATGTAAATTTTGACTAACATTTTCATACAAACTGGTCCAAAACACAACTGCTCTGCAGCAGGGACTGCAGACTCTGCCTTTCTGCTGTCCTTGGAGAGGGCTCTTCCTTTATGGAGACTGGAGGTGTCTCTGCAGCATTGGGAGAATTCTTCTGCTTCTCTGTGGGCGGGAAGGACAGGGTTTGGTTGAAGTCAGGCATGAATATTTCCAGGTTGTGTGGGGTGTGGGTAAAAGAGACAGCCATGAAGTTTGGGGTGATGTGTTGAAGGTTTCTTACGCAGCTGCTTCTTTTCTTTCACCTTTCCCCCAGGGAACAGTAACCGAAGAGAAATCCAAGGCTACACACCATGTTTATCCAAGTCCTACCTCAATGGATGATGGTAAAGTTGTTTTCCAGTTTTTAAGCGGAAATAATCTTGTCACTAAATTCTGTTAGCATTTATGGGAGCTTTCACACTGACTTTTCCTAACCTGCTCCTGAGAACTGCTGGGAAAATTTTTCTAGGGTTAACAACTCCAAACAAAATCATTGTGTGTCCTCCACCTAATTACTGGGTGTAGTGTTCCTGTTTTAATTGATAAATCAGGATGCCCAGGAGCCAGCAATGGGCCCTGGTGGCCAAGAAGGCCAAGGGCATCCTGGAGGGCATAAGGAAGAGTGTGAGCAGCAGGTGGAGGGAGGTCATCCTGCCCCTCTGCTCTGCCCTGGGGAGGCCCCAGCTGGAGCACTGGGACCAGTTGTGGGCTCCCCAGTTCCAGAAGGACAGGGAACTGCTGGAGAGGGGACAGCAAAGGACCACAAAGATGGTGAGGGATCTGGAGCATCTCTCTTAGGAGGAAAGGCTGAGGGACTTGGTGTCTTTTTAGTCTGGAGAAGAGAAGGCTGAGGGGGGAGCATAGGTCAGAACACTGAGTGAAACATTATCAGGAATTAACTAGATGTAGGAAAGGTAGTGGAGATGATGTAGATGAGAATCAAAAAGCTTTTTGACGTGTTCTCGTCTTTTTGGGTGACAGGTTGGGAATGCTGGTAACTGTCAGTGCCTGTGGTTGGGCGGGTTGAACACGGGAACAAGGATACCTGATCAATGGAGCTTATTGGCGTTGTTGTGATGCGGCCTGCCTCCACACAGGCTCCACAAAAGCAATTCTTCAGCAAAGAGCAGGAAAAAAAAAGCTTTTAATTTCATTACACATGTATTTGTCTCGTGGATCATTGTTGTGTCTGAGCTCCGTTGGTGTTTGGTTTTTCTGGTGTTCCTTGGCATCTGCTGGCCACTAGATGGAAGTGTTTGCTCCTGCGTGGGAGGAATCCTGGCTCAGTTGGCCTCTGATCCTTGCCTGTGTCTGCGCTTGTGATCATATCATGCCTGGCCACAGGTTAATGCTTATTTTTTCCTAAATCTGAAGTGGTTAAGGGTTGAGCTTTGCAGTTCCCATCTGTCCTGTGGTCAGTGAAGGTGCAGCTGTGCCAGACGGAGCTCTCTCAACCCCTGGTTTTACTGAGCTGGGGAAACAGCAGTTCGTTTAAACAGTGTGACTTCATACCTGAGATCCTCAGGGTTTCCTTTTTAATCCTGCTCTGGGCCATACCCTCAGTATTTGGGTTGCAGGGAGCTGGTTATGACCTTGTGTCAGATTTGCAGTTTAAAAGAAAAAACAGTTTTTATTGCAAAACCAGCAAAGTTTTAGTGTTGCTCAGTAAGTCTGGACTGACTTGAAGGCCTTCTTTATGCTGTTGAGAAAGAACAAAGTCAAAATCCAAGTCTCGTTACTCTTGGAAGTTTTTTATTAAAATCATTTTCACTCCCTGCCCTGACGTTCTTCCTCCAAAACTCTATTGTTTCTGTAAATATCTGTTGAGAGTAGAATCTGGTAGTGGGGAAGAGGATCTTTTGAAAGAAATATAAATCAATAGAAGTTAATGAGGGGATTCAGAAAAGAGAAGGGAAATATTTACCACTTGACAAGAGAACATTTTGGAAGTTTAATCTTTTATTGATATAAACATTAAAAAATGACAGGTTGGAGTGTGTGTCTCTGTTATTTCTACTGACTTTACTGAGTGTCCTCTGGGAAGGTTTGCTTGGCCCCGTTCTGAGCTCCCAGCCCAACCAGCCATGAAGTTTGGGAGATGAGCTGGGATGAGAGGAGCTGGTGGAGGACAGAGCTCCCACCCATCAGGCAGAAACACCTTTTGCTTCTCTCAAGAGACAGATGATTTGTTTCAGTCCTCACTGGGTCTTAATCTTGTGTGGGGGTATGAATGTCAGGAAAGGAAATGTAATAATTATTATGATTCAAATCATTCTTTCTCCTTTGCAGATGAATGGTTGAGACCTGTGATGAAAAAAGACAAGCAGGTGCTGGTACACTGGGGCTATTTTCCAGACAGGTAAGAAAGAGGGAGGGGAAGAAAGCACAGCCCAAACCTTACCGAAGTTCCTTGAAGGAAAAGTGTTGATTAACACTTGTAAATAGGAAAATCCACATCCTGGAAACCAGCTGCTCCTGTAGCCCACTGAGTCTTCCTTCTCCAGAGCTCTGTGGTTATCAGTAGTGAACCTGCACGAGGAACGTTCCAGATGTGTGGGCTACAACCATGCTCTGCTCCTGTTCTGCAGGCTGTGACCTGCTCAGCCTTAGCTCACGCTGGCTGTTGGAAAAATTTGACCCAAATAACCGGCACTGTGTCTCTGTTGTGATTCTGAATGATTCCACACCGTTACTCACACTGAGACAAGCAGCGGTTGCCTTACAGAATATAACCATGCAGGAATTTGGCATCCCTGCCATTTATATCCCTGTCCAAGGCCTGAAAAGATTTAATCAATAGTTTAAAACAGAAATACTCAGCCCCATTTGGCACAGCAGCAACTGGGCGAGGGTAGAAAAGGGAAAAGGAGAATCTGTTTTTCTGCAGAGTCACTAGTAACGTGAATTGCATCAGACCTGCATGAGCCTTTCCGGAAAGTCAGTGAGATTTTAGTTAAAGCCAAAAGGGAGAACTTCTCTTCACCAGCTTGGCCTTTCTTCCACGGAGAAAGATTTCACTCCGTGGGTTGCTTTTAGTCAACTGTTGAAAGCAGGTATTCGAGCAAGCTGCCTTGGGATGTCACAAGACTGAAAAGGCAGGAACTTAAAGGCGTTTTTAACAACTGGTTTCTGAGTCCCAGTTATGGAAAACTCAAAAGATTGATGACCCAGCGCTGACTTTTGTTTAAATAACTTTTTTAGGGTACTCAGATCTGCTCTGCTCTGCACACACAGAGTTCTCAGGAATTATGTTTGTATTTCTGTGAGAGAAAGAGCAAACAACAATCACACCTGAGCTGCTTTCTTCCTACAGATGAGGAACCTTTAAATATTTTGCTGTTTATATTGTATCAGCCAAGTTTGTGTTGACTCTGGGTGTGGGTAAATAAATACCAGTGTGAGGCTGAGGAATGCTACAGGCACCTCTTTGCTTGTGTATGACTCCTCCCAGTTGCTCAGTACGTGCCTGGTGTTGGTCACTCAGCATTTTGGGCAGTTTCTTAGTATTTATAAATTGGCTTTTGAGGGAGTAGCATCTGGAAAAGTGGATGTGAATAATAGCTGGATTCTACAGCAGTGGAGTGGAGGAGAGGATGCGCACTCCTTTCTTCTAGGAATCCAGTATCTCATGCTTTAAACTCATAAGAACGGAAACAAGCTAATTAAGCTAATGGCAGGGTTTGAACAGGTGACTCAGAAGCTGCATTTATACCCCTCAATCTAGAGAGCAGATTTGCAATTTGAAGCTGGAGCTGCCTCCCCTGAGATGGCTTTTAAATTCAGAAAGTTAAAAATGTGCCCAAAGATCCCTCGGACCCCTCCCTTTTCGGCGTGCCCTGTCTCTGCAGCAGAAAACAGTCATTATTCCCTTAATTTTTCATTGCCTGGGAAATCCTTTGCTATTCTATCCCAGCGATGTGATCGCTGAATTAAATATTCCTGCCGGTGATCTTTGGGGGATGAACAGCCTGAGGGAACCAGTTTTGTTTTCTCTTGCCTCCTCTCCTTAGCTACGACACTTGGGTTCACGCCAATGAAATAGATGCTGAAATTGAGGATCCTCCCATTCCCGAAAAGCCATGGAAGGTGAGTTTCTCAGTTTCCCAAAGTTCCTGTGTTGGTAGAGCTCATGCGGAGGCGCTGCTCTGGCTGCATTTTCCACAGGTTGGGAAAAGCAGAGTGGTATTTCTCGAGCCGTAAGGAAAATGTCTGAAACGTTTCTTTGGTCTGGGAGGGGAAAAGCTGTTTGAAAAATACTTTATTTTGTGTTCAGGATCAGTCCTTTCACTGCTGCTGAAGTGCAGCCCTCTCTGGGATCAAACCTGACAACTCGAGTTCTTGGAAGGCGTAATGGCATTATAGAGAGTTTAAGAAGAGAAAATGGGGAAAATACTGTATCTTCATGATGGTTTTTGGAAGAATATCGTTAATGGAAAGAACTATCATGTTAGAAACCTGAGGTTTCCACACTTGAGTTTCTAGAATATAGAAACGGCCCAGAGTAATAGAAGTTGGATAACACAGAAACTAAGAAGCTTCTTTTGGAGAGCAAATCTGAATTTCTGAAGTCTGTGGTACCATGGAAATCTTGTCCCTTCTCTTTGAGCTATTCTATTTCTAGTAGTTTCAGGTATTGAGAGCAAAATAGAGCTGTGGGCCTGAGTGAGAAAACCAGCAGGTGTTTAAAGGGTCCCTGAGGGTCGTTGTTATCTCACCTTTCCTTATGGAAAAGTTCCATTTGTTGGGAACCCAGCTCTTGGCTGATGCCCTGACCGTGCAAAAAGTCAGCGCTTCTCAGTTGTTGAGCACCGTGTGAGCCTTCAGAGCAAGAGCAGCAGCCTTATTTAGGTTCTAATTAGTTTCCTTTCTACAGAAATGATTTGTCTTTCTGATTTAGCTCGTTGCGGGTGAACACTGCGGAGCAGTTGTGCTCAGACAGCAGTAAATCTACTTTATTGGCCTTTTATTGGACTTACTCTTTTATACATGACACGTAGTGATCTGTGTGGGTGCTCCTGGTCTGAACAGCAGAGTTAGAGCAGCCAAGGCCAGAAAATAACTTTATCTGTTCAGACACTACTTATTCCAAGCAGTTACCTGTAACTAATTTAGGTGTAAATCATACCAAAGCTCAAGAGTTTATTTTCAGCTGTGTAAACTAGCACTTTATTTGAAGATGGATATTTTAATTCAAGATACTCAATCTTTTCTTGCCGAGATATGGCCAGCTTTTAATTTTTTGGGTCTTTTGTGGCACATCTGCTAAGGTGACCTGTATATTTAGAAGATTTTGATGAAAATTTCAGCGTCCACAGTACACTTTTAATGCTGTCCCAGCTGTGAGAACTGACCTCACGCTTCAGAAGGCTTAAAAATGACTGAGGAGCAGGTGTGGTGTTCAATAGACTTAGAGGCATGTTCATAGAATCATTGAATGGTTGGAGTTGGAAGGGACCTTAAAGATCATCAAATTCCAGCCCCCCTGCCATCCCCTGGGCAGGGACACCTCCCACCAGCCCAGGTTGCTCCAAGCCCCATCCAGCCTGGTCTTGAACACTCCCAGGGATGGGGGATTGTGAGATCTTTGGATGTTCAGACCCTGATAACAAATTATTTCCTTCATCCCAGTAGATATTTTTTCAAAAAACATCACCTCTCTCTGTTTCTTTGTTCTCTAGGTTCACGCCAAGTGGATTTTGGACACAGATGTGTTCAATGAATGGATGAATGAAGAGGATTATGAGGTGGATGAGAACAGGAAAACCGTGAGTTTTCGACAGAGAATCTCCATGAAAAATGAAGAGGTGAGTGCTTCTCCACTTAGTCAGTCACCTGTTGATACATCAATACTCTGCATAACTCTCATTTTTTGGCACTCATATTTGCTAAAATTAAGCCAATTAAATATTTAGGGCTAATAAAGTCTAGTTTAACTTTTTTTCTGACATATGTCCATTATCTGGAGTACAAATGTGCTCTTTGATTTTGATTTATCCCCTCTCCCAGAGGGTGGTAAGAGGTAGGACCTGCTCTGCTTTCTCATAACTGAAGCTGTGGGTGTGTTAAAGTGCATCAGTTAATATTTGATATCCAAATTTGCTGTAGGAAAGTACTTGTTAGCTAGTATTTTTTGCCTCCCAATGCAAGAAGTTGGTGAGGAGTCTGAAAACACGTTCATTGAATCTTGAAACTGAGCTGGGAAACCTCTCCTGATGGACAGAGCTATATTGAACAAGTCACACATGAGAATCTTGCTGTGTTTTAAAACGCAGTTACAGAATCCCAGGATGGTTTGGGGTCGAAAGGGACCTCTGGAGATTGTCCCCAACCCCCTGCCAGAGCAGGTCTCACAGGAACGTGTCCAGGTGGGGTTTGAATGTCTCCAGAGAAGGAGACTCCCCCACCTCTCTGGGCAGCCTCTGCCAGGGCTCTGACACCCTCCAAGTGAAGAAGTTCCTCCTCATGTTGAGATGGAACTTGCCATGTTCCAGTTTGTGTCCGTTCCCTCTTGTCCTCTCACTGGGGAAGTTCTTAAGTAGGGAGCATCTGGAGGATGCCTATAGAAAATCCAGGGCTTTTCCCATTGAGAAATGGAAGTTTTCCAGAGCTGGATGAGGTGCAGGTGGTGATATTATTGTCTTTATCTTCTCTATTGTAGGATGTATTCAGGGAGAGTGGAGCCCACAGACTGTAGTATTTGGGATGAACTAATTACTTTGCTTCTCTAACAGCCTGTGAGGAGCCCGGAGAGGAGAGACAGGAAAGCAGCAGCCAGTACGAGGAAGAGGAAGCATTCTCCTTCCCCACCTCCAACTCCTGTGGAGTCGAGGAAAAAGACAGGGAAGAAAGGGTAAGTGTCCCTCTCTTGGGATTGGAGACAAATTTTCTTGAAGAAATGTTTGTGGGGAGGTGTCTGTCACCTTGCCCTCGTCACACCTTGGGTTACAGCAGAGGAATTACTTCTACAATAGACCTGGGTGGTTTTGCTTGTGCAATATATGGAATTTCTTTCCTCCTCTGTATCGAAATGTATTGCCTGCAGGTTGGGGGAGAATCCAGTGCAAGTTGTGTTTGTAAGTTGGGGTTTGCTGCTGCATCCAGAGAAGTTAATAAAGGAGAACTTGCTCAGCTACTTGGTGCAATCACATAGTGCATCTACCCTTTTGGAAGTATTACATCCAAATATAGGTTATATATTAGGAATCATATTCAAAGAAAAGGTCATGTGTGGATATGGAGGGGAGCACTTTTGAAATAAAAAGTCAGGTCTTGTTTAATAGCCCTGGTGAGCTCTAGTAAGACAAAATGGAAAATACATCATGTGAGATGAAGAAGAATTAGCTGAAAATCTGATTTTGTCCCAGATGTGCAGTCTGGGCTGGGCTCTGTAAGCAGAGGGGTGGGTGGTTCTGCCTTTGGCTTCCTCAGTGCACAGAATCGATGGTACAAGCCAACCTTTTTTGCCTTTTTCCTTTTCCTTCCTTCTTTCCTTTTCCTTTCCAACAGTTTTGGGTTGGAATCAAGATGTATTTACAGTAGTCATCTCATTGCAGTATTCTTGAAAGAGTCAAAAAGACGGTTTTACTCAAACTTACTTTATTTTAGTAGTATCTAGAGGATCTTTTTTCATGAGCTCCACCAGCACTGCTTCCTGCAGCATTCATGTTTTCCTGAGTGCTTTAGCCCAGCCCTTCAATCCCAATATCTGAAGAATAATGGCAAGATGAGGAGATCTAAGGGTTGCAGTTGGCAGAGAATCTGTGTGTGATCTCTTTCAGACAAGCAGCCTTATACGGGAAAAGGAGAGGGCAGAAAGAAGAGGATGAGCAGGAAGATCTCACAAAGGACATGGAAGATCCCACCCCGGTACCTAATATAGAAGAAGTGGTGCTTCCCAAAAATGGTAAAATATGCATACGCTGGATTCTCTGAATGTTAAAACAATTGTTTGAACTGCTCTGAAAATACACCCGGGGGGGGTTTGTTAAATCTCTGGAATAATTTGTGGCCATAGGGTTGGGTGGTTTGTGCCCATCTGGGTTTGTCTAGTCAGGGATGGGAATGTGACAGCTGAGAAGGGCAGCAGATTCACCACCTTTTGGCTTTTTTAAAGTATATTTACGAAAATCCACTGAAAAGTTAAATTTCACCTATTTTAGGATTGTTCTCACCTGTTATGCAGAGTTCATGTTTTGGGCTATGGATTTTTCTGGAAGGAAAGAATTGGCCAAGTAGCCAGGATAAACACCTCAGCTGAGTGGAAAGCAGCAAAATGCCAAATGCAGCCAGTTCCTGAGCTTTTTCTGAAAAGTGTTAAGTAAAGAGAAGTCAGAAAAAGAATTCCTTCTACCAAGGCCTTGACACCGAACCTTTTTTGGTGTGAATCCCTTTGGTTTTTACCTGCTTTGAACTCGCCCCTAAGAGCTGTCACGTGTTGTCCAGGTGGAAAAGGAGCTGTGTTTAGCCCGCTCGCTGCCTGGATAGAAGCTGCTTTGTGTTCAGATGTGAAATGACAGCGAAATCAAACAAGGGGCCTCTTGTTCTCCAAGTGCACACGTGAACTCCCTTGAAGCACAGAGGCACGACCAACAAACCTCTTTATTGATAGCATGGTACCAGGGCTTTGGTGGCTGTACCTCACCTGGTGGTCACTCATCACAGTTTCAATTTTCCTTCTTTTGTAGTGAACCCAAAGAAGGACAGTGAAAACACGCCTGTGAAAGGAGGAACAGTGGCAGACCTCGGTAAAACAAACACCCAGCACCCTCCAGCACCCTTTTCCAGAAGTTTTAAAGTAGAGTCTCTCTTGCAGGCCGACGGAGTAAATAGTTTTGAATCTCAGTCTAAAAAGAATCTTGAATTCTTCTATTTTATGGAATTAGTTTAGTTTTCATTTGTATTCCAGTTGAAATGTACTGACTTTTATTCACTTGTAAGGCTGTTCCCTTGCAGGCATTGTTTTGAGTGAGATAAAAGCACTTTCCTGGCTGATTGTTTTTCTTTAAATATTGGGAATCAAGATGAATCCCAGGTTCCCTGAGCTTTGCTGAGCCTTTGACAAGAGAGAGATAAACTAGTGTCCCCTGCTCTATTGTACAAGGTTATATCTGGGGCACTGGGAAAGGCAGTAATTAGGTGTGGATTCCTAAGTGTGGAAAAATTCTAATTATCCTTCCTCCATATTATTATCCCTCTCCTTTTCTGGGATAGTTGAGCGTCTGCGTAAGGACTGGGTTGCCTTCATGGTGTGTTGGTCCACTTTGTTCTCCTCCTCCCTCCCTTCCCTTCTGAAACAAATGAAATATTTCTCATTAAGTGATCTTGTTGCTAGAAGGGCTTAGGAGAGATCAGATGCTTTTAATTAGTGTAATTCTTGCTGCTTTTTCCTTTCAGATGAACAGGATGAGGAGACAGTGGCGACTGGAGGAAAGGTAATGGCAACTGTTTATTACTAAGTCTGGTAGAAACTGAGATCACAGAATGGTTTGGGTGGGAAGGGGCCATAAAGCCCGTCCAGTGCCCCCCCCTGCCCTGGGCAGGGACACCTCCCACCACACCAGGTTGCTCCAAGCCCCATCCAGCCTGGCCTTGAACCCCTCCAGGGATGGGGCAGCCACAGCTTCTCTGGGCAACCTGTTCCAGTGCCTCACCACCCTCACACCAAAGAAGTTCTCCCCCAGATCTCATCTCAGTCTCCCCTCTTTCAGTTCAAAGCTGGTAACCCCTGTCCTATCAAGAGCTTCATCTCATCTTCAGTAACAGCCTGTAATGTTTCTCCAGTGATACAGAAGATCATGTTACTTCCTGATAGGAACATTATTTTGCTAATACAAAAACGCTACAAATGCTGCAAGATTATTTTGTATTTTAAAATCTAGTGTATTAAAAATGAGGATGAGGAGCCAGGTGCAAAGTATTTGCAAAGAAGCCTTTTTCAAATGCATCATTTTTCAAAGATTATGCCTTTTCTTTAGGTTTCAGGACCAAATCTAAACCCAGGATCGGCTTCCTGATGGTTTTACTAGAGTTGCCAGGGAGGTTTCTGTGTTTAATTGCTCTGCTGGTGTGCCAGGCACTATTTTTAACAAATTTGTCTAGTATGGGATGGCTGCCTGATCCTGCAGGTGAGGGAAACTCACATCAGAGTTGGGTTCTTGCAGCTGCAGCCCTGCACACACGCAGAGACGCTGGGATGTGTCCTTAGTTTCAGACATCATTAGGAAAATTGGACTTTCCACACTGACCTAGTTCTGGTTTTGCTGAATCTCAGATGTTACACCTGATCTGTGGGTGGGAGCTCAGAAAAATAGAGTCCTCAAAAATCCTCTGTTGTATTTTGAAAGGGGAAAGAGGACAACTCTGGATATGGAAACCACTGCCCAGCAAGAGCCCAGTTTGTACTTATTTTTAGGTTTTAGACACAGATATGGCTCTAAGGAGCAGTGGGTTGATCAATATCTAGATATAGACCTGAACAAAGGCTGCTGAAATTCCTAGCAAGAGCTGTTTTCCACGTGAGGAAGGAACGTGACACCAGGCTCTTGCAGGGTGGGAAATGCTTTTTTTCTTTTTTTTTCCTGGTTTAACTTTTCCATCCCTGGTTGTAGAATGACCTGGCACTGTGGGACTCGTGCAGTGCTCTTTATTCCATGTTTAATTGGAAGAGGTTTGCTTTTTGTGGCCCGTTTTGAATGATGGTTGGGGTTTTTTGTGGATTTGTTGGGTTTTTTTGAGGGGCCGTGGTCTGTTCCTCTGTGTAGTGAATGTGTTCTGAGAGGAGATTCACAAAATCCCATGGGGTTGGAAGGGACCTCTGGAGATCACTCAGTCCCAACCCCCTGCCAAAGCAGGTTGTCCTAGAGCAGGTCCCACAGGAACGTGTCCAGGTGGGGTTCGAATGTCTCCAGAGAAGGAGACTCCACCACCTTACACCAACTTACAAGTTGAACTTCTTCAGGAGAGAGAAACATCCCAGACCAGCTTTGAGATTGATCAAAGTGCCTTTATCTCAGCGAAGATCTGGGGTGACAAGATGCACTTTTGCAGCCTTGAAACTGTTACTGCTGACAAGTGTCTCCCTGTGAAACCAGGAGTGATTTCCATTAATGTTCTTGTGAGGAGTGAGAAGGTTGATGGGGAAAAAAACAACAAAAAATACACCCTGTCATAGAAAATACTAAGAATTGGTGCAGGGCTGGTGGCTGGAGATGGCAGCGAGATCAGGGCTGGCAGCTCACAGAGTGCTGGATTCATTACCCAGGTTTTTATTCCATAGTTAGAGCATATTTAATTATAAAGAGGAGATGTAGTGTGATCTGACCCTGCTGCCAAGTACATCCTGGACATGTGGGAGCTGGCTCTGTAAAAGCTTTTTACTGGCCTTCTTTAATATTGTTATGAACCCAGATGGTGCCCTCTCCCGTCCCTGAGACTTTCCCCACTGACCAGAGGTTGCATCAAGGCAGGTTTATTCTGCACAAGATTGGAAAGGACTTGGTTTGGCCCAACTTTCCTGGCTGAGAGCTCTTAGGTATGGCTCTCACAACCTGTTAACCGTTGTGTTCCCTCCGTGATGCAGGAAGATGAGGATCCCAACAAAGGTGACCAGAGTCGGTCCATTGATCCGGGTGAAGACAACGTCACGGAGCAAACCAACCACATCATCATCCCCAGCTACGCCTCCTGGTTTGACTACAACTGGTAAGAGCATCATTTCTTTCTCATAAATCAAGCTGAGCTGGAAGAAATGACTTCCATTCAGGGCTGGTTCCCCTGTTTGGGAACACCTTTCCCATTTCAGCTGACGCCTGGCAATTTCCAAGGTTTGGGAATGAAGAAGAGAACTTCAGACGGCGTTAGATCTTCACTCTGCCTCCTCAGCAGTTTTTGCTTTGCATTGATTGTTTTACTTTATTTTTTCCTCCCATGGGAAAACAATTCCTTTTTCTTCCCTCTTTCTGGGGTCCTTGTATGATCTTCCTATGATTGTATCTACTTTTGAACACGATAGCTTTTTATTTTGCTTTAGATCTTGACCTTGAGGATAAGTCACTGATTACACAGGGAGAAAACTTGTTTCATTTGGGAATCCTCCCAGGAATTAGAGCTTTGTGGTGTGCTGTGACCATGTAACTCCCTACAGAAACCCTAAAGTTCTCTGTAAACTCACATTCTTGTGGTGTGGCCTTCTTGGCCACCAGGGCCCATTGGTGGCTCCTGGGCATCCTGGTGGCCACCAGGACTCCCAGATCTTGTTCCTCAGAGCTCTCTCCAGCAGGTCAGCCCCAACCTGTCCTGGTGCAGGGGGTTGTTCCTCCCCAGGTGCAGGACCCTGCACTTGCTCTTGTTTACTCTAAATCAAGGTGGCCTCCTGCTTTGGCTCTGTGTTTATAAAACAAGGGTACAATGATACACCCCTACTGAGACAATAATGACAGTGGTGACATTTCACCCTGACATCACTCTTACACTCCTGTACAAGTGCCTTTTGGGAGTAACTGGTTGATAATGGTTGGTTAAGAGCTCTTGAACAGAGCATTTGTAGCAGCAGCACCAGCTCTAACAGCATTCCCAGGAGGTAAATCCCTGGGAAACACAGTTAGTGCTGCTTTTTTGAAGAAACAGCTTGACCTTGCATCAGGTGTACTTCTTCTGACCTTGCAAAAAGCAAGCTTGGAGCATCTCTGGTGGGAACAGTGGATGTCCATGAGGAGCAGAGGGATGTGAAAAGAAGCTTTGATTTTTTTATTTATTTGCATTCTCTTGCTCCAGAATCCAGCTGATTTGGATTTAGGGCTGAAATACCAGCACAGCTGCAAGAGGGATGTATTTTTTTCTGTCTCTGAGCACTTTCTTTTCCTTCTGAGGTGGGTTTTTAGATTCTGGAGAAGCCGAGAGCCTGTAGGTCGCACTGTCCCAGCCCGGGCTGCTGGTGTTACTGCTGCTGTGCCAGCAAATCCTTCTGTGGGTTGTATCACTGTTTAAACAAACCTCTGTCTGCTGCCCTCCCAGGCTGCAAACACTCCTTTAACACATCCAGTCTCAACTGATTTAAAGTAAACTGAAGAATAACCCTCATCTCCTCTCAAAATGTTCTATAAACTGCTGGTTTAGAACAGTCCTTGCTAAAATTCACGTTCTAGTAAGATGATAAATTTTCTTTAATACTCAATTCAGTTTCAGTGGAACGTGTTAATGCTTCAGGCATCCTCAGTGCAAGAAGTAGAGCGTTTGTTACTAAAATCTGAACATTTTATTGGTAAATCTTCATCTTTAAGAGTTTTCCCCCAGAGCGGTAGGACAGTTGCCCAGAGGTTTAACGGCTGAACATACAGGAGGAAGGTAGATTTGTAATGAATACATTTTTTTTCTGTGTTTCCATTAAAAATAACAATTCTTAAAGGGCCGTTGGGGTTCTCCAGATTTTAGCTTGTGTGAAGTACGTGCTGCTCTGTGAGTTTCTGTCTGAAATGACTCTAAGGAGCTCTGCATTTCTGCCTCCTGTCTGTGAAACAGAAGGGCTTTTAACCTTGAGGCTATTTCCTCACTCAGTAACAGGTGGGTTAAATCTTAGCTCCCTGAATTTGCATATTAAGATCTTAGGAAAGAAAAAATGAGTTGACTAATTAAGTTCCATATATTCTGGCTGTTTCCTTGAGTTAGAATCTTGCTTTGTGGTGAAAACCCTCGTGTATGGCATTACATGCCCTGGGTAACAGGAGGTGATCTCGTTAGCTTGCTGCTGGTAGAACTCCACGGGTGCAATCACCCTGCAATTAAAACACGTGGGGACCAAATTTCCTTATTTATGTTAAAATCGATGACAGCACTTCCCCTGATCCTTTATTTAGGAAATATGAGAACGTGATTTCACAAGTTTCTGCCGGTCTGTTTACGTTGTCAGGCTGGTAGTTCACACAGAGTGAAAGATTCTGCTGAAAGAACATTTAAACTTAAATACTTCACCTGGAACAGCTATGGAAGGAAAAAAATAAGTATCTGTCAAATAACTAAAGCTGGATTTTCTATGATCTTTACCATATTTTATTTTATATAATGCACAGCATCTCAGGGGTTGTTAATTCTGCTCTTCCAGATGGGGAAAAATACCCTGTGTTATAAATGTTCTCCCTCAAAAGCCTCATTTGAAGGCAGAGCCCTCAGATTAGTTAATATTTAGTGTCTGAATTGTTTGTTCCCATTACAGTATCCATGTGATCGAACGTCGTGCTCTTCCTGAATTCTTCAATGGAAAAAACAAATCCAAGACTCCAGAAATGTAAGTAAAACGTGTGGACACAGATGTGTATGATCGTGGCTGGATAAAGTTCTGGTTTCCTGCATCCTGTGCTCCCGTGTGAGATGGATGCTGTCTCTGGGGGCATGAGAGGAGGAAAGGGCACCCCTAGAAGCACTTCTTGGAGTTTAATCATCTCTCTGTGTTACTGCACTAGAGCTAAAAGTTTAAATATCAAAGTAATAGTTCACAGTGGTTATCCAGGAAAACTAAAACCATTTTCTCCCAAGTGATGCTGGAACAAATTCTTGACTTCTCTTGTGTGGTGCGAGACATGCTCATCTTCCCAAGAAGCCAGAAAAATTCCACGATACTGTAGAAACTTGATAATCCTCCTTATTTTTCTCTCTCCTCTCATGCCATGCTGTGTGTGTGAGCCTGAGGAGTTGTGGCTGTAAGCACTGACGAGAGAGTTTGTTTGTGGGATGCTGTGTCAGAGCGTGGGGTGGGTTCTGCACAGGTATCTGTGGCGATTCCACGGCGCCCTGAGCTGCTGATGGGTAATTACAGAATCATAGAATGGTCAGAGTTGGAAGGGACCTTGAAGATCATCCAGTTCCAACCCCCCTGCCCTGGGCAGGGACACCTCTCCCTAGAGCAGGTTGCTCCAAGCCCCATCCAGCCTGGCCTTGAACCCCTCCAGGGATGGGGCGTCAACNTCTGGAAGTGCAGGTGAGGGTTGGAAAATGAAGCTTCACAGGCCTGAGGTGTAACTGTGTCTTCAAATATTACTCTGATTTCAGTCACAGAGCTGGAGTTGGGCATGGCAAGAATAATGATTTTTTTTTTTCTTATATAGTTATTCCAAACCCTCTGGTGATGCTTTAATTCTGGACGTGGCTGTTAAATCTAGGAGGAGTTTTTAGATCCAGTTGGTACCAGTCTCATCTCCTTGTGGGAGCTGGTGTCTGCTGCGGGACTTAATTATTCTTAATTCAAAATTATATGCACACAGTTGTTCAAACAGCTTGAACAGCTTCCCTCAAGCTGTTCAAAAAGGGGGAGCATTCCTGGAACCTGGAATGATCTTCAGGCTCTAGTCTTTACACACAATTTCTCCATGTGTCTGCGTTGCAGAGGTGACTATCATAGAATTAAGGAATAGTTTGGGTTGGAAGGGACCTTAAAACCTCCCCAGTGCCACCCCCTGCCCTGGGCAGGGACACCTCCCACCACACCAGGTTGCTCCAAGCCCCATCCAGCCTGGCCTTGAACCCCTCCAGGGATGGGGCAGCCACAGCTTCTCTGGGCAACCTGGGCCAGGCTCTCACCACCCTCCCACCAAAGAAGTTCTTCCCCACATCTCAGCTCCATCTCCCCTCTTTCAGTGTCAAACCCCACCCCTCGTCCAAAGGCTCCCCTCCCTGACCAGGAGTCCCTCCCAGCTTCCCTGGCGCCCCTGGAGGGGACTGGAAGGGACTCAAAGGTCTCCTGATACTCACCCAGGAGCTGCTGCTGGTTATTGCCTGTGAGTGAAGAATATTAGGGGCTGCTCTGAGTCCCAGTTTTATCCTAGAAGTGTGGTTTTGTTGCCATGTAGAGAGTGTAGGAGGGTGATGTGTGGTGCTGGCCCTGTGTTTTCTTTTTAAATAAAATAAAAACATCCTTCTGGATGGAAATGTCTTGCCTCCAGCTCAGTTTTTGGGCCAAACAAAATCCTGTGTTCTGAAAACTCACACAGGTTCATTCTCGTGACAACGGTGCCCGGGGGCTGGTTTCTGTCTTCAAAGGAATTTTAACCAAATATTAGTTGACTTCTCTTTCTTGCTGTTGACAAGTTTCAGCTGATGGGTCGTGTCATTGTGGAAAACGGATTCCCTTCGGGATAAACTTCAGGGATGTTTCTGTCTTGGGCTTCTGTCTTCACCTAGTGATGTGACCTTAACTAAGAAATATTAAACCAGTTTCTGCAGCCAAAATTGCTTCAAAATTCCTGTCCTTGAGCAGGTGATAACCCAGTTCTCTCCAGGAGCATTCAAAAAACCTCTTTTTTTCCCAACAAGTGTCATATATTATTTGGTCAAAATGAAGATGTGGGATTTGGCCGGGGATGTGCATGCTCATGTTGTGCCTGTGAAAGGCATCAGTGTCCATCTCTGTGTGATGGAGATTTCTGGTTACCTGCTGTTTCACACACTGCACGTGAGACATCCTCATGGATTTTCCGAAGGCAGAAATCTGCTTAGAATATCCCATTGTGAATCCACCCTTGTGTAGGATGTTCCATTTTTGGTCCATCCAAAGAACAGTGCTAGCAAGAATTTTATGGTAGTTTATCTCAAGCAACTTGTATGAGGAATCGTAGAATCAGAGAGCGGTTAGAGTTGGAAGGGACCTTCAAGATCATCCAGTTCCAACCCCCTGCCATGGGCAGGGACACCTCTCCCTAGAGCNCTGCTGCTCACCCTTTTGCTGCAGCCCAGGCTGGGGTTGGTTTCTGGGCTGCCAGCGCGCACTGCCGGCTCCTGGGGAGCTTCTCATCCATCATCACTCCCAAGCCCTTCTCCTCAGGGCTGCTCTCCAGCCATTCTCCACCCAACCTGTATTTGTGCCTGTATTTAAATGTGCTTTGATGTACTGCTAGTCCAAACACGGATAAAAATCCAGGAGGATACAAATGTGGAAGTGATGGGTCATGTTCCGTCTAGAAAAATAGATTCTCCTTACCTATTGCTTTGGATACCGAGTCTTACACTTCATCATTTAAGCATTTCCTTTGGTGTTTGCCAAAGGAAAATTGTTTGTTTAGAGAAGGTAAATCCTAAAATATGTGTTCTAAACTTCGTTAGCCATCGGTGAATGTGAACTAGTTCTTAATTGTCTTCCAGATACCTGGCTTATCGCAACTTCATGATCGACACCTATCGCTTGAACCCTCAAGAGTACTTGACCAGCACGGCCTGCAGGAGGAACCTGACCGGGGATGTCTGCGCTGTCATGAGGTAAAAAACCACACATCTGTCTTTTTTGGTTAAAAAAGAAAGTAGGGACTGCCTTAGAAGGGGAAGTGCTGTGGTCCAACAGCGCGGGTGTGGACAGTAGCCCCCGTGCTGTTGATCAGCAGACAAGTTTCCCCACTTTTCCCGTAAGCACGTGGAGTTTTCTCCAGAAATTCCAGGTTTTGCACCTGAGTTACGTCAGTTTTATGATCGTGTAGCCCTCACTGTCCATACGCTCTTTGCAGATGGTTCTATGGATGCAGCCCTGGTTTTGCTTTGCTTTGTCCTTAATTAAGTCATTTCTTGTTATCTATAACGTTTTTGTTGACTGCACTTCAGCACCTTGCATAGAAGTTCACACAGAGCTTGTGCTGCGTGATTTGTGTCGCTGTTTGTGATCCTGGCTCTTGGTTTGATCCAGAAACACAAAATTCTTCCTTCGCTGTCTCCTTTCTGCCACGTCAAGCATCAGCAAGGCTTTAGTTCTTACGCTTGCTTTTGTTTCCTAGAGTCCATGCTTTCCTGGAGCAGTGGGGTCTCATTAACTACCAGGTGGACCCAGAAAGCCGCCCCATGGCCATGGGGCCTCCTCCTACTCCCCACTTCAACGTCTTGGCTGATACCCCCTCCGGGCTTATGCCTCTGCACATCCGCACTCCACAGGTGAGCCCGTGGTCTTTGCCTTCTCTCCAACCAGTGTGATTTGCTGAAAAATGTTCAGGGTTTTTTGGTCCACCTGGGTTGAGAGTTTCAGCAGGTTGGACTCTCCAAAACAAATCTTTTAGCATTGGAGTATTATGGAAAGTCATCTCTGTAGAGTTGGGTTCAACTTCTCTTTTCCAGTCCGTGTTCTGTTTAAAATTGATCTGAAAACCTTGAATAACTCTCCATTCCTTCTCCTTTCTCTTGTCGTGTTTCTTCACAGGTTCCAGCTGCTCAGCAGATGTTGAGTTTTCCTGAGAAAAACAAAGAGAAACCAACTGATCTGCAGAACTTTGGGCTTCGCACAGACATTTACTCCAAAAAGACTTTAGCAAAGGCAAGTGTGGTGGCATTTGGTCCCCAGGGCCTTCTGTTAAGGGTTTCTTCCTCCAGTGTCCTCTGGTAGGTGACATGGAGATGATTTATGTTACTTTCCAATTCCTGCTTTAGATTTCTTCCGTTGCAGTGCACGACACCAAGGTACGTGGTTGTGTTGGATGTTTGAGCTTGTAGAGATGAAGGCGTGTGCTTGGCCCAAAATGGTCAATAATTCTCTGTATTCAAACACAGAAAAGATGTATTTTATCTGAGTGGCTCAAGAGCAACAAACTGGCCCATAATTCATACAGAAACTGAGATCTTTCAGCAGAGTTTTAACTCTCCTGTTTTCCAAATCTGAGCAGGGTTTTCTAGACTGAGAGAACTAGAAAGTGTCAAAAAACCTTTTCAGGGCGTGTCTTTTTCCCTCTGTCATTGTCATCTCTTGTGATGGATGATTAAAATTTTGGTGTATCATTGCAGGGATGTTGATAATTTTATAACTTGTTGCCTTTAACTCCTGCCGCCTGATAGCTGTGTGTGTTCCTGGTGGTGCTGGGAGCTGTCACACCCAGTTGACGTTATTCCTTCTGTGTAACTAGTTTCTGAAATACAGTGTTTATTCTCCTAAGAGATCATAACTATTTAAAAAAACTAAACAACAAAACCAAACCACGAGAGACCAGGATTTATTTATAAGGGCTGGTTCCTTACCACGTGTCATGGAGTGACTTTCTCACTTAGTGTAGGGAGGTTTAAACATTCACTAAATTCATGAATCTTTTGCTGGTTCTGGACCCTGCTTCTGTTCACGAGCGTCTGTAGCCACGAACTCCAGCAGATTTGTTTGCAGGAGCTGGTTTCCCTTTTTGTTTTCTGTGTGGCAGCAGCTTTTTTGGCTGCTGAGAACCGATCAGCTGCCGGGTGACTCACTTCGATTAATGCTCTCTGTGGGTTAATGATCTCGAAATGAGAGTCTTGAGATAAAAGAGATTAATTTCTAAACACCCTTTATTTCTTTTGGTGTGGTCTTGCATGAGACTTCCCATCAAGATACGGTTCTTGTATGAGCAGGTGACAAATGGCTTTTGGCTTTATTTGAGGTGTGATGGATGTGGGCTTCTGCAATCATGGAAGGGGAAGCTTTCCACCCGCCCTTTGGTAACATTAAGGAGTTTTCAGGAGTTACCCAGGAGCTGTAGATTTGGGAGCAGCAACCTTTGCAACAAGTGATGGCTAAATATGCAGATTATCTTGCTGTAATTGCTCTGTCTTTTCAAATCCCAGTTGTAAAAAAAATGATGGTTTTCTTGAGTTACTGATGAACTTTAGGTAGATGAACTGATTTTTGGCCCAACCTGCTCCTTCTCTAGTCCAGCATTTCTGCCTTGGAAGCAGGGCTTTAACAGAGGCTGAAGTTACATTGGCACAAGTCCTCTTCCCTTGTTTGAGTGGAATAAATAACATTTTCCTTCTTAATGTTTTCTTTTAAAATGCTTTGTGTGAAAAAAACCTGTTTTCACTGTTTCCCCCCCATCTTTTGCAGAGTAAAGGGGCGAGTGCTGGAAGAGAATGGACGGAACAGGAGACATTGCTGCTATTGGAAGTAAGTCCGTGGAGGGTGGGGGCCAGAAAACCAAACTATGGAGGGTATCATGTGCTTCAAAAATCTCTGTATGGGTTAATAATGACTTTGAGGTGGAGTTAGATGACAAGTGCATGATTTTACAGGAGCTGGGAGAACAAAGCAGAGTTTACAGTGGGAAACAACCCCTTGAGACCCAGCTGGTAAAGCTGGAGGAGGGAGTGGTTTGAGTGTCGGTGTGTACCCAGCTTTTCAGCTGGTTAAAAGTTACAGCTCTCCCTCCAAACCCTCTCTTTTTTATTTGACCATCATGGCTACAAGAACATTCGTACTAAAAAGAGGTGGCAGTGACTTCTGGGGACTAAAGGGCTTCATCTCCCTCAGGATTCAGTTCCAGCTTGTGTCTGCAAACCAGAAATGAAGTGTTTCAAGAACGTTTCCATAAACTCAAGACCAGACCTTGCAGTGCAGGGATAAGTGTTCATCAGCAGAAGTTAATAACAGCATGAAATAATAAATGCCTTTCAAGTAGGAATATGTTGAAATTCTGATGATTTTAGAGGTTCCTGGCTCTGCCGCAGCACGTTAAAGGAAATGGCTAATTTTTGGAGTTGAATTAGTTAAGAAACGGGCGCATCTGCTTCCTCTCTCCTGCCAGTAGGAAGGGAAGCTCTTTATTTGGTAGCCCTTTAATCCCACACATCTCCTCATTCCTCTTGCCACGTAGCTATGCTTGATGTATCCCTTAAGCTTTTTCCCAAAGCCTACAAGAAATGTATATGAGATGACTCGAATCACATCAGCGCTGTAAAAAAATGAGGTCAAGGAACTGTTGGCACGCTGGAATCCGCTCTTTGTCCCCAGATTGCTCAGTCTGATGCTCTTGCAGCACAGGGTGATTGTCAGGTCTCTTGGAGTTCCAGTCTGGGATGACAACCATGGCAGGAGGTGCCCAGCAGAAGGGTGTTCCAGTCTTCCACGCTCGCGTCGGGGCAGCGTTGTTTTTCAGAAGAAGAATCTCAGTGGCCTGGAATAATTAATGTGCTGCCACTTCCTATCAGGAGATTTTCATCTGCTTGGTTTTCTTGATGTAGAGGTTGGATAGTTGGATTTTTTTCTTTTTTTTCTTTTATATAACTCAGGGTTCTGGTGTAAGAATTCAGTCTTGAAGGGGGTGTGTTTGTTTCTGCTTGTAGAGAGAGCTTAAACCAGGCTGCAGTACCACGACTGTTCTGCCTTTCTTGTCTTTCCATGTGTCAGCAAACCCATTGAAAAGTGAATTTCCTAAGGAAAAGCCTTGGACAATGGGGTCTGACAGGGCTTGGTGGGGCTGAGCAACACTCAGCTTCTGTGTGGCTTCTCTTCTGAGCTGCCTAAAGCACCTCAGCAGCCACGTACTTTGATTCAGCCTTCACAGATACAGAAGGGTGTCCATCAAATAGGATCACAGAATGGTCAGAGTNTGATTCTCAATTTCTTTTAATGTTAGGTTGATACGTGCTGTTTAGCCTCTATTTTTAATATTGACAGGTGGAAAAATGTAGCTTATAGAGTGAAAACAGCCAGGAAGCCCTTCATGCCTCTCCTGTATGGAAAACCAAGACTGATCTCTTGATGCTCTGGCTTTTTTTCTTACTCATATTATTTAATAATTCAAAATTCAGGTTTTTGTGTGTTTGTAGCTTATGGTCACACACAGCGAGCTGTAGCCTAACGAAATAATCCAGGTGACACATCCTTATTTGTTTTTAAAAAGCAAACCCCCACCCCACCCCCCTCAATCTTGAGATTACTGTTTTATTTAATATGAGTTTAAATTAATAATGGTTTTGTTCTTCACTCGTTGTGGATTTGACCTATGAATAAATCAGTGAAGAGTATCTCAGTTCAAGCATAAGTAATTCAGCTATAACGAGCCAGCTCGGCCCAATTAACTCCTCGGGGCAGCTCTGGGCACACATATATGCACTGAAGTTCCAAAGACTAAATCTTATCTACAATAATTATTGTCCTTCCGCTTGTTGACTGCATCAGCTGGGGGGAGGAGGTACAGTTTCCCTCCCAGAACCATCTCTCCTGCCACGCTGCTTCTCCCTGTCTCTGTTCTTGCACAGTTAAGTGCATTTTCAGCTATTTATAGTACAGACAGCTACTGGGAGAGCTGGTTTGTCTGGCAGAAACGCAATGAAGGAGAGTGAGCAAGGGGGAAGGAAGAATAAGCCCCTCCGTGGCTGTGAAGAAGCAAAGCTGATCTGATGTGATGGGGGGATTAAAAATGGATGGGGGGTGACACGTTACAGCACCAGGGTGGTGTTAGGGAAAGGGAGATGGAGGTTGAGTGTTGAATAAATCCTCTTCCATGAGCGTGACCTGGTGAACGGGGCGGTTCCTCGTTGGGGTAGACACTCGGGCAAGACCAGAGGAGGATCAGGAGGAGAGTTCATGAGCTCAGGGACCGTTGATTCCTGCAACATGGACCAGACTGGCCCATGTAGTCCCTCCTTTTTTTTTCATTCATTCCTGAACCAACTTGCTCTTTCCATCGAGCTTTCAAAGCCCTTCGTGTTGTCCAGCTCCTGGTCTTCAACAGTTCCTGGAATGTTCCTCCCATCCAGCGAAGCTCTGCTGGAGCTGAGCATTCCCGCAGCCTGGTGCTTGACAGCTGAGCTTTTTCTTTTCAGAAAAAATAATAATAAATACACTTTTTAAGGAATAATATTCTATTAGGCTCCCACTTTGATTTTTTTACTAATTTGTTTTTAAAAAACTAGATCAGAGACTGGGGGATTCAATGATCTTAAAGGTCTTTTTCCCACCTGAAGGATTCAGTGATTCTCTCATGGCTTCAGCAGCTCATTGTTATTACATCATTTTGTTGACACTTTTTCTAAGTAACTTTAAAGTGACCAAAATTCTGAATTACAAAGTCTTTGATTTAATCTGGAAGTTCTTAGTTTGCCCAGTGATTTATTTACATCGTAAGGACACGTTAACCTGAACACTTAATAAAATCCAACTGGTTAAAGGCTGTGGGAGACCTGATCTCTTCTGGCTTCACGATACAGGATATTTCCTTCTTTTTTTTCCCTTTTGTCCCCCCCTGGTTTGATGCTCTTTCATTTCCATAACATCTCTTGGATCTGGAAACTGGACTTCACTCTTGTGGGTAGTATGGATAAAAGTGTGTTGAAATAAAGGCTGGTTTTGCCCCAAATTGTGTTCAGACCTAAATGAGAGAACACGAGAGTTGGCCTCGGAGAGAGGAGTCGGAGGAGTTCAGAGAATTGGTGAGACTGGGGAGGATAAACAAACTCAGTTCTCTGCAGAGCTGTTCCTGGGCAGAAGCACTAACTATGCAAATGTTATTCGTAAATCCCAAATCTTCTGGTAGTTTTTTGATACAGTAGCAGCATAAAACTCATGTGACGATCCCCACGGTTTAAATTTAATTGATGCCCTGGTGAGATGTTCATATTTCTTCTGCAGAGTAATTTCATTCCCAGAAAAACCACGATGTTCAATAGTTGTGATCCCGATTTACTGCTCCGTCACCAAAAGGAATGAGCACCAAAAGTCTTATAGAATCCTAGAATGGTCAGAGTTGGAAGGGACCTTAGAGATCATCCAGTTCCAACCCCCCTGCCATGGGCAGGGACACCTCTCCCTAGAGCAGGTTGCTCCAAGCCCCATCCAGCCTGGCCTTAAACACTTCCAGGGATGGGGCATCAACAACTTCCAGTGCCTCACCACCCTCACAGGAAAGAACTTCTCCCTAAGATCTCATCTAAATCTCCTCTCTTCCAATTTCAAACCCTTCCCCCTCTTCCTGTCCCTCCACTCGCTGACCAAGAGTCCCTCCCCAGCTCTCCTGAAGCTCCCTTCAGATCCTGGAAGGCTGCTCTCAGGTCTCCCCGGAGCCTTCTCTTCTCCAGGCTGAACAGTCCCAGCTCTCTCAGCCTGTCCTCACAGCACTTCTTTTGCCTGAAGTGAAATGCCTTTGTGTGTTGTACATACACTGCTTTTTGGTTTTCTGCAGGCTCTGGAGATGTACAAAGATGACTGGAACAAGGTCTCGGAGCACGTGGGGAGCCGCACGCAGGATGAGTGCATCCTGCACTTCCTGAGGCTGCCCATCGAGGATCCCTACCTGGAGAACTCGGACGCTTCCCTGGGCCCCTTGGCCTATCAGCCCGTCCCCTTCAGCCAGTCGGGAAACCCTGTCATGAGCACCGTGGCCTTCCTGGCCTCCGTGGTGGACCCCCGGGTGGCATCTGCTGCTGCCAAGGCTGCCTTAGGTACTGATTGTCCCCAGCAACGACTTCCACTTTGTCTCCTCAACTTGATCTCCTCTAAAAATTGACCTTTCCCAGAGATTCTCAAGGATGAGTAGCAAGTTGTAACAACAAATTTACATCTATATAGAAAACAGATCTACTGGTACCGAGCTTTGTGCTCAGTTATTTCCATATTTTTCCACGTGAAAGACCATTTATATAATTGGGAAGAGACTCTTCCCTACCTCCCTCTCCTTCCTGAGAGAGAAAATTCACTACCCGATGTGAAAAGACTTAAATATTTGAGAATTTATTTTATCTCCTGATGTACCTACACAGCGATCAGAGAGAGCCATCACTTTTAATTTCCCATAAAAACCTTGCAATATAACATTTTCTGTATGAGTTTTTTGTTTTGTTTTTCTAATAGAGGAGTTTTCTCGCGTCAGAGAAGAGGTTCCTCTGGAGCTGGTTGAAGCTCACGTGAAGAAAGTGCAGGAGGCAGCAAGAGCCTCTGGAAAGGTGGATCCGACGTACGGGCTGGAGAGCAGCTGCATTGCCGGGACAGGCCCAGACGAGCCGGAGAAAATGGGTAGGTGTTTTCCATCAAAAGGCAGGAGTTTCTGCAGAGGAGCCTTCTTGGGCATTTTCTCATCAGAAAACCTTAAGTTCTCCTCCAGTACAGGTTGGGAACTGCAGGTGAGGGCAGTGTGACAGGACACCCCGCTCTGGCTTGCTGCGGGGTTCATAGCGCTTGACACTTGAGTTAACGAACGAGGACTGGCTTTGGTTTTAGCAATTTGTCTTTCTCTCACTGAATGGAAATGCCATTACCTGGGACCCGTAGAGTTGAGGTGGCAAAAATCCCAGAGCAGATGTTTCACTCCAGTTAAAGGATGCTGCCGTTGAGCTTTATGGATGTGATAAGGCACACTGTGTTCTGTCAACTTCTTGTGCTCTAGATGAGTTTATAAACTTATATCACACCAATCTGTAACCCCTTTCTGGTTTTAACTCTAGTTTAGTTCTCCTTCAACAGGAAAAGCAAGCAGATACACACCATTTGCTTTGTACCCACTGACTCTCTCACACTTTCACCTCTTGAGCTTGGCACAGACCAACCAACTTGTCTATAAATCTCTCGGTTTTCTCAGTGGAGACGTTGGCTGCCGTGTTGGTCACCTTATCACAGATCATTTTACAGAATCCCTGAATGATCTAAGGTTGGAAGGAACCTCTGGAGATCATCTCCTCCAACCCCCTGCCACAGCAGCTCCACCCAGAGCAGGTCCCACAGGAATGTGTCCAGGCAGGGTNACAGGACTCCAGAACTCACTGGGGCTTTGTTTCCTATTTCTGTATTCTCCAAGTGCAGCCCCTGCTGTAGCACTCGAAGGGCCTCTAACACATCTGCTGCTTAGTTCTTGATCCTGTGGTGATGGTGGTTCCCCATCGCTACGTCACTGGTGATAACCCTCGTCTGTGGGTTAGAGCTTTCTCTGGGAGAATTTACACACAAGTTACAAATGGAGATTATTTGAAGTGCTCATCTCTCTACATGAGGAGTTGGGGGGACAGATGACCGTAACGCGATTATTTCTCGCCGAGCTGCCTGGTGAGTTCCAGAAGTGCTGCTGTCCTGGCTGAGTTAATGCGATTTGTATCGGGCTGTGACTAATGGCCTAAATTAGGACAACAGCAGATGGTTCTCCCTGGGGGAGCTGCTCAGCAAGAGTGAACTGGGTCACAATCTGTGGTGCCTTCCACCTCCAAGAGGGCTTTGCACTGGGGGGCACGGGGGAACCCAGAGCTCACACAGGCAGAGGTGTGCTCCGTACGGGGGAAACACAGCCCTGGAGGGAGAGGGTCAGCTGCTGGAAGGGAGCTGTGTTTTCACATGGACCTGGAGTTGTACATCTAAATATCACTATAGGGAACTAAAAAAAATATATCTACTTGGGGTTCTGTGATTAAAGTGCATTGTTTTTTAGAATTGAATCATAGCCTCGCTCCATAATAATCTCCTCGCAAGAGAGATGTTCTAGTCCCATCATCATCTTCGTAGTTCTCTGGTCAGCTTATCACAAAGTTTTACAGAATCCCGGAATGATCTGGGGTTGGAAGGGACCTCTGGAGATCACTCGGTCCAACTCCCTGCCAGAGCAGCTCCACCCAGAGCAGGTCCCACAGGAACACATCCAGGCGGATTTGGAGTGTCTCCAGAGGTGATCATTCTCCAATACACATACTAGAAAACCAAGTGCAAGGATACATACACGGGAGAAGCTACTTGACTTCATTTTTGGCAGGATGATTTCCCTCCTGGTCTCCGGGGTGTGCTTTAGCTCAGAAATAATGCAAACCCTGCTAGAACAGCAGCCTGGGAGCGCTCTGCCTGCCGGGAGGTGCCTGGGAGCTGGTTCTGCACCACTGGAGGGTTGAGGCCATCGATCCCTCCTTGCACGAGAGCTTCAGCTCCTGTCAACTCTCCAAAACTGTCTCCGTGGAAGCCACCAGGTTATTGTGCTGAGCCCACGAACTGCAGGAAGCAAAGGGAGCTCTGGAGGCTGCGGAGTCCCAACTTGCTGTGGAAAATGTAAATTTTGGGTTTCATAGTAGTGGAATTATCATATTCAGACCCAGGGTTTTTCCAGAGCTGCAGTGTATTTCCTCTCAATTAAATATTAATATTTAGAGGCTGACTTTTTGCAGGTTGTGTGTGTGGCCTGAGTTGAAAACAAGGGAGACCAGGATGTCTTGAGGGTATCTTTGAACTATTTGCTGAGCTGAAGCTCCCGTTAGTGACTCTGTGCATTTATAGGGAGGCTTTTGCTTATTGTTCTTCTGATGATACAGAAGTTCCCAGATTGCTTCTGCTGGAAGCCTCAGTTTGTAGGTAACACAGTAAATTTACTGTGAATCTGTCCTTACAGTTTTACTTGTTGACCTAAAGTCAGATTTACCTCTCTGTGAAGTCACTGGGCTTTGTCAAAAACCACTTATGAATTCTTCATGGAATAGAAAATGAGACTCCCGTGATCTTGGAGGAGCAAAACGCAACCAGCTTCCACAGGGACAGGAAATGTTGGCTGCTTTGGGTTTGAAGAGGCTCAGGAGGGGATGTTTCCCCATCTGCAAGTGGTTCCTCCTCTCCGAAGGTACTTCGTGGTGTCTCACAACCATCTGCCTCTTGCTGATTTGATAAATGCTGTCATTTGCTTCCCCACAGCCTGGAAGGTAAATACTAAACCTGCTGAGGGGATCACAGGGAATCATCGGTGCCGTGAACAAGGGATTACAGGCTCTTTCTCACTAAAGCCTTCCCCTTTCCTAGCTGGAACGTGTGTCTCCAGCTAATCAATTCCTCTTTGTGCTCCCCATTATGTATTTTCATTAACCTCGTTAGATCATAGAGGAAAACCAGTTTGGTTGTTTTGGCATCCAGCTGAAAGGCGAGAGTCACTTGTGTCACTCATGCAGAGTCAGAAATGGGTTGGGGTTTTTTTTTCCAGATCCTTTCAGTGTTTGAATTGGAGATTAATTTTTACAGGACTCTATTGCTCTGAGCTACTTTGAATCACTGTAATTCCGAAGCAAAAACCCACTTCAAGCCAGGTAAACTGATTTAACCCCCAAACTAATACTGGATAGCTTAGTTTGTTCTTTTTCCTTGTCCATGTGGTGTCTCAGCGCGGTCCCCTCCGTGCACGGAGAGGCTTGTGCCCGTGGGAACGGCAGATCCCTGGCGCTGTCGCTGCCCATCAGGGCTTCACAGCTAACACGAGAGAACAGGTTTCAAAACCCATTGACTACAACCTGCCTGAAGTTGTCATCCTCCTTTTAAAATGAAACATTTATTGTTACGGCCAGGACTGGAAAAGCCTGAGTTAAGTCAGGCTTTCAGCAGTAACCTCGCTGTCACACGTACCTGCCTGCTGACTCCTTGGTGCTGAGTGTGTCCCTGTGTAACAGAGAGGAGCACTTCACTTTGGCAAGTGTCCATCACACGGATTGTGATGGGAGGGGAGAGCCCAAGGACAGGTTTTCTTTTCCTGAGATGCTCCGTGAGCTTTTTTCCTTTGAGAAAACTTAATTTTATGGCATTCCTAGGGACAGCTGACGTGATTGTTGCCATACAGCTTTCTCTCAGATGCAACTCAGAACCTGACAAGGAGTATTGTCACATTCAAAGTTCACATTCCCGAGCAGATCATGTCCTATTGAGTGACAAGAACCTTCCAGGGAATTTTTCCCCCCCTCCCTTGGATTATAAATATCCGAAGCTGCTGGTTCCTGTGGGAGGCTGTGTTCCTCCTGGAGCAGGAGCCTTCAGCTCCGGAGGTGGTAGCCCCGTGGTCAAGGTGTCCAGCGCTGGCGTGGGGTGCTCAACCTGGTTCTAGGCTGGAGAACCTGAGCTCCAGGCTCTCATCTGCCAGAGGAGTGGAATTACCCAGTCGTTGGCTTTTAAGAGACAGAAACCTCCCCGGTTTGACTTAAAAATTGTCCACAGACTTGAGGTTTTTTCTGGTCTGTTTCGCTCT
This sequence comes from Thinocorus orbignyianus, assembly GCA_013400375.1. Taxonomy (NCBI): domain Eukaryota; kingdom Metazoa; phylum Chordata; class Aves; order Ciconiiformes; family Thinocoridae; genus Thinocorus; species Thinocorus orbignyianus. The sequence continues at coordinate 89,604 of VXBW01000924.1, forward strand.
CACTCAGAGTTCTGTTGGAAGGAGATCTTCAGAGCTGCTTCCCTTCTCCATGTGGTTAAGTTTTGAGTTGTTTATACAAAATTATAGATGTTTTTTCTTGCAATTCTGCTGTATCCCAATACAAGGAATCTTGGAATGTCTGGATGTCTGGGTTGTGTCATACCAGAATGAAAATTTGTGTGTTCCTGTGCAGAGTCTTCCTAGTTCGAGCTCGTGGTCTTCCACCAGCCCAACCACACGTGGAGTGTTCTCCACTTTCTCTCTTTGTTCGGTTGGGTTTTTATTCAGGAGAAAATAAAGCTTTCTCTTCAATTTACTGGGAGGAGGGATGGCACTTTTTAAGCTCAGTTTGGAGCTCTGCTCCTAGGCTTGAAATAGCTCCCTGACAAAACCTAATCTAGATTTATTTTTTTTTCCCTGTGATGTTATTGGGTCACTAAATCTTGACTCTGAGAGAGGACTTGCAGGGAGGTGTATCCCCAGTTCCCATAAACTGAATTATGGTGGCAGATACTTGAGATAAGTAGATTTATCATCTTAAAAAAAGCCAGGAGGAAAATGGTTATCCTTCAACGGGACATTTTAGTGTGATTTTCTTATATGTGGAAGGGACTTTTGTAAAAACTTCCCTGCAGAAATACTGCTGTTACAGCAAAATGCTTTCGTTCACCTGTTTTTCTCTGGTGTAACACGTGGGAATTGGGGAAAATGAGGATTACCCAAAATGAGCACCAGTGCTGGGTAATGCCCTCAGGAGCTTAGGGATGGATCAGGGCTTTTCAGCAGCAGTTCTGTCGCTGTGGCAGCGTGTGGTGGACACCATGATCCCAATAAGCTCCTTTTTAATGCCCCTGTACGTGAAATTGTGCATTAAAGCAGACTTTCTGCTCCTGCAGAACAGAAACATAAGGGTTTGGTGAAGGAATAACTTAATGACCCAAGGGCCAGTGCCACAAGGTGTGGACTAAGCCCAAGAAGATACTAATTGCCATTAAAATACTTCTCACCCAGCACATGGTGATGCACGAGCTCTGATTTTTATTGTTTTCCCTTCCTCAGTTTGGTCTCACCTGTGTACTGGTCTTGTGCTGCAGACACTGAGGTTAGACGGGACTGTAGCTGGTTGGCTGCTCCTCAAAAAGCCATCTGTAAGGCCAGGGAACCTGGCTGTGCTGTGGCAGAACTCCTCAGATAGCTCTGAAAGAGCTGTTTGAGTGCCAAGCAGACAGTAAATGAGAGGTTACAAGCTTAAAGAGCTCAGACTAATCAGCCAGAAACCCAAACAAAACCAGCAATGGGAGGAAGCACCTACTTGGGTGTTGAAGCTGAGGGTTTTTCAGATGGTGGTAGAACACTCTGAAGGTGCTTGTGGTCAAGCTTAGGTTTTTATGGGTGTCTGGCAGACTTGTTCTGGGTTCCAGATCACAGAATCCCAGAATGGTCTGGGGTTGGAAGGGACCTCTGGAGGATCAACACCTCCAGCCCCCTGCCAGAGCAGGTCCCACAGGAACACATCCAGGTGGGCTTGAATGTCTCCAGAGAAGGAGACTCCCCCACCTCTCTGGGCAGCCTCTGCCAGGGCTCTGCCACTCTCCAAGTGAGGAAGTTCCTCCTCACATTGAGATGGAACTTCCTATGTTGAAGTTTGTGTCTAAAATCATCAAGATTTTTGATGAGCAGTTCAGAACCAGAGGCTGCAGTGCTGTAGGTGAGCTGCCTCCACTCTCTGTACAGGTCTTCTCCTGAGCACGGGTTTCTCTTTCCATAAGAAAGTATTCCATGACTCTTGTGTGGAAGCTTTGGCTTGGATCCAGTTTTGGTGGAGCCTGTATCGTGTGTATCCTCTGAAGGTTCAGGGTAGGGTGTAAGACTCAAGCTCCACCTCCTGGAGAAGTCTGGGAAGTTGTTGTTGCCTAGAGATCCCAACTGGTGGTTTTATGGAGAGCCCTGCACACCTTACAGCATCTGTCTGAAGCAGCTGGGCAGAAGAGCTCACCCAACACTATTGTCTTCTTCAGCATTAGCAGTGAAGGTGCAACTCAACTCTGGTTTTCCAGAGCATCCTGGGAAGCTGGGACTTGAATGAGCTGTCCTGGGACATTATCTGGAGGTGTGTGGGACATTTTCCCAGCCTCAGCTCTGGTTCTTAGTTGTTTGATGGGTTTTATTTTGGATGCAGAGGAAACTCAGGGCTTTCAGCTGGTAATTTATGGTCTTCTCTTGCTGTGCATCGAACTGACAGCCAGCTCTTGTGCTTGGATGTGATTCATGGCTGCAGGAGGAGCTTGAGGAGCTGCAAAACAGCTTTTTTCACTGAGAAGGTCAAGAAGGAGGTTCAACTCGGATCACTTCATTGATCCACTTTTCAGTACAAACCCACAAAGTATTAGTGTCGTTACAGCTGAGCTTTCTCAAGGAGAAAGAGAATGACACACCGAGGTTTGAGTGAGAGCTCTGTGCAGGAACATCCACCCTAGGACTACAACTTTTGGGCCACTTCATTTGATTGCAGCTTCTTTGCTCAGTCCAGGCTCCAGCATGTGCTTTGAATGTATTTGTGAAGGCTCAGGAACAATTTTGGAGTGATGTGGGGACAGATGGGTTTGGAGGAAGAGCATGAAGAGCCATATGGGACTGGAGAACCAGTTGGTCGTTGCGTTTCTGCAGAGCAGCAGGTACAGTAGGAAGTTTCACTGTGCAGGGTTTTGCATCAAACCAGCATGGAGGATCTTCAACTTCAATTGTTTTGAAGTCTTTGGAGAACTCAGCTATTTCCACAACCTGCAAAACGGAATTTGAATCTTTGGTTGCCCTGCCACACATGAGGATGCCTCTGGACAGACCTTTCATGGAAAGCAGCTCAGGGGATCTCGTGCTAAGGAGGAATTAAGTCTGGCAGCGCCCTAATTAAGGTTAATCACGTAACTGAGAACCATCTACAGGATCAAACTGCCTGCTTTGGGAAAAACATTTCATGATCCGGCAGCTTACCAAGGGGGATGACTTGAGTCGTGCAGAGCTCTGCCTGCAGCTGTCCTTTCTGTGGCTAAAATTGATGGATTTGATGGGTTTTCTCTACGTGGGTGACCTGGGTGTTTCAGCAGAGCTTAGATAACTTGATGGTTTGCCTGTTTCTCGAAGTGAAAAGAAAAACCAGTTCAATGTAAATTTGCAAGTAAACTTTTTTTTTTTTTAAGTCAAATCAGCGTGATAAACTTTCAGTCTTCCAGGAGTTTCGAGTTGTAGCTTTCTTCAAATCACTCTCAGTAGAGACCAGAAAACCTTCCTTAACTGTAAAATAAGTGTTTGAGTATGATAAATGGGTGTTCTGGTGATTCTAAATACTTCTGTTTGTTTTCTCAGATGGAGCTGAAGAAGAAAAGATGGAGACGGAGACAGAGGGGCAACAGTCGGAGAAGGTGAGCTCAGCTCCGTGCCCTGGCTCTTCCCTGTCCTCTCGGCTCAGCACTTCTTGGTCCTTCAGGTGGAGCCAGGGCTCCTGGATCTGACAGAGCTCCAGCCAGTCTGGCACTTCCTTTAGTTATTGTGATTTCAGTTCCCATTTTCCAAACGGGCTTTAGTAGCCATGAACCTGTAAAATTGAATCTCTTCCTTTCTGGTGGCGAGTTAATTTGAAAGCTGTAAACCAGGTTGGGCAGGGATGTCCTGTACAACTCTCATCCTTCAAGCAATCTCTCATCCCGTTTAGGCTGAAAACAAAGCGGAGAGCGAAATTGAGGAAGGTGATAAAGTACAAGAGGGAGAAAATGAGAGAAACGTGGAAAAAGAGCAAGACAGTGAAGCGACAGCAGAGCCCAAACCAGGTAACGGTTCCCAGCTGCTCCTCAGGCTGGGAGATCTTTAATTGCCTTCTCCTGGAGTGGTTGGAACAGACCATAAACTCGGCTGCGGCAGGAATATTTCCTCCCGCACATCAGGCTGCCTCATGCTTCAGTGGTGAATATTCTGGTTTAATTTCACTGCAAAGCTCCGGCACTAAATTCTTCCTTGAACTCATTTCAGGCCTCGGCTGAGCTTTGTGTCGCTGTGGGCACTGACTGGGTGAAGAAATTGCTGTAGCAAAATGTGTGTGGGTCACGGAAATGATTTGGTTTGATTTGATTTTTTGACCTGCACTGCACACTGTTTGACACTCTCCATGCAAAGAAATGGGACTGCTCACTTTACCTGTAGAACTTAATTTGGGAGCTCCATTTCCCTGTGAAGTGATGCAGAACCTTTATGTCAGCAGGTTGAGGGGGACTCTCTTGCTTTTTCCAAGTAAAACATTATTATTCCTATCTGTTTCTGACACGGTCCCCTTCTACCAAGTGGATATATTGGGATTTTTTCCTGGAACTTACATTCAGTATTTTAGCACCTGATATCACAGAATGAATCACAGAATCCCAGAATAATATGGGGTTGGAAGTGACCTCTAGAGATCACCTGGCCCAACCTCCTGCCAAAGCAAATCCACCCAGAGCAGGTCCCACAGGAATGTGTCCAGCTGGAGTTTCAGTGTCTCCAGAGGAGGAGACTCCCCCACCTCTTTGGGCAGCTTCTGCCAGGGCTCTGACACCCTCACGGCAGAGAAGTTCCTCCTCATCTTGAGATGGAACTTCCCACGTTCCAGTTTGTGCCCGTTCCCTCTTGTCCTGTCACTGGGCACCACTGGAAAAAGCCTGGCCCCATCCTCCTGACACCCACCCTTGAAGGATTTCTAGGTGTTGATCAGATCCCCCTCAGCCTTCTCTTCTCCAGACTAAAAAGCCCCAAGTCCCTCAACCTTTCCTCATCAGAGAGATGCTCCAGGCCCCTCAGCACCTCTGTACCCCTCTGCTGTCCCCTCTCCAGCGGTTCCCTGTCCTTGTGGAACTGGGGAGCCCACAACTGGTCCCAGTGCTCCAGAACAAGAAGCATTTGGAGTTGATATAATAATGGAATTGATTTGAAAACACAACTGAAATTGTTCTGATGCTCAATGACTGAAGATAAATTGACAGGATGGGAACTAGAAGCAGATAAATTTGCCCCATTTATTGGATCAGATCCTCTTAGACTAATTGTTCCTGTGTCAGCATTTGGAGTGGTATCACGGAATTGTCAGAGTTGGAAGGGACCTCTAGGGATCACCTACTCCCCAGAGGGGCTACAATATAGAAATGTGATTGTATGTGGATGGATTAATTTGTGTGGCAGTGCCAGTGTGTGGGGGGCGATTCCTGTCCCGACACGACACTGTTAACAGCAGGAGAATGCCCGTAACAGACTTGGCGATAAATCTCTTCCAGAGGAAAAGGAGGCAGAAGAGAACAAGGAGAACGTTGATGCCGGCAAAGACAAAGAGATCGAGGCCGGGAAGAAGAAAGTGGAACACGAAATCTCGGAAGGAAACGTCGCTACAGCTGCAGCTGCTGCCCTGGCCTCAGCTGCCACCAAAGCAAAGGTTTGTTTCATACAAACACCCCTTGGCTTGGTTTCCCTCTCACATCAGAGCTCCTCTTCAAATGGTCCTTTGTTCCAAATCTCTGCGGATTCGTGTGCTCATCCCTAATACCTTGAAGGAACACAAATGCCATCTTCAGTCTCTTCTCCTCAGGCTCCTAAGTGAAGTAGCTGCCTGAGTTAAAACTACACGCTGCTTTTATGAACATCCCTAAGAAATTGCCCCAAAAAGTGTTTTGTCATTTTTGGAAAGATTTTTAGCTGCTGGCTGGGCCTGGCTGTGATGCTGAGGGTGGGTCTGGGTGGCAAAACCCTCAGGCTGCTCCTTTGGCAGTGCCACCAGCTGTTCTGTGGGCTTCACACAAGCTCTCCCTGCTCGGACTCTTCGTCTCTAAAACCACCGTGAAGTTCAATTCCAGAATGACAACTTAATGATTCTTTTTGTGAGGAGGTGCTGTTGTGGCTGTTCAAAGCACGGTCTTGTTTTCCTGTCATTAAGCCGCTGCTTGTTTGTCCGGAGTCTCTTAACGAGCCTGTGTCTGAATCCCTGTCCTGTCTAATAGCTGTTCATTCCCCTGTAATTACTAATTGCAGGTTGTCTGTCACTTTCTTTCTTGCAGGGGCCGAATCGCCTGCGCTTCTTTCAGAACATCTTTCTCAAAATCCCTTTTCTCTTTGCCTGTTCCTTTTTTCCCTTTGGATTCCAGTTGCAGTCAGGGTTTCTTAATCACTCCTGGATTCAATCCTAAATTGCATAGATATAAATAACCAAACCAAAGCGTGGATGGTGTTTAACTCCTGATGAGTCTTCAGGACATAACGAGGTGTTGCACATGTCATGATGATGTTTCTGATCTGATCCAGGACTCTTAACTTTAACTTTGGCTTTTTTTTTTTTCCACAGCTGTGTCATATCCGTTGATAGTGTGGGATTGTCATGATGATACACTGAGTGACAGGATTGCAGAATCACAAGGGGTTGGAAGGGACCTCTGGAGATCATCTCCTCCAGCCCTCTGCCAGAGCAGGGCCACCCAGAGCATGTTCCAGAGGAACGTGTCCAGATGGGTTTGGAATGTCTCCAGAGATGGAGACTCCCCCACCTCTCTGGGCAGCCTCTGCCAGGGCTCTGACACCCTCACAGCAGAGAAGTTCCTCCTCATCTTGAAAAGGAACTTCTTATGTTCCAGTTTGTGCCCATTCCCTCTTGTCCTCTCCCTGGGCACCACTGGAAAAAGCCTGGCCCCATCCTCCTGACACCCACCCTTGAAGGATTTAGAGGTGTTGATCAGATCCCCCTCAGCCTTCTCTTCTCCAGACTAAACAGCCCCAAGTCCCTCAGCCTTTCCTCATCAGAGAGATGCTCCAGGCCCCTCAGCATCTCTGTAGCCCTTTGCTGTCCCCTCTCCAGCAGTTCCCTGTCCTTCTGGAACTGGGGAGCCCAGAACTGGTCCCAGTGCTCCAGCTGGGGCCTCTCCAGGGCAGGAACCTGGAGGTGACCTTCCTCCACCTGCTGGTCAGGTCTTGTTCCTCAGAGCTGCTCTCCAGCAGGTCAGCCCCAACCTGTCCTGGAGCAGGGGGTTGTTCCTCCCCAGATGCAGGACCCTGCACTTGCCCTTGTTGGATTTCATCAGGTTCCTCTGCCCAACTCCTCAGCCTCCTTTATGAACCCATGAGATTTGAGGATGTGTTTTCAGTTATTCCCTTTCAAGGCAGGTTCTGAAATCCCAAGTTGTGTGAATTCAGGCGCCCTTTGCAGGGATCCCACTTTTGGGGCAAACTTCAGCTTCGTTATTTTGGTGGCATGTGGAGTCCTGACGGGCTCCTGCATGGATCACTTCTCCTCTCCACATCGGTACCTCTGATTACAGTGATTTTCAGCCAAGTTTTAAAAAAAAAACCCTGCATATTTATATATAAGGAGGCACAAAATTTAATCTCTGTTTTATGGAAGGCTACTTTATCCACATAAAGATGATCTACTTTCCTTTCTTTGCCGATAACGAGCGCTGGAGGGAGAAGGGACTCGGCTAATGGTGGTTTTCATGATGGTGATAATAATATTCTGGAAGAATTTAAGCTTTGTGTTACAGGAAATAATATATTCTAATCAGGATGCTCACGCTTTGGAGCAGAATCTGAGTTCAACAGGGATTTCTCTTTCCACTTGCATTTAAAAACCCAGACAATATTAAGGCTTTCAGTGAGCTGTGTCTTGTCTGAGAGAGTCATTCGGTTCCTGGTGATAAATTCGAGCCCTGGTGGTGGGAAGAGCTCTTACAAAGTCGTTTTCCTTAAAATTTGTATAGCAGAAGAATATTGCAGTTGGCTTTGAAGGAGGAGCAGGGGTTGGAGGCACGCTGCTCCCCCGACTTCTCTGAATTTCTGATTTGAGGTAGTCATTGCCCAGGGAAGTTGTTGATGCCCCATCCCTGGAAGTGTTTAAGGCCAGGCTGGATGGGGCTTGGAGCAACCTGCTCTAGGGAGAGGTGTCCCTGCCCAGGGCAGGGGGGTTGGAACTGGATGATCTTTGAGGTCCCTTCCAACTCTGACCATTCTAGGATTCTATGATCGAGTATTTCTTTCCTAGAAGGTGCTGATTCCACAACTGCCAGTGGTGCCAAATTATCCTTAAATTATCCTTAAATTCTCCCTTGGTGGTAAACTTTGCTGTTGGGCTGTATTCCTGCTCTGATATGCTTTGACCACGATCCGTTGTGCCGCAGCAGCACTTTCCTTTGCCTGCTGAATTAAATACCCTCCAATTATCAGCTGCTTTTTTTCACGTGTGGGTATTTAGAAACGTAAAAATCCAGGGGCAGAAGGGACCCTGTTGCTAAAACCCTGTTTCTTTTCACAGTCGGTGACATCCCACCTTCTCAGGGAAATCAAACCCTGTCTTTAATTGGTTGCTCTTTGCTGCTGCTCTAGAAACTCCCCGTAGGACCTTTTTCATCTCGTGCTTGAATGTGCGCGTGGTGGGATTTATTTTTTCCCACCCTGTGCCTTAATTTAGATAATTCTATGTTTTCTGCCACTTTTATTGCTTCTGTTCCATTTGGGAAAGACAGTCCTTGAGCCCCTCTTGGCCTCTCAGACAAAAGCCAGGTGAAGCATCCACTCTCTGCTCACAATCTCCTTTTTCCCTTATTTATGACTGAAGGGGGATGCAGGAACGTGTTCATCAGACAATTTATACCACTATTAATTGTGTCACACTATTGTTTTTGTCAGCTACAAAGCCAGAAGTGACTTTGTCCATGCAAAAACCCTGGGCAGTCTCTTCAGGAAACACAAGGATGATGATTTCCTTTCTAATGTATGTTTTGAGACCTGCCTTTCACCTCATGGTGTGCCTGCTGGTTTTGTGTTAATCCCCCTTCATTATTCGAATTGCCCACATCAGGCAGGGGGAGATGCTGTCAGGAGGCTCTGTGTGTCAACAGAGGTGCTTTGCTCACTCTGGCTTTTCATACAAATCAGTCTGTTTTACTAAACAGTATTAATTGGTGTTGAATTTTATCCTCCTGTAACCATTCAGGTAACTTTCAGATACCTGCAGCGCCGTTTGGTCAGGATTTAATGGAATTGCTCACTTGAATTTCCCAGGGCAGGGACGGGCTGACAGAGCCATCCCCCAGGTTCATCTGGGTCTCAAACTGCACCTGAACTAAAATTAAACTTAAGGAATATTCAAGGCTCTCACTGTCTAGATTTGCTGAAGACTTGCTTTATTCCTGGTGGGCTGCCGGAGGTGGATGCTGTCAGATAACACAAGCTATTAAAGATGGGAACAAAACCACACCTTTTGGAGAAACCCTGTTTATGATGAGGATTACTGGGATGTTTCAGGAGGCTGCTTTTCTCCCTCTCGGTATTTCTCCTGGTTCTGAGCCCAGGTTTGGGGCAAAGATTGCTAAATCTGGGTCTCTGGGCATGGCTCAAGCTGGGTGAGATCCAGCTTTTTCCTCTTTTCCTCCTTTTGCTTTCCCGAAGCCATCCCTCCTTCCCCTTCCCCCTTGGATTTGCTTGGACACTGGTTGGGAACCATCCTTTGACCGGTCCTACAGACACTTCCAAGCAGCGCCTGCGACGGGTGCTTTATTTTGAGTGTATTTTCATTTGAACAGTGAGCTTTTAGGCAAAGCTGGTAGAAACCATCACTGACATGCCTTTCACACCTGGAGAATGGGAAACACTTTTACAGGCTGTCTCATATATCAGGTATATACACACATTTCTCTCCTGTATCACAGAATCACAGAGTGGTCAGAGTTGGAAGGGACCTTAANGTGTGAACGGATCCTTGCAAAGCATCTGTTTGCCTTTTTCTGCAGTTGGCTTTTGCAGTTTCAATACAGCTTTGCCTTCAGCTTTCTTCCGCAGCAGGGTCACTGTGCAGCCTGGGTATAAAAGGAAGCTGGAGGTTTATTTATTTAATTCTTCTTTTAGCAGTTTCTCCAAATATCTGTGCAGAGATGTCTCTGCGAGCTCTCTCCAGCCCGAGGTGGAGCTGAGGAAGGTTGTGTGGTGTGATGCTGGATGTGATGGGAATGTGCTCAGCCTAAATATGTAACTTCTCATTTACTTGAGCAAAACCCACTGTAATGGCAAAGAATGCAAGGACCATCTCACTGGGTTTGTGGGTTGTTCCAGGTAAAAGCTTCCTGTGGGTGCTTTGGTGAGAGCTTTTTGGATGGCCTACGGCTGACTCCTTAGAGCATCCCCTTGTTCCCTCATTTGCATCTCCGTGAAAGTGCTCTCTGTTGCCCAGGTTTGGAGGCAAAGCTGGATTCCCCTGAGGACTGAGCATCCACAATACCACTTGTATTAAAAATTGATGCCTATTTATTTGATTAAAAGCTTAATAATCTTCCAAGACTGCCGGGTTCCCAGCGTAAGATTGATTCCAGCCAGCGGACTAGGATGGCTGAAGCCAGATGCAGGCATAGTTGGCTTCTTTCTTCCCTTAAAGCACTTCATTTTGTGAAATGTGTGTAAAACAAGACCCCCTGTCTTTCCTCCTCAGCATCTGGCAGCAGTGGAAGAAAGAAAGATCAAGTCCCTGGTCGCCCTCCTGGTGGAAACGCAGATGAAGAAGCTGGAGATAAAACTGCGCCATTTCGAGGAGCTGGAAACCATCATGGACAGAGAGAAAGAGGCTGTAAGTGGGAGGGTCCTAATCTGAAATTGTGGATTGAATCAGTCACTATTTACACCAGCAGCTGGAAAAATGGGCACTTTGGCAGTTTCTTACCTTTATGTGGGGCTTTTGCCTCAGCTGCCACTGATAATCACCCCCTGCAGGAGAGTTGGAGCTCTCTCCTCTCTCCAGATCTTCCTGTTCCCACAAGCAGCAGACAGGTAGCATCCTCGATTTGCTTCTTAATCCTTACTCCTGTCATCCAAGCATGAGTGTGGAATTGTTCAGGAGCTTTCCACAGACCTTACCACCTGAATGATACACGGCGTACGAATGGCTCTTCCACATAAAGAGAGGAAAATGGATGGAAACCTTCATTCCCTGAGGGGAGGGAACCAGCACTGTCTGCCTTTCCTTCCTGACCCAGTTTAGACTGGAGAGTTGGGTTTTAAGCTTGTCATTGGGGTTTTTTGGGGGGACATTCCCAGTAGCTCTTGGGAAAGTCCTTCAAGTGAGACACAGCAGCAGAAAGAAACGTGCCGGGGAGTAACAGCTGCTTGTTTTGTCACGGTGTGAGGGCTTCGCCTGAGCTGCAGAGGGGAAACTGCCACGTGGAAGAGATGTCAGGAGATGGGAAAAGGCGGTTTTGCACAGGCACTAGAGAAGGATCAAAATAGAGCAAAGCTGAGCTGACAGATCTAGGGATGAAGTGAGACACAGGAGGAGGAGGAGCTGAGCAAGAGGTGCTTGGTTTCTGTCCTCGGTGAGGGAATCGGGACGTGTCTCAGTTGAGATTGGCCACTTGAAGAAGGTGGTGACACAAATATGATGCTCCCCGAGTAGGACTGTATTTCTATTTATATCATTGTTAGTGACCCCGTACTGGAGACTTGTGTACCCCTAAAATCAGGTGTAACAGGCAAAAGATGCTGCCTCCATTGTCAGAGGCTGGGTTACGCATCAGTTACGGAGTTTGCTTTCCCATAGAGCACAGCAGACTTTCAGAGGAACAGTTTCTCTCCAACTACTGTAAAGATCTCCCAAAATTTCATTTTTATCAGGGTTTTTTTTAGTTTCCTGTTGTGTTTTATCAATAGGTGATAACTCCAGATGTGTTGAAGACAGGTAACTAGCAATTGGAGGGGTTTTCCCGTTTGCCCTGCCGTGGGGATGGAAGGGAATTTCCCTCCTCGCGTTGGCATTAATCACACTGATGGAGCTTGACAAAACTGGGGGCTTTTGTTGTAGCCAAATGTCAGGGAGAATTTCTGGATGGCTCAGCACCCACAGCCACTTCAGCAGGGTGTTTGCCTCTGACACTGACTGGCAGCTCCAGAAATGGATCTAACTGCTTTGAAAAGGTTCTCTGTGGATTTCTTTCTCTGGGGAAAATATTCTCTTAGTGACAGCAGCGGGGAGGGGGTGTTTCCCTTTTGAGGTGTATGACATTTTCCTTTTTTAAAATGTGCATGTAGATACATTTATTTTTTTTCCCCTTGGCTTTTCTGGTGGTTGGAGTCGGTCTCTTCCCCTGTCACTCTGGATATTTAGTGGAATAATTAAAGCAGGAGAGAATTCCTTCAGTGCCATTGCACACTCTGCATGTCTTCCTTTGTGCACTGGCTTTTTCTTAAAGGAAGGGGATTCCAAGCATTGAAATAAATTGGTGTTTCACACTGGAGGGTGTTAGATTTTTAAACAAAACACATTTACTCCAGTGTTTAAGCTCATCTCTCCAGCAGGTCAGCCCCAGCCTGTCCTGGTGCAGGGAATTCTTCCTCCCCAGATGCAGGACCCTACTCTTGCCCTTGTTGGATTTCGTCAGGTTCCTCTCTGCCCAGCTCTGTCCAGGTCTCCCTGTGTGGTGGCACAACCTTCTGGGGTGACAGCCACCCCTCCCATTTTGGTGTTGTCACCAACAAATTCATGATTACCTACCTAAAAACCTGGCTGATGCCTCAAATCGGGGTGTGTAGGGAGGTTTCCTGGCAGACTGATGGATGCTCATCTTCATTAAGGTGCTCAGCCTTTGCTGCAGGTATAAACTGAGTTTTGGGAGACTAAACACGAATTACTGGTAGATTGCCCATGAGGAGATGTGTTACCAACACTTGCCTTCATCATTGTGTCCATAAACCTGCTTTTGAAATGGTTACCACAAAGGCAAGAACCAGGTGTTTTGGTGTCAGTAACTTGTGTTTATTTGCATTTTTTCTTCTCTCCAACTGTCTTTTCTCATCCTGGGGGGAGGGAATGTGGAGAAGAGAAGTTTTTCACTGGTTTTCCTTAGTACAGGGTTTATTTTCAGACGCTGAACGCTCTTTGGGGATGATTGTAAAGACTTTTGGAGTTGTTTTTTTTAAACTTTCTCGGGATAGGGTACCATAAGGAGCAAAGCAGGGATACAAAAGAGTATAAAAAGACTGTACAAAGCCTGGTGTGGCCGTGCTTCTTGCCTGAGCCTTTGTTTGGGGTCATTTGCAGTAATTCCTCTCGGAACTGCCTGCCACCTCCGGGATCTGTTTCCACACATGCACAATTGCACCATTGGTGTAACGTGGCTCCTCTTTTTCTCCAGTCCTTCCCGCTGCCCTGTCAGGTTGGTGAGGGAGAAAGGGGCCGTGGCAGCGTGAATAATCACATTGTCAGCCCCACACAGGAAAAAAAACCCCCAGCCCCCAGCAAGGAGCCTGGATTATTCATGAGGCTCCTTCCCCATCTGGTTCTGGGGGTGAATGTGTTCTCTCTCCGGTTGTTCTGGTTTCACCCGGGCTTTGTCACCCATCAAACTGCTCACGCCAAGCATCGACGGAGCTTCGGGACTCTTTGGGGGGAGCTTCTGCCAGGTGGAAGAAGTCTTCTTGGCAGCCCTCTTTTCTGATAAATTAATGGAGTGCATCTCAAAATACTCACTCAGTGTTTGTAAACTGGTCACACAAAACCACATCTCAAATTGTTTAAGAGTAATAGATGTAGAAATGGGTTATTATTTTCTCCAGTAAGTCAAAACAAGGTTTGCTTCCTTAACTGAGACAATGGTCACTCAAATAAATAGGAAGAAATATTTTCTGTAGCTTCTTTTTCTACATTTTGGGCTTGCTTACTTTGTGTGCCTTCAGAATTAAACAAAGCACCTACTTTATTTTTTAATTGGCCCAAATAATACAAGTTTTTATAAATAATGCACTTAATAGTACAAATCATTGCAGTGTGCCATCTTGATGTCCAAGTCCTGCACTTAAAATAAAGGTACAGAGTAGGATCCTGCCTGTAATCCCTGAGCTTTGAGCTTTCCCAAGAAAATCTCTTTAGTTTCCTGTTCCCCACCTTCTAACCTGTAGAAAATTGAGAGAAAAGGTGTCCAGTTTCATCTGGAATTGTGTTAGAGCTGCCAGTTCTGCATGGCAATTACTGATTAACATGGTAGTTGGTGTAATACTGAGAGATTCTCAAGGACAAAACAAGGTGAGTTCATCTTTTCCAGCTGGAAAATGGCCTGGACCCTTTACCAAAACCTGCTGCAAATCAGACAGATGGGTGTCCGTGGGGATCAGAGAATCACAGAATGGTTGGATTTGGAAGGGACCTTCAAGATCGTTGAGTTCCAACCCTCTGCCCTGGGCAGGGACACTTCCCACCAGCCCAGGTTGCTCCAAGCCCCATCCAGCCTGACTTTGATAGGCCTTTAATTTGCAGAAATATGTTTCAGATACATAGTTCTTAACTTCTCTTTGGCTTTTCCCCCCCATCCCACCTATTTTTGCCATAGTTAGAGCAGCAGAGACAGCAGCTGCTGACGGAACGCCAGAACTTCCACATGGAGCAGCTGAAATACGCCGAATTAAGGGCTCGTCAGCAAATGGAGCAGCAGCACAGTCAGAACCCCCAGCAGCCTCACCAGCACTCCAGCGGGCCTGGCATGAACCCCCTGGGGGCACCAGCACATCCAGGCTTGTTGCCTCACCAGCAGCCCCCGCCGTACCCCATGATGCACCATCAGATGCCACCACCTCACCCTCCGCAGCCAGGTAAGAGCCAGGAGGAGAAAATCCCCCTGCATTGATCACCATTCATAATAAATCCAGAGGAGGAGGTAGAATTGCAGATGGTGTAAGGGGTGGTGTGTTATGGAGTGGTTTATAGTGAGGAGAAGGACTTGGGGGTGCTGGGGAGGGAGGGAAAGCTGGCCGTGAGCTGACAATGTGCCCTGGCAGCCCAGAAAGCCCCCCACACCTTGGGCTGCATCCCCAGCAGAGCCAGGGGGGAGATTCTGCCCCACTTTGGGGAGGTCCCCCTGCAGTGCTCTCTCCGGTTCTGGGGTCACCAACATCAGAAGAACATGGAGCTGGTGGAGCGGGGCCAGAGGAGGCCACGGAGATGTTGGGAGGACAGGCTGAGAGAGTTGGGGGGTTCAGCCTGGAGAAGGCTCCAGGGAGAGACCTTGGAGCCCCTTCCAATCCCTCAAGAGGCTCCAGGAAAGCTGGGGAGGGACTCTTAAGGAGGGAGGGGAGCTCTAATATGAGGGGGAACTACTTGGGTCTTTGCTTTCTGGTTGTGCTTTGATGCCAGAGGAGGATGGCAGAACCGTGTTGCTCACAAAGGTCGCTTGGATGTCTCCAGTCCAGCTCAGAGCACGGCCAGTGGGATCTGTCTTCTTGAGGTTTGGTTGTCCACAAGGGTGGAGACTTTCCTACCTTGGGAGTACCCAAGGGATGGAGAAATTTGGTGGCAGTTTTACTGTTAAAAGGGATCAGGACCACCAAATGTTGTACTTTTGTTGTGAAGACGTTTATGGGAGTTAGAATGGATGGCTTTACTGCCCTTGTTAAATGTTGTTGACATGATTTAAAGTAGAGTAACTATTCCATGTAGAATGGGAGAATAACTACTCCGTGCCACCACCTGGCATGGAATAATCTGATTTTCTGATGAGACCACAGTGAAGGAGAATAGCATTTGTCAATAGTCAATGGCTTCACCAGGTTGTTACCTGGGAGTATTTCAGAAGATCTTGCAGGCTGCTGCAAAAGAAGCTGAAATGTTTGTGATATCGTGATGGGAAATAGGATGTGGCAACAGAGTCTGGAGTTTTCATCTTGGGGAAAAGACCTGTGTTGAGTGTGTGGTTTGGCAAAGAGCACAGGGATGTAGAGACACAGCAGGATTTGCAGGTGACCGTGAAAATGGGAGGTGTCCAATCCAACTGCATGAATCTCCACGGGAATAAAACTTGATTTAATTAAGAGATGCAGAGTTTGATGCTCGTTGGAGAGGAGGGGAAGAGCTGGTTTGTGATCTAGACGCTTAAGCTGTCTTTTTAAGAGATCAAAGTCAGGGGATTCCTGCCTTCCCTGGGTTCTGCTGGACAGAAAGTGCTGACGTTGTCTTGAGGTTTGCTGGAATGGAACTGGGAGCGTGACAGAGCCCGGTCTCTTTGGGGTGTTTAGTTTAGGTTCAGCTAATGCTGCAGCTCAGTTTGTTCTGTGCGGTGTTGGCGACGCGTGGCAGCAGAATGGAGAGACGTCCTGTGAAATGGGAAAATGGCAAATTGGAACAGATTAAAGGGGGGCAGATCATGGAGTATCATTAGCCTGGCTCTTATTTACGTGCTGCAATTGAGACTGGAAGCCTACCGAGGTTAAACGCCGCGTTGTAGTCGCTGGGGACTCATAACAACTTGATTTCTAATACATTCACATCCTCAGATCACACAATACCTTATTGCTTCAGCCCCATCGTAGGCATCCAGGCCCTCTCTGTCCCCAGGAATCCCTTTCAGCCTGTTTGGGGGGGAGGGTGGTGTTGTGTTAATTAGTCAGGAAGGTCTCTTTTTCAGAATTGATTAGTGTTAGTCAATAGATTGACTTTTCCACCCCACCCCCTCCCGTCGGCGGCTGGCAGGGTGATGGATGAGGCGCAGCACTCCTGGCTCCTGCGGCACTCCAACAATCTGCTGCTGTCTCCTGTCATCCAGGCACAGGACTGGGATCTCGCCTTTTGCCTCCTCCAATGCTTTACTGGTTGGATGTTTTTGTGAAGGAGAGAATTTGGAGGACCTCGGAGAGTTTGAGGGCAAAGTCCTCTTCTGCTTCTAGCATATCCCAACTGGTTTTGCCTAGAAAGTGAAATAGCATCTTTTCCTCAGGCTCTTCAGCTGGAAGTTTGTTAGAAATGTTTGGGAGATCCACAAGCGCCCGAGCTCTTGGGCTTCACGGTGGAGTTTTGTACAACTTGAGGGCAAGGAGAAATATTGGCAAAGCCTGGTGTTTCCTCAAGTGAGTTCAACACTGAAACTCTGAGCCAGTCCCAAAGGGGTGTCAGTAGTGACTTAGGGATCCTTTTCATGGAATCGTAGAATGGTTTGAGTTGGAAGGGACCTTCAAGATCATCCAGTTCCAACCCCCCTGCCATGGGCAGGGACACCTCCCACCCCACCAGGCTGCTCCAAGCCCCATCCAGCCTGGTCTTGAACCCCTCCAGGGATGGGGCAGCCACAGCTTCCCTGGGCAACCTGTTCCAGTGCCTCACCACCCTCACACCAAAGAATTTATTCCTAATATCTCATCTGAATCTCCCCTCTTCCAATTTAAAACCCTTCCCCCTCGTCCTGTCACTAGACTTCCTGACCAAGAGTCCCTCTCCAGCTCTCCTGGAGCTCCCTTCAGATCCTGGAAGGCTGCTCTAAGGTCTCTCTGGAGCCTTCTCTTTTTTGTCCCCAGTGACTCACAAACTGACCCAGTTTTCCATTCAGGTAGTTTAAGATGCCCAGGGATTGCCTTTCCTTGATAAATCGGTCCATCCTGGGGTGAATCTCTGCTGGAATTCTCTCTGCTGCACGCAGCAGTTTCCAGCAATCTTTCTGACATGCTGAGGCTGCAGTTTGTGTTCACCCCCCCCATGTTTTATAAACTTTAAAAAATAAGCCCTTTCACATCATGTTGGTCATGTTGAGCTTGAGATAAATGCTACAGGACGTGTCTCTGCTGTACCCTGTCTATTTTGGATAGATCTATGTGTGTCTGTTTTGTCATCTATATATTGTACCCCATGTATTTTCCTTGCTCTCACATTTTTAGAGCAATTATGGTGTATTTATTGGACTCATAAGTCTTGGATCATTAACAGTCCAATACTTTCGTGGCAGACCTGTACATTTTGTAGATCAGTAGCAGCTTTTGCCGCTTGGTTGCTAATTAGGGATCCTTTCAAACAAGGGGGTGAGCTTCACCTTCATGTCCTCACATCTGTAAGTTCCCTCACTGAAATCTAAATTTCTTCTCATTTTTGCTGCTCTGAGCCCTGTAGATGAAGCTCTGGCTTCAGAGCTGTGGGCTTACAGTTCAGAATCATAGAACTTTCTGGGTTGGAAGGGACCTTTCAGGTTGAGTCCACCCAGATTCCCAGTGCAGAGCTTGATGTGCTTTTGGAAGGAGGAGGAGGAGCACTTTCCTTCCCTGAGTTCTCTGCTTCTCTCCAATAACAACCCACTGTCCCCGAAGCAGCCGCTTTCAGGAAACCTCGGTGATGGATGACGTGGTGTAATTCTTCCTTGAGCTATAAAGATGTTTTTGGAGACTTGGAGAAGTCTCTGGCTGCTGCTCCAACAGCTCTGTGGGAAGAACTGACCCATTCAGTTTGTGTTAGAGAAAAATCCCCAATTTAGGAGCAACTGAGAAGCACCAGTGGGCAGCCTTCCAAAAGAGCCCCGAGGGGAAGCTGGAGATGGAAATACCTGGCACAATTTCCTGTTCAGCTGCATGGATTTAACTCCAGGCTTTACCTTGGTTCTCAGTGATGTTTTCAAACAGGTTTCTGACCTTAATAGTGAGTAAAAGTGTGACTGTTGGTTCAGTAGACAGTGAACAAAAGGCGAGGTTGCGCATCTTTGAAGTGATTGACAGAAGCTGAAGAGATGGTAGGAAACAAAGTGATGAAAGGATCTGAAAAGACGTTTATAAATGGAAGAGAAAACATCAAAACCTCCTGCTTACGGCTTTTCTGGATTCAGAGGCAGAAGCAGTTAAGCTAAACCTCACAACTAAAAGTTAATGGTGAAGTTCTTCCCAGAAGAACATTCCTTTGCTTAGATGTTAGACTCTGGAAACAGCTGGTGGACATCTCCATTTGAGCCTTGATCTTGGCATGACTGGTGAAGGTCTCCAGTTGAGAGTCAGTCTCTGGAAACAGCTGGGGAGGGTCTGCAGTTGAGGGTTGGTCTTTGCAGTGTGACCACCTCTGGTTCTGCTGGACCACGGAATTTGCTGGGACCTGCTGAAGAGCTGCAATCGATCTAAGACCAGCACTCAAGGACAGATTGGGTGAAAGAAACCAAGCTGAGCCTGGAGAGCCCCTCCAGAGAGAAGAGCTGTTGGTGGATTCCACATAAAGCAAAAGTGATGTGGTGGAGAGTGTAGAATGTGCAGCCAGAGGGACTTCTGAGGGGCTTTTGCTGCTTCTCCCATGGCTTTTATCCCAAGCATTAAGTGTCTTTTTGTCCATCATAGCAAGTAACATGGCTTGATGGCTACAAAGCCTTGAGTTCATGAAGTTGAACTAGAACCACGTTACCAGGGACGTACAGTTTGATTTCATGTGTGTGGAGTTCAGTTGCCTTCAGTGGGTCCTTTGGTGCCCGGGTGTGATGAGGTTCTGCTAAACTCTATGTTCTCAGGCACTGATTTCAGTCAAGTCCCACAACTTGCTCCTTTCCCAGGTTTTTATTTTACTTTCATTTTTTTGCCAAGCTTCCTTTGTTCTCTTTTCCCCTGGAATGAAGACTTTTCAAATAAGTAAAATAAAACTCCATTCCGGTTTCATTGTGAAAAGCTGCACCTCGTACCTGGAGCGGAAAAGAAAATTCCCAGTTTATCCCGTGTTACCAGCCTGGCTGCTGGTTGTATCATTTGAAGCCCATTATTGATTTCTCTTTGCACTATCCTGGTTTTCTGTGGAATGCTCAGTGCCCTCTGCAAACGGTATTTGTGGTGGGTAATGTGAGAAAAGTCTTTAAATTCTTCAAGAGATGGGTATTAACGGCTGCCGTTGGCCCTTCCCTTCAAGGAGGATTTTCAGCCAATAAATAATTTCTGACCCAGAGCAGAAGTGGGATAAAAGAGGGTCAGGATACACTTTCCACTACAGCTGGATGAGTAACGTCAGGAACCTTTTCCCCTCCAATATATTTTGCATCATTTTCTGTTGATGGTCAAAATATTCAGAAGAAAAAATAGCTGAGTAAGTAATTTGGGGCTGGTGGTTTTTCATTATTTAAAACTTGTGGTTTTAAATGGAGCTACTGTTAATATTTACTTTCTCGTTGGGCTGATGGCAATTCCAGGATTGTTGTTGGGTTTGTTGGTGGCTTTTTTTAGGATTTGGAGTTGGCTTCCTTTTGGTCAAAACTTTTTTCAGAGCTGTCAGGGCTCTCTTTGTGCCCGTGGTACGTACAGAGCACAGCCATGGGGGTGGTTTGCAGCGTTCATCCAGCACCGTGGTCATGGTTTGGGCCAAACTGGACAATCTGAGTGACAGATGGGCCTCCCTCCCCTTCCCAAAGAGAGGAGAGGAAGAGATAAGGAGATTTATAAGTAGCACACACAAAATTGTGAGTTTTCACAATATTTCAGTGGCTGATTATACAGAAACATTAAAGCCACCTTGGGTGCTCTCTGAGTATATTCCTGACTGTACGAAAGCCTGGCCGGAGAAGGGCTATTGTGGGCTGGAATAGTAAAAAAAAAGCCAACCAGGATTTCCTCTGAGGATGCTGGATGGTATTTTAGTGTCATCTGAACATCTGCAGAGCTTCTCCAGGAAGCTGGAGCAGCTCCTGACTCCTTAGAAGAATGCATTATTGAAGGTGCATTAATATTTGAAGGTGCTGCTCTGCAGAAGGGTTGTCCTTGCCGGTGGGACACGCTCAGCAGCTTCTCAGTAAAGTGTATTCCCAGGTAAAAACCACGGTGATCCCTCAGCTTTGGCGGGTGTTGGGATCCCATGAACCCAGCCTGGCTCTGCCTCAGCGCTGGGAGGTGTCTGACCCCATCGTGCCGATGCCACCGTCGCCAGCGCCGGCTGAATCGCGCCAGAGGGGAGTGACGGAAATGCAAATAGGCCAGTGGAGTGGAAATCCAGCCTCTCCCCCCTCTCTCGTGCTAAATGAGTTATTGTGCTTAATTATTCACAGTTCTTGGCCCTGGGATTGTCCTGCCGCCGTGCGTGGTGGGGAGAGGACGTGCCGGGAGGGTGAAGCAGAGATTCTCCCCAGCTTCTGAAAACTATTCCCTCTGGGAAGGAGCCCATCACGATGCTGCAGTGCAGCTGTGACAGGCATTCCCTGGAGCCTGCTTCCCATTTCGGGACTGTGAAACAATTCATTCAGTAGGAGGCAAGGGGGGGCTTCAGCGAGGCGTGTCCCCTCCGGAGATCAGAGATCCCACACTCTGCTTCCCCTCCCCTCTGAAATCCAAAGGGAGGACTCCCTTCCTGTAGCACTTGCTGCTTTTGCAGATTTATTTATTAATTTATTCCCCTTGGAATGGTAAATAGGGAGGATTTGAGTCTGCTCCAGGCTTTGTGCATCGTGCCCTGTCGGCTTCTGCAGCCAAACAAAAGCACTGAGCCCGTTCACCACTCCAGTGCCCCTCGAGCGGCTGATTCCATAGAAGTGGAGGCGTATTTAATAGAGAGAAATACCTTGGAGATCCTTTAAAAGTTGTTTCCCATCCGTAACGTGGATCTGCTGATTGGGGACGCTTCAGAGCACGCCTTAGGAAGCATCTACAATCTCTAACGTGGAAAGGATTATTTTTATTATATACTTTTTTTTTTTCAATCTGCTCAATCTCATTTCATTGGACCTTTTGGCTTTATCTCTTCCCACGGCTGCTGTTTTTAAGCTCTCCCCCTTATGTAGGTCACACTTCCACGTTGTGTGCTTGAGCCGCTGTCTTGAAGCACTATCCCTTGTAAAATAAAACAAGAAAAAAGAAATGTGGACAAAATAGAGTTTAGTTTTTGCTGTAGCAGTCATTGCCTCTCGCTTAATCCCACTTTGGTTGGGTGTCGCTTGATTACTGCTCAACTTCAGCGTTTTGGAGCTGTGGTTTGTGATAGGATTGTTCCTCTAAGCTAATTGTGAGATAAAATTGCTGCAGTGTGTCCGAGTACAGGGTTGGCTGCCCCTTTCTTTGCCTTTTTTTGCCTTTTTTTTGCCTTCCTTCATTTGAACATAAAACACAGCCCTTGAGCCTTTGCTTTTCCACAGGTTTAACAGCCTTTCTCTCCCTAATTTTACAGCTTAAGACCCTGCGTGAAGCCACTCAGTACGTACTGAATCCGATCCAGCTTCAGGTGTTTCAGAAGAGGAGTGTTTTCTTGTTGTTGTTTTTAACATTAATCACTTCATTAGCACCGAGAGAATCCTGTGGGCACGTGGTGTGAGACAGAAAGCGGCCAAATGGCGCTTGGAGAGGCTGCGGCTCCTTCGTGTGGAAGCTCCCAGGCTGGGGAATTCTCAGTTCCCAGCTTTCCTGCTCTCCTGAAACGCAGCTGGGATGGCCCCATTTTTTACATTTTTATTCCCCGATCATTTTTGCAAGCGGACAGCACCCCTCGTAGCTGTGAATGTTTTCTTCCTCTTCAAAGATCTCTGTGTCACGTTTTATCTCCAGTTTTGGGAAGGTTCACCCTGTCCATCCCACCACTTTGGGTCATCGTTGCTTCTGCTGGTCTGACTTTGCTTCTGCATGCTTGTAGCTCCAATTGTTTGCTTTTGTGTGTGTGTGTTGAAGACATTAGGAGATAATTTACCCTCTTCTCCAGCAAATTGGACTTTCCATGAGCAGGTTGTGAGTGTGTGTGTGTTCTGCGTCAGCCCAGAGGTTCCCATCACTGTCCTTCATCTGAGCAAATGCTTTGTGAAGACTCTAAGAAACGGGGTAAATGCAGATCAAGCCTTCCATGGTCATTTTCTTGAGTGTTTTGGTGCTCAGCTGCTTTGAACTGGTGTGTCCATGGCCACCAGTAGCCCTGCCCTCTGCAAAGTTCTTGGTGAGTTCCATGGAGTAACAGAGTTCGGTGAAAGCAGATATTTCAGCCAGTAGAGTAAGAATCGCAGAATGATCTGGGGTTGGAAGGGACCTCTGGAGATCAGCTCCTCCAGCCTCCTGCCAGAGCAGCTCCACCCAGAGCAGGTCCCACAGGAANACTGGGGAGCCCACAACTGGTCCCAGTGCTCCAAAACAAGAACAAGAAGCATTTGGAGTTGCCTACTTCATACCTTCTGCCTTGAGGGATGGAGGAGGGCTGCTTGCTGCTTCTCAACCTTCTGCCCTTGTGTTTGAAGCTCCAAGCTGATGTTTCCTGGAGGCTCAGCATTAGCTCAGAATCGATTACAGGGGGTCTACAAGGAGGTTTGGGGCTGGTTGCAGACACAAACGTGGTGTCTCTCAACCCACTTCTCATACCCATAGATGACCACATCTCTAAGTCTCAACCCGTGCCAGGGTATTTCAGTGACCATGTTCTGTGTTGCCTGCCGTGCCCTCTCTGCCCACTCCTTGTCTCAGAGTGAGCTGGACCAAAGCAGACACCTCGATGCCCAGCAGCAGTAGAATTCATGCCACGTCTGCTTCGATCTTGGGTTCTCTGCTTTTTATCTGTTGATAGGCTCGAGGGCAGAGCTGAGGCTGGAGGAACGGGCTGGCAGAAGCCTTCAGCCAAGGACAAATGCCAAGTCTCGTACCTGGGAGGACTAACCCCGAGCAGCAGCTCCACAGAAAAGACCTTCTGGGTCCTGGTGGGCAGCAAGTCAAGCGTGAGATGGTAGAGACTGACGGATTCCCAGAGAGCAGATTGAGGGATGTGATTAACCACCTCTTCTGCTCAGCAGTTGTTAGACCGTGTCTGGGGGACTGGGATCCCCAGACAAGAAAGGTGTGGATGAACTGGAGTGAGTTCAGGAGGTGGCCACCAAAGATGGTCCAAGGGCTTGAACACTCTCCCCATGGAGAGGCTGAGGGAACTGGGCTTGTTCAGCCTGGAGACGAGGTGGCTTTGGAGGCTTTGAGATAGATCTGGGGAAGAACTTCTTTGGTGTGAGGGTGGTGAGACCCTGGCCCAGGCTGCCCCGAGAAGCTGTGGCTGCCCCATCCCTGGAGAGGTTGGAGGGGCCTTGGAGCAACCTGGTCTGGTGGGAGGTGTCCCTCAAAGCTCTTGTTCCAAAGCTGAGCTTAAGTGAGAGTTGAACAATGTTAGTGCCAAAGTATTGACTCGATCCCAAATCTGGAGCTCCCAGTGCTTGGCTTTAAGCACTGTTTCTGGTGTATGTTCAGAACCTTTTGTTGTTGTTGTTGGAGGGTTCCATCATCACGCTTTATTTCACATAATTGCCTGGGGCTTGGGGAGGAACGAGTTACTCTGAAGGAAATCTTAACAATCCCTGCCTTGTAGCTGCCTTTTTAACGAAAATATCTTACCTTTATGTAAGTGTGTTACAGGAAATGTGAGTGGATTGTACGAAATAATCTCCTCAAATGAGGTTTTCAAGCATCAGTCAGCAGGCTGTGGGTGTCCCAAGCTGGGCGATTCTAGTGGTTCCTTCATGAGGCTGAAACAAAGTTCTCACCCGAGGGAGATCTGCCAGAACCCTCCCTCCCACCACGACAGGGTGGGTTTATAGTGGGAATTTCTCTGCGATCCCGATTTTTAGCTGTAGGTTTCAGTTCTCCCATGAAATCAATCCATGAGGCTTCGTGGCTGCTTTATCCCATCAAGTGCTCTTCCTTTGGTGCCGGGTCATTCTACTGCAATTTGTTCCCTGCCCCTTCCTTGAGGTGGCCATCAAATGCCTATTGTAGGAGGGATTCACCTAAAACGTTGGGATTTGACTGCGAGTGTTACCTCCTGCTTCCCGGTGTGTCTGAGGGATGATGAGTGTCCCGTGGCCCTTCCTGGAGGGAGCGTGTTGATGGGGGAGGGATGAAAAGGTGTTTTCTTTGGTGTTTGGAGCACGTACGGAGCCGGGTCTCATCCCCAAGTCCTTTCCTACTGCTTGGAGATGAGCTAAACTCTTCTTTTGACTCTTTTGATGGCTTCCATGTTTCACCTGAGTCTCAGTGATGGTGTCCCCTTTGCTGTTGTTGCAGGTCAGATGCCAGGGCCCGGATCCATGATTCCTGGACAGCCCATGCCGGGGCGGATGATGCCGAGCGTGTCGGCCAACATCCATCCAGCCGGCGCCGGTCCCCCCCCGCCTGGCATGTCACCCATGTCAGGAAACCTCATCGGACCTCGTGTTCCTCTGGCAGCTCCAAACGGCATGTGTAAGTGCATCTCCAGCAGAAACCTGCTCTGACTGTACCTGGGGTGGCTGTTCTGTGGCTGGAAAAATCATTGTAGTCAAAATCCCTTCATCTGCTGCGGGAATAATAGGATCCGTGCTCGGTGGCCACCAAAGGCTGGTGCCAGAGGTGTGCTTGAAGCTTTAAGTGCTTGTCTCCCCTCTGGGCATCCAAACATATTCCATTGTCCTTTATTTTATTTATATCCTGCCTTATTTTATTTATTAATGACGCTGAGGCTCCGTGGGCGCCATCACAAACCTCTCCCGGCTTCGCTCTGGAAGAACACACAGCAGAGGTTCAGGAATTCAGCTTCCAGCTAAATCTTTAAGTGGTGGAGCTCGGAATACAATTCAGTTTAAGAATAACCTTACTGGGAGCTTAGCAGCCTGAAATTAAAAAGAGGAAGTCCTAATTAGGAAGAAGCAAAAGGTATATTGGGAATGTTCTTGCATCGTGATATAAATACACCTCTAAAAGTGGAGCTGATTTATTCCAGCTCCCCCCCACTCCCAAAAAAAAGCAGCTGAAGTCAGTAGCCACCGTGTGGGTGTTTTCTGAATGAGTGGGAGAACGTGGCCAAACCCAGGAAGCCAAAGAGGAGCTGGGTTGGCTGGAGCAGGATGCTCCGTTGCAAATACCTCAGTAAATGTGGAATTTATCTGGATTCATTCATTCTGGGACAAGCTGCTGCTCTGCTTTGGCACGGCCCGGAAACATTAACCCCCAAAAAGGTTATTCAGCATAAGTGTCCTCACACAGACGGGAATTGCCACCACCTGTAGTGCCTCTCCCAGGAAATAATTGGGAAAAGCCATCCCGTTTTGGCTGCAGGTGAAGGGAGTTGCTGAGGAGCCCTGATTCATCAGTGTCACGAGCCTGAAATACTCCCTTCTGATGCTGTTTCTATTCAGACACTTGCCCCTTATTCTTCTCCTGCTCCAGCTTTCCTTAATTTTCCCTCCTCTTTTTCTTTTCTGAGCCTCTGCCACTGGGAATATCTCCTGTCAGGTTGGATTCTTGCTTGCTCTCTTCCCTTATCTTCATTTTTTTTCTTCTCTCCCCTACCAAACAAGTCAGTCGTGTTCCATTAACGTCTCCTCCCGGTGCAGGAAAGGCCTTTTGTATCCTCCTTTTCTCCCCTCCTACTCTCTGCATCTGTGGATTCCTCTACTTTAACCCACATAACGCTGCTCGGAGCTGGAGTGCGGGCTCTGTTTGTGTGGAAGCGTATTGTTCCATCTATTTTAAACAGAAAATTGATGAGAAATGCTAACTCTGGCTCCGAAACTTGTTCCCTGAGAACTTCCCCAGCTCCCGAGCCGCACGTCTGGCATCTCTGCTGTAACAACAGACCATTCCTGTCCCCTGTGGCAGGGCCCACGCGGTGTGTGGTGGTTGAAAAGCACAATAACGTGTGGTGGAGCTTCTCCTCAAGCTTTAGGGATGGAGAAACCATTTCTGGGACCAACCTGTGGGTCTTTCCCCTCGGACAACCCCGTCTCCTGTGGTGTATCATAGAATCATAGAATGGTCAGAGTTGGAAGGGACCTTAGAGATCATCAAGTTCCAACCCCCCTGCCATGGGCAGGGACACCTCTCCCTAGNCGCAGAGTAGAGGGGGATCTGGGCGTTTGCCTTGGGCTCCTTTCCCACCTCCAGCCCCTCCTGGTGTCCTCCCTGTTTCTCTACTGGTGTTTTGTTGGTTTTTTGCAGATCCTCCTCCTGCGCAGCCGCCGCCACCAGCAGACGGGGTGACCCCCCCTCCAGCAGGAGCCCCCCCGGCCTCAGCCGCTCCTTAAGCAGCCCAGGAAGAAGGAGCTTCTCCAGCAACGTAGTGGTGACCAAAAAAACCAACAAAAACCCAACCAAAACCCCAATTCCTCAGTTATTTTTCTCTTCCCTTGGGAGGTTTTCACCTCCCCTTGGCCTGCCCTGGTCAAGCAGATACACACAGCAGCTTTTTTTACACATCCCACCCCCTCCTCTCTCCTCACTGCTCGGAACCTGGCAGTACCTGGCATTCCTTTGGGAAAGCTTGACATCAAAGATGCCAGTAGTGCCTCCGTGTTGCTGCTGGGAAGTCCTTTGCTCCTTGGTCTGCTTGCCTTTCGGAGCACGCTCCACTCTGGTTTCTTTCATCTTGGCGTTTTGAAGCTTGAGGTTCTCCTGGGGAAGGTAAAAACAACAAAAAATTGAAATTTTTTTTAAAAAATCCATCAAGTTTTTAAGGTGGAGGCATGAAGTGAGGTTTGAGGATGTAGCACCCACCCGCTCCACCTGCAGTTTAGGGCTTGGGGTTCTCCAGGTAGATCAAAGCATCAAGATGGGATCTCAAACCAGGGTTCTGAGCAGAGAAGGAGGCTGGAGGGCGCGCTGTGCCCCGGCAGCAGAGGGTTAAGGGCAGGAGCTGGGTCCTGGGGCTGCCTCGTTAACTTATTAAAGAAAATATTGATCCAGCGCTAACGAAGCCAGGAGTGAATCGATTGGAATAAAACCACTCAATGGTAGGAGTTTTCTTGCTCCGTTTTTTTTGTTGTTTTTTGGGGTTTTTTTACCTTTCTTTTGCCTTTGAAGGTGGTAGTTGGACCTTCCCTCTGAGTAGTTTGGTGCAGTAGCCAACTTGAGGAATAAACCCGAGGATTTTTAGTCCCTCTTTTTGGAGCATTATACTTTTTACTTTTTAAAATGAACAAAATAAAAACAAAAATAATTAAAAAAAAAGAGTAGATAGGGAAGAAGTGCTAGCGTTGGGGATGGGGTTGGGGTGCCTGGGGGACAGATGCCAGAACTACCTCCTGCAGAGAGCTGAGGTGGGCAGGGCCGGCGACCACGGGACACCTCCTGGGGACAACACCCGTGTCACCCTCCGTGGTCTCTGCAGGGTGACAGGGAAGGGAAACAGCCTCAACCAGCAGATCTCCTTGAGCTGAGACCACCAGACCTCCACAACCGCTGGTTTGCTTGTGGTTAGTGACTGTAAACAGACCCCTTGGGGTTCTCTGCCTTCTCCCAGGCCTGGGAGGGCTTTGCAGGATTCCTGGCCAAAAGCCTGGAAACCTCTGGCTTATTTCAAGGGTAGCTTTCGGTGACCTGAGGCTTGACCAGAGGGAGATCTCCCAAACACTCTGAAAACCACAGAACCATAAAAAAACAACAGACACCACCCCCAGGATTTGCTTTGAAGAGCACTCAGGTGATGGACTCATCCATGTTGAACTGTTGGCCTTCCCAGGTCCTGAGAAGCCCCCGAGGAGGAGCCCTTCCCGGGCTGCCCGACCTCTGCAGCCTCCTCCCGCCCCGTGCCGAGGAGCCGCGCTTCCCGCCGCTGCCGCCGAGCTCTGGAAGAGCCCAGGGTGCCTCGCAGAGAACGGTCAGGGCCTGCCTCCCCCTCCCACGAAGGAATTCATCTCCCACTGCTCCCCTTCCTCCCCCTCCGGGGTCTTTTTTGGTTTTTGGGGGGTGGAGAGGGAACGGAGGGTGGGATTTTTCCAGTTCAGACCTTAGTCCCGTTTAGAGTAACCTCAGGTTGTTTTTAGCGTGATCGACTTTGCGATACTTAAGGATCCGGATGGAGACTATTTTTTACTGTTCTTAGTGATGATCCCACGGAGTCCCTGACCTCTCCACACTCTTGTGTTTCTGTATAAAAACAGCAACAAAAAAACCCAATCCACGTGCTGACTCTTTTCATCTGATCCTCTGTGTGGGGCCGGTTTTATTCCCGCGACGCAGCCAACCCCATTTTGTGAAATAAAACAGCAAAAAAGTGGCCTTTGGGGTTTTTTTTTAATTTTGTTTTTGTACAAAACTTTGTGCCACGTGTCTCTGGAGTCCCCTTTTCCCTCCCTGCCTGTTGTGAGCTGTTCAGATATTGGCTGTGGGGGGTTTTTGGGTGGGAGGCTGGATCTTGAACTACCAGGGAGTTCATCCAAAGTCCGTTGCCTGGTGGAGTGGGAGACACGGGAGCAGCGCAGGTGAGTGCTTTGGAAAACAGATATTCCAGGTGTTTTTTTTAAAACCTTAATGAGTACAAATAAGCTTGTTTTGGTTTGTTTTTAAAAAAAAAGAGCTTTCAAGGCCAGCCCAGCCTTCCAGCTTCCCCGTTCATTGTTTGATGACTCCTCAGATCTTCTGTCTCCTCCTGCAGGGCTCCAGAGGCCAGCGAGTAGTTGGCCTTTTGGATTAAACTGCACCCTGAATCCAACCTGGATTAGATTCCAAACCCTCCTGATACTTCCCCAAGTAAGAGCCTTGTTCCCTGAAGCTGAAGAAGGGAGAGCACGGGGTGGAGATGTGCCCACCAGGTCCCACCAAAGCCCCAATCCCACCTGGGGAAACCTCCTTTGCTACCATGGGAGGTCCCTCGTGCTGGGATCTTCTGGTGGGTGTTCCCTTGGAGGGCTCCAGAGTGTTCTTCCTTAGGAAGCTTAGGGAAAGAAGGGTGAGGAGCTCTTTGTACCTTTGCCCTCCAGATGTCTTCAGTGAGGCTTGTCCCATGAGATTGGAGCCTTCTCATCCTGCGGCACAGCCCGCAGTGGTCACTTTTCCTCCTCTTGTCTTGAAGACCCTTTGCCCAAGGAAGGCAAAGAACAGGATAGATGACAGTGTCAGTTTTGGAACAGTTCTTTGTTTATGGGGCTTTAAGTCTTTGCAGTCGCAGAAGATGATCTGCTTTGGCCTCATGTAGCTGAAGATTCTCTGGGCAACCTGTTCCAGGCTCTCACCACCCTCACACCAAAGAAGTTCTCCCCGAGATCTCATCTCCATCTCCCCTCTTTCAGTGTCAAACCCTTCCTCCTCGTCCTAGGGCTCCCCTCCCTCCTCAGGAGTCCCTCCCCAGCTTTCCTGGAGCCCCTTGAGGGACTGGAAGGGTCTCCAAGGTCTCCCTGGAGCCTTCTGTTCTCTAGGCTGAGCCCCCCAACTCTCCCAGTCTGTCGTCCCAGCATCTCTGTGGCTTCCTCTGAACCCGCTCCAACAGCTCCTTGTCCTCCTGATGTTGGTGGCCCCAGAGCTGGAGTTCTCCCCAAAGTGTGGCAGGGGGGGCAGAATCCCCCTCCCTGCCCAGCTGGGGGTACAACCCAGGATGTTGGGGGGACTTTCTGGGCTGCCAGTACATGTTACCAACCCATGGCCAGCTTTCCCCCTCCCCACCACCCCCAAGTTCTCCTCAGGGCTGTTTTCCAGCCCTTCTCCTCCCAGCCCATCTCAGGGGAAGCAGAAGGTTACCTGCTCGGTGCTGAACCCTTCTCCATCCCAAAAAATGTGCTCACAGCCATTGCTGGGCGAGCTTCACCTTCATNTCTGTCGTCCCAGCATCTCTGTGGCTTCCTCTGAACCCGCTCCAACAGCTCCTTGTCCTCCTGATGTTGGTGGCCCCAGAGCTGGAGTTCTCCCCAAAGTGTGGCAGGGGGGGCAGAATCCCCCTCCCTGCCCAGCTGGGGGTACAACCCCGGATGTTGGGGGGGCTTTCTGGGCTGCCAGT